>CM031565.1:2355347-2391926 GCA_018467065.1 Ephestia elutella
GAGCCACTGCGCTGCTGGCCTCTCCAATTTTTTTTATAGCTGTTACTACTATTACGCCCAAAGAAAAAACATAGCCTATGTCTCTCTCTAGCCTTTCAACTTTTTCTACACAAAAATCCCTTAATCCGTTTTGACGTTGCGACCAACTCACTTACACATTTTGGTCATTACTTGCATAATCCCTATTTATTTTTCTGAAGTACCTACCAAACTTAAGAATAAATCTATGGAAATATATATCCTATCATCAATCATTGTCAACGATTCTTGGGTCGCCCGGTCTTAGTGCTATTTATGTACTTAAGAAAGTTAGGCACAAAGTATATGTATATACTCATACATTAATTACGTAAAGGTCGTCACATCATATTATTAATTTACACTGTTCATATAAATATCATACTTACTTCATTATCTGAGAATTTGAAAAAAGTTTAATGAACTTAAAAAGTACTCCTAATGCTAAATTAATTATTACAAAATTAGTATCAACACCTACTAGTAATTACTATGCTCTCTAAAACAAGCATGGTAATATTGTTTAATAACACTAAATTGACATTTAATTGCCTACAATGTAACTGTCATTAAAAAAACAAAAGAAAACGCGAATTTTTTAAAATCAAACGTCACTTACATCATTCGAATTTAAAAAATAAAATCTCTATGGTTTTAATTTTGTTCTTTTTTCTAATGACTTTTTTTAATGTAGTGATGTAGTGATATAAAAATAGAATGGGACTTACCGGTACATCGTGCGGGCGGCTTGGCGGGTAGTTTGGGACTGTGGATTGTGGATCTATACGAGGACGATCAGTGCGCATGAATGGGGATGGTTAGGGTGAGTGCAGACTGCATGCAGTTTCAATGACGTCAGAGTTGATAATTTTTAGACTGTTGAAAATGTTGAGTAATGTTTTTATGGTTTATGAATTTTCTAACCTTTAGCTGAAAGAAATTGCATTTACAATGAGGGTTATCGTATTTACGCTCACTAGTTGACGCAACTGGAGAGTATGGTCATGTCATTGGTAGAATACTGTCATTTGAGTTTGACACATCGACTTTGACAGCGTTAGTGCTTTTGCGCACTTTTTTATGTTATAATGTTAGTCATGTCATGTCATTAGTAGAATACTGTTATTTGAATTTGACACTTCGACGTTGACATTGAAAGCATTAGTCTGCTTTTGCGCACATTTTTTTTATGTTGTTTGTAATATATTGGGTAAAACTAAACGCAGGCGTTTCGCATTGCTGCCGCCAGAGGGCGTTCGGGGTTTTCACACTGCTAGCGCGAATGGCTCGCGGACGGTCGCCATTGCATTGCCCTATGCGATATCGGTTTGATTTTTAATACGCGAGAGGGCCCGCGTTCTTTGATTGCTAATTAACTTGAGTTGTATTTGTGAATTTCCTGTTTGTTAAATAACTATTGAACTTTGTGTTTGTGTACCCGTCATTGTGACTTTCTCCTGTGGGATGTGACGCGTGGCTGCTCGCTCACATCTACCTGTTGCCGAGCCGATTTCGGGAAGAAATCTATTTATTTGTCCTGGGGAATTGAGATCTCAAGGGTTAGGTAGGGTGATTAGGAATTCCCCCTTCCCGAAGATACTCAAGTTTGGATCCGAAGAGAAAGAAGATTTAGCTTGGTAAGTGTTTTTTAAGTGTAATTAATTTATAGGTTAGGTTATCATATAGGGCCCTGTAGCTCCCTTCATAAGCTACGGTGGTAGCAGACTGCGTTAAGTTATTTAGGTCTTAGTCGGGCAAACGTGGTGCCGCGTGGAGATTTCTTCCCGGTACTTATTTTTTACCGGTGGTTTTTTCCCGGTGAAGTTCCGGTACAGGATTCTTCCCGCCGCTTCGTTTGTCCGGATTCGCTCTGCGCACATTTTCTGGCAGCAGAGCGTAGTTGCTCTGCACAATTTCTGGTAGCAGAGCGTAGTTTATCTACCCTCTATTTGTTCGTTTGTAAAAAATAATTAATTGTTTGTAAAAATTATTAGATTTTTCTTAGTTTGTTTGTATAAGAATATTTGTAACCTTTTTTGTATTTGTTTGCGGTTTGTACCGTGCGTTCCGGGTTTGTGCCATTCTCATACCTACCGCGGTTCTTCGTGTAGTTGCTTGATTTTGTTGTTTTTTATTTACCTTTTGTTATTTTTTGTTTGTGACTTGACGCGATGGCGAAGGCCTCCAATGCTAGGGCGACACTCGCCAACGAATTGAGATGGTTTGTGACGGCCGGAGGACTCCTGTCCCGGAAGGACAGGGAGGGCGCCATACTGCTAAGAGCGGATCACCTCCACTCACGATTGATTAGCGCGGAAGCGGCCATGGCGGCGCTTACCGAAGCCGATCTTACCCCGGAGGCCTACGCAGGTCACATGGCGGACATGGACCAGATCCTGAGTCTGCACGATGATATCGCGGAGGCGGTGACCGCAATAAGGGCGAGACAGGCTGGCGGACCAGCCCTCGCACACCTGTTAGACAGGAAGGACCAGCGGTTACTGGTCGGCTCCCCACCCTTCAGCTGTCCCACTTTGGGGGTAGGATGGAGGAGTGGGTAGCATATAAAAATATGTTTGAGTCCCTGGTCGTAGCACGACAGGATTTGTCGAAGGCCCAGAAGATGGCCTACCTCCTCTCCACTCTTGAGGATGAAGCGCGGTCGCTCATCCAGCACCTCCGGGTGGAGGACGACCAGTACGATACGGCTTGGGAGTTATTGAACTCCCGCTACCAAAACTTACGTTTGTTAGCGGATGCGCACGCCGCACAGTTGATGGCCCTGCCCAAGGTGGCCAACAGGGCACAGTTGCGCCTGCAGTTGCTCACGCCCGTTACAGTGGCCTGTAACGCGCTCCGCACACTGGGGCTGCCGGTGGACCAATGGTCCTTTTTGCTGGTGCACATTGTATTGGGCAAATTACCCAATGACATCCGCTCGCGATTTGAGCGCGAGAATGCGGAACAGGATAGCACCACCCTACCAACATTCACTGACTTGGTGAAGTTTTTGGAGTTTGAGGCACGGGCTGCTGAGAATACCATGACGGACTCAGCGCCATCCAGAGCGCCTGAACGTAGGCCCTTGGAACCCTCATGGCGAGGGAAGCCCCAACAGGGAAGGCAACCGCCACCGCGTGGAGCTGGTGCGCGGGTTGCACACACGGCAGCAGTCGCGAGGGACGCGGACTGCCTGCAATGTGGCCGGATGGGCCACAGCCTGCTACAATGCAGGGACTGGCAGAGACTGCCAGTACAAGATAGGCGCCGCATGGCAAAGCGGCATGAACTTTGCTTTTATTGTTTGGGCAGTCACTATGCACGTGACTGTCCCAGTGCCATACCATGCAGTGCATGCCGTGGGCTGCACCACGTGATGCTCTGCATGAACCGGAACGGGGATGGCCCCCGGTTGTTGAGGCAGGGGTCCCCTATGGGCGGGGGCGCTCCTGCGCGAAGCCCTCCACCATCGGACGGAGGACGCGGCTTCGCTCGTCGCACCCCCCCTCGGGAGGGGGGTCGCGTACCTGCGCGGGTCTTGGCGGACCGGGACCACGCGCCCCAAGGTCATGGCCAGTATATAGCTGGCCAGGCCCCGGATAGGGCCCCCATGGGCGGGGGCCCTAGATCGGACGTGAGAGTGGGGACACCCCCCTCCACGCGGGTTACCAATGCCCAACACATGCAGCCGCAGCGGTTTTCTCCGCCGCTGCACGAGTACCCACGGCTGGAGTACCACCCGCCGTACCATATGTATGGCCGGGCCGCGGGTTATGCCCCCCCTCAGATGGGGATGTGCACTCGCCCGACATATTATCCGGGTCAGTGGCGCGCCCCTGGTTTGGAGAGAGTGGGGAGCCCGTAACTAGCGTGCTCCCTTGCTGGGACAGAGCCGCGGACGGTTCTGCTCCCTACCGCGGTGGTCCGCGTATGGGGTCGTGGGGGGGAAGCCATTAATTTGAGAGCTCTGTTGGACTCAGGGGCTCAAAGCAGTTTGGTTACCACTCGAGTGGCACGCCAGTTAGGTTTAGTCGTGGAAGACTCGCCTGTGCCACTTCTTGGAGTTGGTGGCATACAGGTGAAGTGTCTGACGGGCCAGACACTTGTCACCTTTTCTTCGCTGAAGTCCTCCACAATGAGGATCACGACTTCGGCTATGGTAATGGATACCATTGCGGGTTGGCACCCCTCGACAGACATACCGCCGGGTGTGTTGTCTTTGGTTTCGGGTCTGGATTTGGCCGACCCCTTTGTCTTTCATCCCGGCCCAGTGGACTTGCTCCTGGGCTCGGACGTATTGGGTTGGATCTTGTTGGGTACACAGAAGGCTCTGGGTTCGTCTTCACTGATGGCAGTGTCTACGATTTTTGGTTTTGCCCTGATGGGCCCTGTGTTTGATAATAGCACCGTGGAGGAGCCACCGGTCGTCGCATCTGCGTCCTTGGCCAAGACCATGCAAAGGTTTTGGGAGGTGGAGGAGCCACCTATGAGTTCCAGGATGGATCCGGAACACGCTGAGTGCGAAGCCCTTTTTCGATCGACCACGGAGAGGTTGCCCTCCGGTCGGTTTGTAACTAGGTTACCCTTTGTTGCCTCTCGTCCTAGCCTAGGGCAAAGTAGGGCGCTTGCGGAGAAACGACTGCTGTCCATGGAGCGACGCATGCAGCGTGACCACGTACTTCGCGATAAATATATTGAATTTATGCGCGAGTACGAGGATTTGGGTCACATGTCTCCGGCTCGAGTTGATTGGAGCTCAACTGAGCATTATTTTTTGCCCCACCACGCGGTGGTGAAGGCCTCAACAGGCAAATTGAGGACCGTCTTCGATGGGTCCGCACCCACTTCGAACGGGGTTTCGTTGAATCTGTGTTTGCATTCGGGTCCCAAATTGCATAGGGACATAATTGACATCATCTTGAACTTTAGAAGACATCAAGTGGTTTTTGGCGCGGACATCCGGATGATGTTCCGCCAGACAGTCATACATCCTGAGGACAGGCGATTCCAGTTGATACTCTGGCGTGAGCGCCCTGAGGATCCTGTGACGGTGTATGAACTCAATACAAACACCTATGGTTTGAAATCTAGTCCCTATATCGCCATCAGATCATTGCTTGAATTGGCAGAGCGGGAACGGATCCGCTTTCCCCGTGGGGCTTCCGTGCTGTCACGTGACTTGTATGTTGATGACGTGTGCACCGGAGCCCAAAGTATTGAGGAGGCCCTCCTACTGCGGGATGAATTGATCGAAATATTGAAGACAGGTGGCTACGAGCTACGTAAGTGGTTGTCCAATGAGCCTAGAGTTCTAGAAGGGATCCCGGAGGACCACCAACAGAACCCTCACCTGTTTGAGGATGTGGATGATCCCAACAGGATAGCGGTGCTGGGCATGCAGTACCAGCCGCTAACCGATATTTTCACATTCCAAGTGGACTTGGAAATACCAAAAGTCTGGACTAAGAGAACGGTGTTGTCCGTAATAGCTCGTATGTTTGATCCAAGCGGTTGGATCAGTCCAGTGATATTCTCTGCGAAGTGTCTTCTTCAGAGACTTTGGACTTTGGGCGTCTCGTGGGACGAGCCGCTGTTTGGTCCTCCATTGGATGATTGGCTCGAGTTGTTTTCATCGATTAAGGAAGTCAATCGGATTGCCTTGCCTCGTCGAATATTGCCCCCGGGAAATATCGAGCCAGCCTGCATGGCTTTTGTGACGCGTCGGAGCGAGGCTACGCCGCGTCAGTCTATATGCGGACAGTTGACGCCGATGGCCGGGTCAATGTCTCGCTTTTGTTAGGGAAGAGCAAGGTCGCCCCCCTCAGGACTAGGCTGACTATTCCCAAGCTTGAGTTGAGTGGAGCTCACCTTCTCTCTAAATTGTTGCATCACGTTGCCAGTGAACTGGCGGCCACGGTCGAAATACGGGACATCTTCGCCTGGTCGGATAGCCAGGTCGCGCTTGCATGGTTGCGCGCGGCCCCACATACCTTGGAGGTTTTTGTGGGAAATCGGGTTTCCCAAATCCAGAATATCGGAATTGATATAACATGGAGACATGTGCCGGGAGAGCTTAACCCAGCGGACTGTGCTTCCCGAGGTTGTACGGCACCAGAATTGGTGTCACACCCGCTCTGGTGGGGTCCAGAGTGGCTGATGGGATCAGAAACATCTTGGCCTGTCTGTCAGACAGATGTTACTTCTTTGAGTTTGACTGGGCTCCGTGTACATGCTGTAGTCGCTGAGACGACGTCGGAGCCGGATTGGCTACTTGCTCGGTATAGCAGCTTGGATAAGCTTCTGGGTGTTACCAGTTGGATTAAGCGTTTCATACATAATTGTAGAAACCCACAGGCAAAGCGGTTGGAGCCGATTGCAGGTGCAGAAGAGCGCCGGAGCGCATTGTTGCATTGGGTCCGTGTCGTGCAGACCGGACGGTTCGAGTCAGAGCTTCGTATTTTGCGCGACGGACGCGCTAAGTTGAAGGGCGCGGTCGCTCGTTTGAACCCGTACATCGACTCGGATGGGCTTCTTCGGGTTGGAGGCAGGCTCCGGAAGGCGGATCTTCCATATGAGACTCGCCATCCTCTGTTGTTGCCCAAGGGCGGACCCTTGGTGCAGCTTTTGGTGTCTGATCGACACATTCGTAACGCCCATGCTGGGTGCAATGCTTTGCTGGCTATTTTGCAACGCGAGTTTTGGATTTTGTCTGCCCGAAGAGCAATCCGTAGCGTTCTGTTTCGATGTATTGCATGTTATAGGTTGAAGGCATCCACGATGCAACCACAGATGGGTGATTTGCCCGCTGATCGAATCCGACCTTCGAGACCGTTTGACGGCGTTGGAACCGATTTTGCCGGTCCCTTTTCGATCAAGGCTTCTCCCTTTCGTAATGCCCGTATTGTGAAGGGCTATTTGTGTGTATTTGTTTGTTTGGCCACCAAGGCTGTCCATTTGGAGGTGGTATCGGCTCTGACTACGGAGGCCTTCGTCGCCGCGTTGGATCGCTTTGTTTCGCGTCGAGGTCTACCTTCCCTTATTAGGTCTGATAATGGCACAAACTATAAAGGAACTGTAAATTATCTTAAGGATGTTTCCGTGTTTATTGATAAAAATTGTACTAGTTTAAGTCAAATTGCTGCCCAAAGGGGAATAACCTGGAAATTTAGTCCCCCAAGTTGCCCCCATTGGGGAGGGATTTTTGAAGCGGCTGTGAAATCCGCAAAGACCCACCTCCGCCGCATTATCGGAGAAACGGCTCTAACTTTTGAAGAGCTGGCCACAGTGTTTTGTAAAGTTGAGGCGGTCCTCAACTCTCGTCCTCTCTGTCCGCTATCTCCAGATCCAAATGACTTGGAAGCTCTCACCCCTGGTCATTTTTTGGTGGGAGGGCCGTTGAATGCCCTGCCCGAATACCCGTGGAAGGATGAACGCGTATATCGGTTGTCGCGTTTTCAAATGTTGCAGCAAATGAGCCAGGACTTTTGGCGTCGCTGGTCGCTTGAATATTTGCATTTGCTGCAGCAAAGAGTGAAGTGGACAGACAGGACTGAGCCTCCCAGGGAGGGTGATTTAGTATTGTTAAAAGAGGCAAATTTGCCCTCATTGCTTTGGCGACGAGCTCGCATATTACGTTTGATTCTTGGCGGAGATGGCACTCCGCGTGTGGCTGAGGTGTTGGTCGACGGTTCGATTTTAAGGAGAGGTGTGACCTCTCTCGCCCGCCTTCCCGTAGAGTAAGCTAGCGGTCTGCTTCTCAGACCGGGACGGGGGGATGTTTGTAATATATTGGGTAAAACTAAACGCAGGCGTTTCGCATTGCTGCCGCCAGAGGGCGTTCGGGGTTTTCACACTGCTAGCGCGAATGGCTCGCGGACGGTCGCCATTGCATTGCCCTATGCGATATCGGTTTGATTTTTAATACGCGAGAGGGCCCGCGTTCTTTGATTGCTAATTAACTTGAGTTGTATTTGTGAATTTCCTGTTTGTTAAATAACTATTGAACTTTGTGTTTGTGTACCCGTCATTGTGACTTTCTCCTGTGGGATGTGACGCGTGGCTGCTCGCTCACATCTACCTGTTGCCGAGCCGATTTCGGGAAGAAATCTATTTATTTGTCCTGGGGAATTGAGATCTCAAGGGTTAGGTAGGGTGATTAGGAATTCCCCCTTCCCGAAGATACTCAAGTTTGGATCCGAAGAGAAAGAAGATTTAGCTTGGTAAGTGTTTTTTAAGTGTAATTAATTTATAGGTTAGGTTATCATATAGGGCCCTGTAGCTCCCTTCATAAGCTACGGTGGTAGCAGACTGCGTTAAGTTATTTAGGTCTTAGTCGGGCAAACGTGGTGCCGCGTGGAGATTTCTTCCCGGTACTTATTTTTTACCGGTGGTTTTTTCCCGGTGAAGTTCCGGTACAGGATTCTTCCCGCCGCTTCGTTTGTCCGGATTCGCTCTGCGCACATTTTCTGGCAGCAGAGCGTAGTTGCTCTGCACATATGTTATAATGTATTTTTATGCAAATGGTGCAATAAAGAGTTTCAATTATTAGGTATATGTGTGCATTTCTTCTCCTAAATACTTACTTATACGATCTAGATCTTTGCTTATACCTGATTTAGAAAATGGCATTCGTCTAAAGATAATGTGCACGTACCTACAGCTTCTTTGAAAGTTAAGTTAATCTGAGCTTTCTGTTTACATAAAATATTACTATTTATATCATAGAAGTCAAATTCTTCCCGCCATTAAAAATATTGAAATGAAATTGTTTTTATTTAAATGGGCTGAAAATTGCACTTTTAAATCGTCGAATACTTGTTTTGTAGTAAGTTGACGTCATAAAATTACTTAAAGACAAGGTTACTACAATTATAATTTCATATTGTAATCCACGGGTTAAACCCAGAACACACCCTTAGGTCCTAGGCATAACAAGGTTTGTCACCTACGTAAGTACTTCCGATCTATTAGGTAACCTTTTTTTCGCAGGTGGAAAAGCATTTACACACTGAGTGTGGGACTCCTGGGCCAGCCCAGACTACCCACTAAAACTCCCTGCGACATTTCCGCGCCTGCCGTTGCTGGGGGCGTCATGGGATCGCGAACATTCTACCACGACGCCCCCCGGACCTATTAGGTAACCTAACATGTTTTAACCATGGAATTAATAAAATCATAATGAAATACTTGTAACTTCCCTGGTTATAACAAGGTTAAAATGCCCATCACTTTCATGGTTTGCACATAATAAAGTTTTTTTTTTCACTAACTATTTATGTCCTACAGCTGGTAGTGCTGGTCTCACTGCGGTGTGCCATAGTCTTACTATAAGAGAAGTCTTCGCAAGCTGAGTTCTTGGAATTCAAGCAATAAGCCCTAGATGAAACACATCAAGGCAAATCGTCTGCAATTTTGGTGGAAATAATTTACTCGCACTGGGGGAGATTGGGGAGTCGGGCTTTGACCCTTAGGACGTAGAGGTCGAAAATAACCTATGAAAGTCAAAGTCAGTGTATTAGAGTATTCTAACATAAACACTACTTTACTGATTTGATGAGGTTGGGCATGTCAACTACTCAAAATAATGGATATACATTGCCCGTATATGATTACCTGTGTAAATGACTGTACATAATCTAGTGTATGTATAAAGATAATAAATAGCCCCTCTGGGCATGTTAGGCGAGCAAGACTGTTTCATGAGTTTCTTTCGGCATTTCTTCTCAGCAGTGGTCGTTCCGAAATGCTAGTAGTTTGTAGCTTTGAGACATAATATACTATGATTAAATAATTAGTTTTTGACGTGAAAAAGAGCCTTCTTTGAAGGCCAAGTTTCAATAAATAATTTCTGTTTTCTGACTACCAACCAAGTAAAAAATTATTATACTAGCTTTTGCCCGCGGCTTCGCCCGCGTGAATTTCCCACGGGAACTGTCCTTTTTCCCGGGATGATGGGTACCCTATGTCCTTCTCCATATTTCCAGCTATGTGTATGCAAAATTTCAGAAAGATTGGTTCAGTAGATAAAGCGAGAAGAGGTAACAAACAAACTTACTTTCGCATTTATAATATTAGTTAGGATTTTCACCTCAGCAAAATAACTATAACAAGTAAGTACAAACTTTAACTTTGTGTCGCTATTTAACTATAAATTCTGCCCTTACTGACTGACAGACAACGCACAGTCAAAACTACTGGGCGTAGGAAGCTGAAATTTGGCATGTAGGTTCCTTAAGGAGTATAAGGGAGATCTAAGAGTGGATTTCCCGAAATTCCCGCGGAAATAAAGTCCCGAGGCCTTGCTAGTTATAATATAATTGCTCCTAACGGTCCAGGGTAGCACCTGCCATGCCAAATATGGTTCAGAAGGTGCAATGCAATCCAACCAATTGCCTGGATAGATTTTTATGCCTATTTCGAAACGGCGATTGGTTCATAAAGTTAGAAATAAAAATTCAAACGTAACTTTTTTTCTCTATGGTTTCGGTGTAAGTGAATGCTCAAGGCAGTCTTCCAGTCTTCTTCTAAAAGTGTCTCTCCAACTAGTGAAGGTTAGCGATTAACATGCTCAAGTCCTTCTTGTCTTTAGCTCTGCGGAACAGCTCAGCAGCATTCGCTATCCCGGTCCACTCTCGGATGTTTCGCAACCACGACCTTTTCCGTCTTCCGACCTTTCTCTTTCCAGCGACTTTGCCCATCATTATCAGCTGCAGGAGGTCGTATCGCTGATGTCTTAGAACATGACCCAGGTATGTGATTTTTCGCCGCTTAACAGTAGGCATGAGCGTGCGTTTTTGGCCGATTCGCTTTAAAATGTCTTTCGTCTTCTAGTGGCAGACGTTAATATATTACAAACTAGCCGCGCTCCGGGACGAATTTCGGGATAAAAAGTACCCTATGTGCTATTCCCGAGATTTTCCGTCCAGTAGATTTTGCGTGATTTAGTAACACATCCTCACAAACTCACATCCAAACTTTCGCATTTATAATATTAGTAGGATCTCAAACAAAGCTACTTATGTGAATGAGTGACGTCACAAGGGTGGGGTAGTACTCATTACACCCATTCATGTAAGGGTGGGTAAGGGCTAGAGCGTTGACTTGGCTAAATAAATTTGCTGGGGAGTCATCTGTGAAATTAGATTAGTAACCAGTATTTACTGACCCAAGTGGCACTGGCACTATAATAATAAATTGAATTTATTTGCACACATAAGTAAAATTCATGGAAGGACGTAAAATAGGTACTTACATAGATTTATGTTTACACGCACAGTACTCATAGATATTACAGAAAAGTCCACTTCACTAGTATCTGAACTAGGTAATAGGCCTAGCCTGTATCTCTCAACAAATGCACTCCTGACGATCCTACACTATCCATGTCTTAAACAAAGATGACAACACCACTCTTACGAAATTGTATAGTAGAATAATACAAATCGGTGACCAAACGATTTTGTATGCATTGCTATTTTAAAAATGCATAACATAATGTTTTAATGTCTCGCAGGGACGCAGGGCAATTTAGAACGAAACTGGGTCAGCATATTATATGTGAAAGTGATATATATTGTGTACTAGCTGCTTGACTTCAATCAAATGACGATAACTTTTTTTTTAATGAACCGATTTTAATGAAACGAACTGTAAATATTTTGCTAAGGTAAAACAAAGCAATTGATGAAAGATTTAAGTAAATCGGTTCAGTGCTTTCGGAGATTAGCGTGACCATACATACAGACAGACAGACAAAAAAATCGAAATAAAATTTTTCGCTTTCTATTACCTATTCTTTTTAAGTATCCCTCTATCCATTTCAGTCAAAAATATTAAATGTACAGACAACATATTTTTAATGTATAGATGTATAGATTAGCCTGTGCCCGCGACTTCGTACGCGCGTAATTTACCATTGTTAATATCTCAGGTTCTAACCGCATCAAACATGTAGTAGTTTTTGCGTGATGCGCTTCAAACATACAGTCAGAAAAACAAAAATTAAAAAAAAAATGGTTTTGGCTTTTCTAAAGACCCCTCGTAGAATTCTCTTCTTAAATATCTCCTATGTACAGACACAGGCCAGTTACAGTTTTATTTTATGTATTGATGATTGATGATACTTTACGAGTATGATATTACTAGCTGCAACCTGAGGTTTCACTCGTGTGGGAATTAAAGAATAAAAATTGCAATTAAATATAGGATAGGATCTTAAATGATACGGATAGGATAAAATTTATCCAATCCAATCAAAAAAATATATAATATGCTGTTGAGTTTTTTTGTTTGTTTAAATACATGTAGTTACTAATCTCTATATTTAACTACAATTGACCTTATTGTAGTAAATAATAATAATAATTCTCTGAGAATTCGATTATAAAAAGTAGCCTATTATCACCAAAATCTTCAAAATAAGTGAATTTCTGTAAACAAATCAATTTTTTTTGGAATTTACTTACATACAACTACTATCAATATCATCATCAATACATTAAAACTGTAACTGGTATGTGTCTAGATAGCAGATATTTAAGAAAAATAACTGGGAGGGGTCTTTATAGGGCCAATAGAAGCCAAAACGATTTTTTTTTAAATTTTTGTCTTTCTGTCTGTATGTTTGAACGGGCATCACGCAAAAACTACTGGGCCAAATTTAATGCGGTTTTCACTGTTGTATTGTTGAAGGTCTAACTTAAAATCTGGCGTAGGTTTTATCTTGATCCGTCACTTAGAACCTGAGATATTAACAATAGTAAATTACGCGCGAACGAAGTTCGCGGGCACAGGCTTGTTCAGTTATAAATAAAAACATAGTCAATTATTCCAACATTTATTAAATACCCAACAATAAATCTATAATACATCTACAGCAGCAAAGCAGCTAAAGCCTGGACGACGCAGACTACCAATTGCAACAGACCAGGCAACAGTCCACCGCCAATACCAATCAGTATATCATCAGTCAGATCCGTTACTGTCGAGATCAGAGTCGTCAGTAAACCTTGGAGGTTCAGGATGTTGGCTGGAGGAGATGACGGGTTAGCTCCTATAGCATACTCCGGCAAAGACCTAAGGAAGTTCACTATCGCTAAAGCTTGCGAATATAGTTTGAGTAAAGAAGTCTCCAGTGCACCTAAGTCGACTGGTATCATGCATGTGATAGATGGCGGTAGTGTGTCGAAGATTGACAGGAGGGATAGTAGAAGGTTGTAAACGTTGTTGAGGAGTGGGAGTAGGACGTTCACTAGAGGGTAGACGGCTGGGAGTTGTACGCTGGACGCTGACGCCGGGGCCTGAAAGAAGAAATAAATGAATATATACGGACAAATCACACAGATTGAGTTAGCCCCAAAGTTCGAGACTTGTGTTGTGGGATACTAACTCAACGATACTATATTTTATAACAAATACATATATAGATAAGCAGGATAACCCAGGCCAATCGGAAAAAGATCATTTTCCATCTCGACTCGACCGGGGATCGAACCCGAGACCTCCGGTGTGATGACCGTTGGGTCACGGAGGTCATCAGAAATCAACAAATTAATTGGTGATCTCAAAAGTCCTTTCCTCTGGAGTTCTCAAAAGCCTATGTGTGCTGTGAAATAAATAACCCCTTCCTCTACTGAATATGGTAGTATATCCCTATAGAAGGATGCGATATCCCTACGTAGAGCTTAAAGAACAGAAAAGAGGTTTTAATCCAAACTGATATTATAAAGGTGAAAGTCTCTGTTTGTCCTTGTGTCACATCAAAACGGGATAATGAATAGATGTGATTTTTTGTGTGAAGATAGTTGGAAGGCTGGAGAGCGACAAAGGCTACTTTTTACCGCGGGCGGAGCCGCGGGCAACGCGAGCTCGTTTGTTACTTCTGGTAAGGACTTTTTATCTTATAGGTTCAGTCTATAAAAGTTTTCTGCCAATAAATTCTTGAATCAAAAATTAAATGGGCCACATGGGCCACATGGTGGTATTATTTTCAATGTAGCCCACGGTACAATATTTTTCGAAATTTCTGAACTCACCGTAAAAGTGCACACAGCGACAACAAACAAAACAATTTTGACTTTCAACGACATTTTTTTAAACTTTTTTTCTTTTTGTAATGTTATTCCCAAATAACAAATGTGTGTTGTGAATAATATTTAGATCAATAAGTTTTATATACGTGGTAGTTGCAAAAGTTAAATGATAATTTATTAGTATTATAAAAGTATAATAGGTAATTTGATAGTCTTATCATTTAAAAATTTAACTAGTAACTTATGTAAGGCTTTGTAACTTTTTATTATTTCATGTTATCAGTGTAGTAATAAATAAATATTTGTAACTAGCTTAGGCCCGCGGCTTCGCTCGCGTGAATTTCCCACGGGAACAGTGCTTTTTCCCGGGATGAAAGGTAGCCTATGTCCTTCTCTGTACTTCTAACTATGTGTATGCGAAATTTCAGGAAGATGCTTCAGTAGATGAAGCGTGAAGAGGTAACAAGCAAACAAACAAACAATTTCACTTTCGCTTTTATAATATTAGTTAGAATTTCTTCGATTTTAATTTCACTGATTTTAAATGTTAATTATGCATACTAGCCGTTCCCTGGGGTTTCGTCCCCTGGGAATTTCGGGATAAAAAGTACAATATGTGCTATTACCGGTATTTTTTTATCCGTGTACCAAGTTTAATAGAAATTCATGCAGTAGATTTTGCGTGATTGAGTACCAAACATCCAAACTCGCATCCAAGCTTTCGCATTTATAATATTACTAGCTTTTGCCCGCGGCTTCGCCCGCGTGAATTTCCCACGGGAACAGTGTTTTTCCCGGAATAAAAAGTAGCCTATGTGCTATTCCAGGTCATTATCTACCTCTGTACCAAATTTCATCGAAATCCGTCCAGTAGATTTTGCGTGATTGAGTAACAAACATCCTCACAAACTCACAAATTCACAAACTCACAAACTCGCATCCAAGCTTTCGCATTTATAATATTATGATACAAAAATATTTTGTCAAGTGACGCGCACGCGCAATGTTGGGTTCCGAAGGAGCCTACCCTGTACAAATGTGGCACATGAACTTATTTACATTACATACATATTGTCACGCCTTTTTCCCGTGGGGGTAGGCATAGACTAGCGATGTCCACTTGCTACGATCCTTACAGATCTCTCTCGCTTCCTCTACACTCATCACTCTCTTCATACATGCTCTCCGGTTATGGGTGCTCCTAATTCCCTTTTTAAGGAGGTCCGCAATCTGGTCGAAGTGCGTTCTTTGAACTAATTTACTCCCAGTTTTACATGACTTAATTACCATAACCTAAGTAAATACTATCACATTCAATGTAAATTGTTCTTTCGAACACTTACATACAAACATACATATTATCACGCCTTTTTCCCTTTTTTTTTTTTTTTTTTTATTTTTTTTTCGAACACTTTTCATACGAAAATCGATTTTGTAAGTTAATCATATAGATCCTACATAAAAGTAATAATTTTTCTTTTACATCCCAACTATCCCAGCTAATATTAACATGCAAAAGTGAGTTTGTTTATTTGTTTTTGTTACCTCTTCACGCTTTATCTGCTGAACCAATTTTCCTAAAATAGCTAGGTGTACTGAGAAGGACATTGGGTATTTTTTATCCCAAAATTCCCAGCCAGCTCTGGGATGCGGCTTAAGTTTATTATCATCATTACAACCGCAAAATATCCACTGCTGGATAAAGGTCTCCCCCAAGATTTTGGGGGGATTTGCCATACTCACCACGCTTGGCAGGCGGGTTGGCGAGCGCAGTTTTTTTTGGCTTTGTGAAGTTTATTATATTTGCTACTTATTATGATTTTTTATTACCGACCGAGAAACTCCCCTGGGCAGTCTGGAGGACTCTAAATATGACTGTGCAATCTATGGTTTACCTCCTGACTCGTGTACCATGGAGGACCTTTACGAGGCCAACGATAGGGCGATTGTCGTTGCCACCTACTGGTCTGGGAAAATATAGATGCCATTGCCACGAAGAAGAAGATTTTTTTTCACGTATCCACCTACAACCATTGTCCTGTTTGAAGGACACTTGATTTTATTATTAGGATTCCGTACATATTTGACATAGTTACAATTTAGTAACATACCAACATGTATTACGATGACAATATCAGTGACATAACGTAGTTATCGAAACACAATAATCGAACTATGATAAATTTGCTATTCGATTTCTTCGTAATTTCGAAAACAATTTCGTATGTCCACGATAATTCTCGTATAAATAAACGAATAATTTATTGTACTAATCAAAAACAATTTGTGTTTTGTTTTATTGATTACAACTTAAAAAAATAGAAAAAAATCATGCGTACGCAATTCGCTTTGGTGTTTTTTGCTGTCGTCTTATTGGTTAGTATTTTTATTTTTATTATTTTAAGAAAGTAATTCATAAAATCAAAACTGTACAATCCGGTCATGGTTTGGAGGAAGCGATAAAAGCACACAATAGAATGTGTTTGCAAAAGTCGATTAAGGGATTGGGTTTTAAACTAGGGATCTTTGTCATATCATAGGCCTTGTAAATTTTTTGCAAAACTATAAAGATCGAAGAAAACAGATAATTTAAAAAATATATTTTTGGGACAAGTTCATAATACTGTCACCTATTTTTTTTGTCATAAGTAACCTTCTACTGGGCGATGTTTTTAGTCTAACAATGGACTTTAAAAGATAATGATTTTGCGTTTCTGAAGAAAAAAGGCTCTATTGTTATTAAAATACTCATTTTGCATAAATTCCTTCCATTAAGGTACAATATACATTACAACGATATTAATACATAAAAATTCAATCGTCTGGCGCACATTAAACTGTGAAATAAACTTCTTAACTATGTTCTCGAATAGGTTTAACATTGGACCTTCAAGAAAAGAGCCTATCGCTTTCTTAAAAAAGTCAGCAACGCATCTTTGACCCTTATTGGGTTGCTGGTGTCGGGTTTCCTCGTTCCATGGTTCAAGGCAAAAAGGAATGGATTTTAACTTAATCTTTCTAAACATGTATTTATCTTCCAGGTCAAAAACACCGAAGCAATGATCCCTGCGTACTCCGTCTCAGCCTTACGCCTAGCCTTCGATGAGATATCCACTGTCCTCCCAATCGCGAACCAGCTCGCTTGCCTGCTACTTCCCTTCTTGATCAACTTGATCAACAACTTGAACAACCTATCAAACATCGTCCAGAACTTAACACCAGCTTTATTGCCTTACTTCGGCTGTACTTTACCACTTTTGTACGCAACTCTGACTGACTTAGCATCAGTATTATTCCTGTACATCAGCGTATTAATTTCACTTTTCCGCTCAAATGTACTGGCAGCGCCTGGACTGCTAATGGGATTGGTCTCGCAGGTCCTCAACTTGGTGTTAAGCCTTCTAACAGGTCTGTCAGATGGAACTGGCCTTCTTAGTGGACTAATCAAACTGATCACGAGTATTTTAGTCGAGTTGGAGAAGCTGCTTCTGTAGAGTTAAGTGTTATTAAATTGTTTATTAAATTAATTTTGTGTTTTTTATTACTAAATGTAAACCTTCATGAGGAAACCTGTACATGAGGAACTGGTAGACTGTTCAGTTTACTACAGCCGCTATGTAGTCCTTAGTCGGTGACTTCCAGCTCATCACACCTCTCGGTTCGCCTCCTGCTTTATCGTGCGAACCGCCAAGATATGGAATTCTCTCCCCGCGTCGCTGTTTCCTGTCACTTATAATTTAGGGGTTTTCAAGGCAAGAGTAAATAGGCATATCTTTAGTTTGCGTGTACCACCCTAGATCTCATCTTTGCTTTCCATAAGGCAAGATCAAAGTCAAACGCACTTAGATTTTATTAATTAAAAAAAAACTTATTAAAAATCTGACACCAGTTAAAACACTCAATAACAAATAAATAAGTGTGTTATGGTTCACTGGCTTTTTCCCGCGTGAATTTCCCACAGGAACAGTGCTTTTTCCCGGGATGAAAGGTACCCTATGTCCTTCTCAGTACTTCTAACTATGTGTATGCGAAATTTCAGGAAGATTGGTTCAGTAGATGAAGCGTGAAGAGGCGTGGAGAGAATATTTTTAAAAAGTTAATATTTTTTTTCTCGGTAGTGTTAAATTAAACAGCCAGCTACCAACAACACCAGTTTATTTTCTTCACACAATATAGTTTACCACCATACAATACAATATATGTATTTATAATCTTGCCACTATCGTCTAATCTGAATATATTTTAGCACTTCACACTTAGCTAAATAGAATAACGGACAACTGTCCAAAACACAATGTTAACACTTTCGCTGCTTCCGACCAATTGCCCGCTCGTGACACTGCCCGACTGTTCTAACCCCCCTCCTTACAACCCCCTCTCTTTTCAATATATTTTCTGTTATAACCGTCAAAACGGTAGTGTCAATACAAAAACCAATTATTTTGAAATAAATAATCTTATGAATTAAAAATATAAAAAAATATGTTAATGAAACCTAATATTCGTCCATCCTGACCTCGTGCATGTCCTCATGCACGCTTTAAAATAAAACCTAATATTCGGCCAGTGTCACGAATCGGTAAACAAAACATTATATAATTTTCAATACTTTTTCTGTTTATTTAAAGTGACAACAACAATAAATGAAGAAGAAAAATAATATATATAAAACCTCTTACTACCAGTAACTCATATAACCAAATGTAACATATTATCATTTATTTTATCTTATTTTTATAGTTGAGAATATATCCAGTACGCAAACCCATCCATTCTTGCATACGAGATACAGTCCACATTTTTATTGCATCGCATTTTATCATGAACCCATCCATTCTCATGATTAAAATGACGATACATGACTACGAACCCATCCATTCTCGTAGTTTAATAATATTATTCAAAAACAATCAAGTCAGAATATATTCAATACACAAACCCATCCATTCTTGTAAACTAAATATATTCCGACAGCACATGTATCATATAATATAGCCATGAACCCATCCATTCTCATGACTATAATCTATGATAACTATATAATATAGCCATGAACCCATCCGTTCTCATGACTATAATCGATTAACAACAAAAACATAGCCATGAACCCATCCATTCTCATGACTATAATCGATTAATTTCAGAATCATATGATGTACGCTATTTTACTTCTATATCCTCTCATATTATTAAAAATAAGAACATATTACCAATTTATATAACGAAAATCTAAACTATAATTAAAGGTAACATTATTTCTAATTATAACTAAAATACATAATCAAACTAGGCATTTTCATTAAAATTTATTGCCATCTATATCTTCAACTTCCTCACTATCGGAAGTATCAGACTGATTTACATTTAAAGCGGCCACATTGATCCAAGGCAACATTCTATCAGCGGCTACAGTTGTCTGTCGCTTATTTTTGGTTCCTGTTAAACCTGGAACTGCTGCCACCCTATACCGATCGTTTGTCAACACAGATACTACACGGTATGGTCCAATATATGAAGGCAGAAGCTTCTTGCTTTTGCCATCATTATTAAAGGCTTAGGCATAGATGTTAGCGTTTCAGCTGTTTTGTAAACAGGAAGATGAGATTGTTCCGTGAAGGTTTGCCCTATAAGTATGGGTAGCTCTAGGAACCTATCTTCGACTACTTGACAAGAAACTTTAGCTTTAACAGCATCTACTGTCAGGTTCACAATCACCTCTCCTAATGTTTGAACAATTTCGTTGCCAAATCCTTTTAATGTTGTTACCAGGCCACTATGAGTTAACCCCAAAGAAGATGCAGCAGAGTTCTTAATCAGTGACACTTCGCTGCCAAAATCTATAAACCCCTGTACGTTAACCCCGTTAATTAAAACCTCCTTAAAGAACTTCGAACTACCTAGGTTTAGTGCCAGAAATAATCATAGTTTATTGAATATTCTCAGTCCTTTCAATGGTATCCGGTTTACTAAAACATTTGTCTGCATTGTGACCTAATTTGTTACATTTTCCGCATTTTACGATAGGTTTAGGACATTTCATAAAAGGATGTCCTTTTTCTTTGCAGTTATAACAGAATATAGCACTATTTTGTGATAGTTGGGTTTTGTTGCTGATAGCCCTATTTAGGAAATATTTGCTGTTTGACGAACCAGCCTCCGCTACGGGTTTGCTAAAATGATTGCGTTCAAATAGTTGAGATTGAGAAGTATCTTTGCTACTCATCAGGAACTGTAATAGTTCTTCCGGTTGAGAACAACGTAAAGCGGTAGCGCTTGACTTCATGGTTTTATCTGATAAACCGTGTATGACGCAATCGACAGCTCTTTTTCCGTCAATGTTGCATTGGTTCAATAAAGCCAGCTTCTCATAGAAGTATACTTCTATCGGCTCGTTAAATCTACTTTTCCGTTTTAGCATTTCTTCCAGGGCTTGGCCATAGTTCTGGTCACAAGGAAATGCATTGGTTAATTTTTCCTGCCATTCAGGCCAGCTAAAAAGAATAGAAGGTAAGCTTTCATACCAGGTTTTGGCCAAACCCTGGAGCTTTTGCATTGCAAAATGTGTAATTGTTTTATCGTCCCAACCGTAAACAGTACCGCACTCGTTCACCTTCTTTAACCATATATCTATCCGCTGATTTTTTGAGGATGGATCGAATTCGGGTAAAATATTTTTATGATTTGCACTAGTAATATTATGAACAGGTGCGGCAGACGTTGACGGTTGTGACAAATTTTTAAGCGAATTTAAAAGATTAACAATGTCTTTACTTAAAAACGAGGGGCTAATTGATCGTTTGTTATCGCCGTTTGCCACACGAGGTCGTTTCTCAGGCCCTTGATCGTATGGATCAGGGCTTTCTACACGGCCACGAGTTGGGAATTCCCCAGTGCAATTTCCAATAGAAGATTCTCGACGTTTACTCACTGTACGACGCAGTCGACTCCGTTCTCGATACAGGTCATCCTCCAGCCGCCGCAACTGCTCTCGCTGCCGATCCAGGTCTCGTTCCCTCTGGCGTAGCCGCTCGAAGTCACGAGGACTGCTCCGCTCAGTTGCACGGCTGCCACGGTGACGACGCTCGGAGACGCTGTCACGGTGGCTGCGTCTTGGACGTCCAGACATGCTACCACGGCGAGTGCGGCTGCGACTGCGTCCCACTCTATCGGCTTGCCGAGACTCCAAAACTTTAGGAGTCTCCAGGCGTCTGGAACTCTCGCCCTCAGTCGGCATTTTCCTGGAACTCAGAAACAGGAAATAGCTATGTATTTATTCAAAAAAAAAAATAATAATAAAACTCAAGATTTAACCGGGTAAGCAAATATTTGCTAAAAAAAATTACCAAGCTGAGACTAGTAAATCTCCAAATAAAAGAATGAAATTTAAAATAAGCCGGTATTTCCGAAACGTTAAATAATAATATAACAATAATATATAATATAATAATAATAAAGCAAATAAATAAAACGCTTTAACACATTTTTATTACTTTGGAGTCTAAAAATTAATTTAATAAAACATGCAAGTAATTTAAATAATTTGAGCAACTTTGATTAAAAAAGAAACGACCTTTGTGTACTCATTATTTTGTTGTTTGTATATTTGGACGGCTATATCGAATTATTTGAATAACCGTCAAAAAGCATTCACAACAAAAAAAAAAAACAAATTAAAAATACGCGCTTATAAAATTAAGAGAATAAATAAACAAAAAGTGTGAGCACTTACCACTTCTGAATTGTTAAATTAAACAGCCAGATACCAACAACACCAGTTTATTTTCTTCACACAATATAGTTTACCACCATACAATACAATATATGTATTTATAATCTTGCCACTATCGTCTAATCTGAATATATTTTAGCACTTCACACTTAGCTAAATAGAATAACGGACAACTGTCCAAAACACAATGTTAACACTTTCGCTGCTTCCGACCAATTGCCCGCTCGTGACACTGCCCGACTGTTCTAACCCCCCCTCCTTACAACCCCCTCTCTTTTCAATATATTTTCTGTTATAACCGTCAAAACGGTAGTGTCAATACAAAAACCAATTATTTTGAAATAAATAATCTTATGAATTAAAAATATAAAAAAATATGTTAATGAAACCTAATAGTAGCGATTAATTACTCGAATCGGAATCTAGACAATTTATTTTAATTAAATACACATTTTTTTCTTCTTAATAAATGTTCATTGAAACCTGCTGTCTTGTTGTTTACTTACCTCACAATCGATATGTAAAGCAGAGTATTTATCTCGGGTGTAAGCATCAATTGCATACTCGGGTTAATTAGCGCCTTCGCTTCGCTCAGGCGCCAAAAACCTCGTATGCAATTGATGTCATACAGCCCTTGGTTAATAATCTACTATTATGACGTCAACTTACTAAACAAACAAGAATATGACGATTTAAAAGTGCTATTTTTTAGCTTATTTAAATAAAATAATTTTCATTTCATTTCAATAGCACAGAATTAATATAAGTACGTAATAGGTAAAACAATTGGTTTAAAAGGTTGCAAGATCGCAATATTTTTCTATAAACATTTGTTGAAGCCTTGAACTTCATATATTAATTGTTTACAACACGACAAATTCACGGCCAAGGCAGGGTTATTAAAGCTAGCGTGTGCAAAATTTAGACTTGTTAAAACTATGGAGTGTCAGTTTAACTTATTTATTTATTTAAACTATATTGCAATTATTTAGTAGTTTTAATATTAGATTTTAGTTTTCTTAGTTAATTTAGTGATAAAAGTATATATTTTTTGTTCTTATGTATTAGTAATAACTTATTAAAATATGTGATCAATATTTGGACTTAATGCCCTTTGGACTAAACAGGAAAAAGGCTACAAGGGTGGTACCAATTTTATAAAATCATCTATCAATCGCTTTCATAGAGCTATTTGCTGCGCCTCGGAGCTTCGCTCCCGTGGGAATTAAATAGTAAATAGGATAAAAAGTACTATGTAAGTATGCTATTCCCGGTATTTTTTTACCCGTGTACTAAATTTTATCAAAATCTGTCTAGTAGATTTCGCGTGATATTCGAATAAAAAATATTACTCATAAACACACATCTAAATGCATTTATAAGTGGTATAGTAAAATCTGATTCATTGCGTTCTTTTTCATTGATCTCTATCAGTAATGTAAAACATCGTGAGGACTACTACCATACTAGCAGACTGTTCAGTTTACTACAGCCGCTAGATAGCGGTAGTCGTTAAGTCAGATGATGATGTTAAGACTATAAGAAATAAATAACTGTTTTATGGGATATAGATAGTATTTAAATTTATAAAAAACACCTCCTTTTGCATCAGTTAACAAGCCAATTAATAAAAATAAAAAAAACGACTGACAACTCACACAGCCCATGTCACTCAGAGGAATACAAGAAATCTAAAAATACCTCTCACATCAAAATCTGTTAAGCCGTGCACTTATAGTGGAATAAAAAAACTTAGATACATACATGAACCCTGAAACATAACACTTATTTTTTGGTCAGTCGTGTAAAAATAAGGTTTATAAGTGTTAATGCTTCTCCATACATTTCTTCTTCTAAGGTGTATGCAATTGTATGCAATTGTGCAATGTGTGCATACAACATATTTCTTTTTGTATTATGTGACGTTTTAAAAAATCATTTTCTATTATGATTTATGACCTAGTGTGGGAATGATGTTCAGTATATGTATTAAATACCTAATATAATCCTAATCCTAACTAATATTATAAATGCGAAAGTGAGTTTGTTTGTTACCTCTTCACGCTTTATCTACTGAACCAATCTTCCTGAAATTTCGCATACACATAGTTAGAAGTACTGAGAAGGACATGGGACCCTTATACCAATACCTTTCATTCCGGGAAAAAGCACTGTTCCTGAGGGAAATTCACGCGGGCGAAGCCGCTGGCAAAAGCAAGTTTATTAAAGGTACCAACTATGAATTCAATACTAAATATCAGTTTCTTCTACGCTGGTCTAGGAGTGAAGAAAAAGCAATGAATGTGCCAGCTGCTTCTCTTCCCGCGCAGATTGTAAAAATCAACCAATGCAACAGGTTCTAAACTGGCAATTCTTGTCATGCGATGGGCTAGCAACCTGTCACTATATCTGAATCTCCATTCCACCAAGAAGCCCAATAATAAACATAGATGTTTATTACTTGCCTTGAAAATCCCTTTATTAAAGATCTATAATAAAGGGATTTTCAAGGCAAGGTGTGAATAGGTATATTTTGAGTTTGCGTGTACCACCCTAGACCTCATCTTTGCTTATCAGGCAAGAATAAGGTTAGTAAACAAAACCCAGTCCGACGCTTGGCTCTGTCTACCCCGTAAGGGATTAAGACGTAATGGATCTGTAAGTATCAATTTACAATATCACATATACATTTTTCTCGATTTCTTATCAACCTAGTCGTGTTCAATCAAAAAGATTGATAACTATTTTTTTATCTTAAAAAGATAAATCATCTAATGATACTTAAATTACTAATATATATAGGATCACGTACTTCTAATTCAAGTTTTGATTAAGCATCTTCTTAATAGTTAAGTGTTGTTTAGTATTGCAATGGGTGAACAATGATTTTTTTATTCGTTTTGTGTCATATTGCGACTTTGGTAAGTTGATCTTAAAGTACTACATACATACATACATAGAATCGCGTCTTTATCCCTTACGGGGTAGAGTCGTGAGACTCGAAGGCCACGCTTAGCTGAATAGTGAGCTCTCTGATGGAATGAAGATTCAGGTATAGTGACAGGTTGCTAGCCCATCGCTTATGACTGGAGGATTCCCCAGTTTAAAGCCCTTTCCTTTGATTGACTTTTACAATCTGCACGGGAAGAGAAGCAGCTGGCACATTCTATGTTTTTTTCTTTTTAAAGTACTAAGTCTATTTTTTTAATATTAAATCAATCAATCCATCAACATAAAAATAAAATAAAACATAGACCTGTTACAGATTATATGTATTAATGATATATTGATGAAATTAGGGAGATAAGTAGGTATCTATAATTATACTGAATATGTTTGTTTAGCTCTGGAACTAATACTTACATGGAATCACGTCTTTATCCGTTACGGGGTAGACAGGGCCAAGAGTCGTGAGACTCGAAAACCACGCTTAGCTGAATAAATATAACTAAGGTATTCCGGTACTCATCTATTACGTAATAACCCTATCTAAATAAAGTGTTTAAATACTTTATTTAAAAGCTAACACTAGGTTAGTCTAAAATAAACCATTGATTTTTGTGACGTCAGAGACAGTTTTAACTCTGACGTCAGAGCTTTCATTTGTCACTGTTCAAATTAAGGTAAACGTGGATAAACATTTTACGTTATGATTAATGATTCTATTAGGATACCTAATGTCCTAAACTCATAATAATAACATTGGAATATATATTATTCTCCTAACACTAGTTGATCTCGAAGACCTTGCCTCTGAACCGGGTTCGATCCCCGCTCAGGTCAAGATGGAAAATGATATTTTTCAGATTGACCTGTGTCTTGGATGTTTATCTATATATGTATTTGTTATAAAATATATTATTGTTGAGTTAGTATCCCATAACACAAGTCTCCAACTTACTTTGGGGCTAGCTCAATCTGTGCGATTTGTCCGTATAAAAAAGGTGGATTTTTATTTTTAGTTTGTTAGCTAAAACAGATGTGCTTTTTAAGGCGTAAGTGAGCTCTAAGAAAGGAATTTTGGAATTAAATATGAAAGGGGTGAAAATTGAAATTAAAGATGGCGATAGCCTAATATTGAAATCATCAATGTTTGATTTGGTGTATCCAGTTCTCAAAGTTCCAATTGTAGGCACAGTCTATCCAAAAATGCAACTTGATATCATGTTGAAAACCATAAGTAAATAACCGAATAATTTATTTTCAGGCATCAGCAAATTCTCTGGCCAACTTGCTGCTACAAACAAGAACAAATTCTAATCAAAATGGATACAATAATATACCTTACAACCTACCAATGCAAGAGAATAACATTCAAAATTATATGCCGCCTAATTTGAATCAAAATCCTGTCAACTTTTGTCCGTCTAACCAGCCATATGGATTACAAAATGGTCTTCCAGTTCAAATAAAAGTTGAAGACACAAATAAATCGTATTTCAATAGAATACTTGACAATCCTATGTTTCAAAGTATTTTGAATCCAAATGCTAACAATTTTAATGAAAATAGCAATAATCTTGCATCACTAACACATAATGGACAAACACCGAATGTAATTAATAATTATTATATTATACCTCCAGAATGTATACAAGGAAATGATAAAGGCATCGAAATGGTCAAGAATTTAGTTTCAAATCAACAATTAGTATGCAAACATGAAGATAAATTCAGACATTCTGGAAATGAAAGGAAAAATACTTTACGACCTCAAAATAAACAGAATCGTAAAATAGTAAAACCAAAAGGTAACAAAGGAGTTCAAAATAGTGAAAGCAACCAAAGAAATTTAAATAATAATAATTCACAACCAAGAAGAGAAAAAAGTAAAAAGAAAAATAATGGCAATCATCGTAGTAGTAACTACAATCGTAACCAAAGTAAAAACAAGAATATTTCAAATAAAAACTTAAAGGTTAATGAACCCAATAAAGAAAATCTAGCTGTAGACACCATTTCGTCTTCAAGGAATGGTACTAGAAAACGTAAAAAACAAAAGATCAAATCTGGGAATGATACCCAAAAAGCTAATAATGCACTTTCTATTAAAAACAGTCCTTACTCAAATGAACTTTCAGAAAAAAACAATAGTAAAAGCAAAAAGAATCAAACAAACGTTTTGAAATACTCTAGAGATGATGGTGTAGTTAATGATATTCATAAGAAATTTCCTGGTATACCTAAAGACGTGATCAGACGACTTCTAAGATACCTAAGACGACAAAATCAGATTAAAAATTTATGTAATGGAGTTGGTTCAAAAAATAGTGACGAAAAAAGTAGTCAAGAAAATATTAAAACAAATGCCAATAAACACAAAAAATCAAGAAATAATTCAAGAGATTCCGTTAATTTTGTAAATGCATCTTTACCAACTACAACAGATAATATTTCAGCAACAGATAATCAAACATCCAAAAAAGATACTGAAGTATTTTATAAAGCAGAGTTGAGTCAAGTAGAGACTGATTTAAATGTTACAGAAAATGATGAAAAATCAGAAACATTCCACTATAAACCAGTTGCAGAAATTATAGAAATGACAACAAATAAAATTACACAACCACCAAATCAAGCAGAAGATAGAAGTGTCTTTGTTTTAGAAAATGAAGTAAATGATTATTATCCTGATTTCAGATTTGATAAAATGTATATGAGTGAAGATGATTATGTTAGAAATTTGAGAAATGATAAGTTTTACTATACTACTGACAAAAGTAACTACGAAGTCGATGGAAGTAGTGAACTATACTATAAACCTTATAGACCTGATATATCTAAAAAAGAAACAGAGTTTGATGAATTTGAAGACACATTAAATAAACCAAATAAAGATTATGAAAATTACGACGAAGATCAATTCTCAAGTGAAGAAACTGAATTTCAAACACCACCATATTTAGAACATCCAGATTTTGAGACCAAGCCCATTGTGAAACAGTTTGATGAAGAAAGACCTGTAAACAATTACCAAGATAATAAAAACATTGACAGTTTTAATGCAAAATCTTCAACATATTCAAATTCTAAGACTGTAAGTGCTCCTTTGAAGGATAAACCAAGGAATGATGATATAGAAACAGTATTTGCAGGGTCTAAAGTTGCAAAATATGGTCAGCAACATCAAAATATTGCAGATCCTCTAGAACAGAATGATAATCATGACACCGTAGTTGTGTATGCAAGATCTATGCCTGAGACTTAACAATCAGTTAAGAAATTAATTAAATGAACTGTTGTTGCTGCGTAATGCTTGCTGCGTAAAACAGCATTCAAATTAGGCGTGAAAATCCAAGTTTTATGTGCCTGATTTCGTTTATTATTTATTTAATTTTATTTAATTTATCTATCTATTTACTTAAATGTATCTAAGTGTAGTGTATTGGTAATATTTCTTTATTGAATGTCTAAAATAGACAAGTCTTCTCAATAAAATTTGAGTGAAATTTTGTTAATTATTATTTATGTTTTTTTTAAATATTTTATTATACTTTTAAGATGTTGTTTTATTATTTTATTTTACCCCTTCATCTGTTCTTAGTTCAATGGTGGTCTCCATCAGAGCGGAGAGAAGAGGAGATGTGTTTCAACCACCAATACTATTTCATTAACAAAATTCAATTGTGTTAAAACTATCACCTCTACTCTCCTCCCTGGCGGTGACAGGCACTAAGCATGAAAAGTAACAAATTCGGTTTACTTCCGTGACTATACGTGTGTGACTGTCAATTTCATCCCTTTTTTTAAGTAAACAGGGGAAAATTAACGCTCTGAGGAGAATCTTCAAATTCATTAGGATTAAAAGATTTCGCTTTGATAGTTCTGTAGATCTTGTGAAAAAAAGAAAAATATTACCTAATCTAAATGAAAAAATGCGAAAAGAAAACAATAAGCAAATTGAAAATAGTCTATATTTAATTTTTAAACATCACAAATAACATGTCACAAAAGATGATGAAGATGATTGACGAAAATAAAATAAATCGTCAGTTCAGATAGTTCCGTTGCTAGTAACATTGCCTGAATAACCTGAATTTGCAATCAAATTGTATTAAACTCAGAATATGGACCAATGAAAATTATTTTAAGCTTATTATAGGCATATACAAACAACTAACTTTTTCAAGGTAAGATTCCGGGTATAGGCATTGTTTCTAGCAGTACATATTACAGCTAACCCTATTTCGATTACAATATTTACAAAGCAAAACATCTTTATGTGCATAAGCATACAAAGAATGGAAATATTGGAATTCAAATATATTAAGTGAAATCGTCTCTAAAGGGACTCGCAAATATTTAGACGATTCTGATGGTAGCTATTGATGACAAACCAATATGGCTTACAGTATCAGTAGAAATTTTATTATGATTATGAATTTTTAAGTTGCCAACATTAAAGCTATGAGTGTTTCTAATGCACCTCTGTCATTGCAACAATCATTGTTATTTAACAAACTGGCTAGTAACAATATTTCTATCCATTTCCTAGAATCTTGACCTCCAGATCCCATTTTCCAAACTGGCATTTCAATTATTGGAGGTATGGGAGGGAATAAAGGAGGAATGGGAGGAAAATTTATAGGAGGAGTAGGTATATAAGGGGGATATACTGGGTAATTTATAGTTGGGGTTGGCAATATTGAAGGAGAAAAGACAGAAAGGTCTGTAGGGAAAAATGTTGGTTGGAAAAATCCTTGAGATTCATCGTTTTGTATTCGTGTCGTTGATAGTGATGGATAAATAAATTGATTTGATTGTTCAACTTCTTTGATAACATCTATTACAGGTGCAGGTATAGATGCTACTGATAAAGGCACAATAGGTGATGGTGATGTAATTGGAATTATAGATGGTGACACATTTGGACTAGGAACAAATGTTTCAGCTATAGGTGGGAAAGAGTTGGGAATTGGAAACACTGGATTGTATGAAGGCGTATATGCAGGTTTGGTTTTTTTAGCCCACAAGTAATCTATATATCGTTTTGCTACGTCATTACCTAAATTAATAATTGAATCTGTCAAATCATTAGTTGATAATAAATTTTCTATTTGAGGAACTACTAAGTCGCTTGGAGAAATATTGTTGTATAATAATGCCTGAGGTAGAGTCAAGCCATTAACATTAGGTAAATCGGATATGGAAGGGATCGAATAAGGGGTGATTGAAGAAGTTTCTATTTCAGTTTCTAAAGATTCGGTTGAACCCATTGAATTATTGTTTTGATCATCTGAGATTGATTCTGTAAATACAGTATTTTTATAAATTGAAGTATCTATTGGTGGATATAAATAATCGTAAATTTCTTGAGGAGTAGAGGATAAATAGGGATTTGAGTTTAGGCTAAAGTATGGTGTAGATAATTCCATATTAATTTTGAAAGGAAATTGAGAATTCAAATTTGTATTTTGTGGAAATGATGGCAGCTTGGAAATAGAATTGCCATTCTTGAGATATTCAGGATATGTTGATGAATACAATGTTTCAGGTTTTACACTATCCAAAATATTTAATCTTTTTATCAAATCTAAATTCGATGTCGGTAAATAAGAACCTGAGTTTATATTAAGTGACTCAGGTAAAATATTAGGTGATTGGAATTCTACTATAGGATTTATAGTTTGAAGCAGGGAAGGATGTACCACACTATTTGGCAGGAAGGAACTTAGTTGAGGAGAGCTCTTCACATTAGCTTGTTGTAAAATATTTGATGAAGAAATATCTGAATACAATGGAATAGATCCTTCAGGAAAATTAGGAGTAATCGGAACAGGTAATTGAGAAATACTATTGTAATAGTTTGGTTGAGTTAATGCAAGAGCGTTAGGTAAAGTATTAGAATGGACGCCGATATCATTTGGAATTGTGGAAGTTGATTCTAAATTAACAGAATTTTGAATATTATATGGATAAACAGGTAATGTTGGTGATTGCAAATTTGCATTATTTATAAAAACATCTTTTGATAAGATATTTTGATTGTTATTACTAATGAAATTGTTTTGACCTAAAACTGTATTAACTGGTAGTATATTTTGTGTTGTATCAGGCGTGACTCTTGATGCTAAACGATTTTGTAACGCAAGATAATTTCCTATATCGTTGATTTCTAATTCATTTTTCTGTAAAGTATTTACTGGTCTAGAATTAGGGAACATATTTTTTGCAGGTAAGTCGTTATTTAATATATTATTATTAAAAACATTAGTATTCAGTTGTTGTAACAACAAATTTTTATTAAAGTTACTAATTAAATCACTATTAAATGAAGTTGGTATTCGGCTTGCTATATCAGTTTGCGCAGTTGCTGTTAATTTTTTATTAGGATTTGTGTTGGACGGTAAAAATTCAGGTGTAGTTTCCGGTGAAATTTTATTTGCCAAATTATTAGATAATAATGAACCCTTATTTTTATCATTTTTAGTTAACGAATTACTAGCTTGGTTTACAATTTCCTGTTGATTATTTCTAAGAAAATTTGGAGGAATAGTTAAAGAAGGATTGAATACAGAATTTTTTGTAGTTATTTCATTCAAGTCAGCTTGTTCAATATTTTGTGTGTTAGTCAAAATATGTGTGCGTGGCCCTGCATATGACGATGCTAATTTAGAATCTGAACATTCTTGGCCTGGTAAATTTTGGTTTAGGTTATTGTTAATTTTGTTTTGATTAGTTTGTTGTAAATTATATTGCAGACTTTTTGGTTTTAATGAGCCTACAGAAAGTGAAATATCGTTAGTTGATATAGATTTCACATATGGTTGACTCAATAATAAATTATTTTTGTCTACAGTATTTGAATGCAATGGTTTATTGTGAAAAGATGATAAAATATTGTTTTTAGAACTTTTGGTTGAATATTCCTCAATTTTTGAAGATGATAAATCATTGGTCACAAATGATTGTCCTGAGGTAGTACTCTGAGGACTCAAATTATTATTTTGTTTAATCAATGAATTTCGTATTGTCGATAGTATATTGTTGTTTGTTTTTAAATTAGCTATTTCACTAGATCCTGGCTTCGAAGCTTCAGTATTCACAGAATCACCAGTAGATAAACACGGTGATGATGCTGGTAGTGATGATAAAGATTTTGGTGGAAATCTATTGCGAAATGAAGGAGAATTAAATGCATTTCCTAAGTTAGATGATAAGTCCGGCTGATCTACTGCAGTAGATGCTTTTGAGACAATTGGTGATGATATACTTGGTGAAGGAAGTGTTGAGTTCTTCAATGTTGGTGATGATTTGCTTGAGACGTTCGATAGTGACAGCTTGAGTCCGACAGTAGGCCACAAACACTGAAATTCAAATGCAAAAATACACTATATAAATAAATTCTAAGAATACAAATTCCTAATCCTAACTAATATTATAAATGCGAAAGTGAGTTTGTTTGTTTATTTGTTTGTTACCTCTTCACGCTTCATCTACTGAACCAATCTTCCTAAAATTTTGCATACACATAGTTAGAAGTACGGAGAAGGACATAGCGTACCTTTCTTCCCGGGAAACAGCACTGTTCCCATGGGAAATTCACTAAAAGTTAGTTCTAAATAAATAAAAAACAGGAACATTTGCTGATGTTTAATTAAACACCTACGCCACTAATTCTAAGAATTTTATATAAAAGTTACGACTCATCTGGAAAAATTCAGATTTTCATATATTATGAAACTATCTTTTTTTTACTAGCCTGTAGGTCTTGTGTCCCACTGCTGGGCAAAGGCCTCCCTGTTTGAAACTATCTACTTATGTATTTTTTTTATCAACAGTAAAATCAAAGAAAAGTGGTAACATATACCTTTAGATTGAACTGAAGTAAAATCTTGTAAAGTACATTCGGGTGTAGATAAACCTGACATTCTAGGGGTTAGTTTTATTTGCCCTCGACTGTACGTAACATTTCTAATTTCCACAATCAATAAAAATAACACAAATCAGATAATTTTAAGATCTCACTCTCTTTAGTCGTACTCCCCTTGACTAAGGGTCGTGGTCGTTATCCATACTAATATTATAAATGCGAAAGTTTGGATGTGAGTTTGTGAGTTTGTGAATTTGTGAGTTTGTGAATTTGTGAGTTTGTGAGTTTGTGAGGATGTTTGTTACTCAATCACGCAAAATCTACTGGACGGATTTTGATGAAATTTGGTACAGAGGTAGATAATGACCTGGAATAGCACATAGGCTACTTTTTATCACGGGAAAAAGCACTGTTCCCGTGGGAAATTCACGCGGGCGAAGCCGCGGGCAAAAGCTAGTACGAAATAAAACACACACAACGACTATCTTGGCAATTTTAATGGAGTGGTTTGCCTTCTCCATTTCACACACTAGCTGATAATCGTCAACCAGAGTGTAGGTTTCCTCACGATGTTTTCCTTCACCGGAAGCAAGTGGTCGATGAAAACTATCATGTACTGAGACAGATTGGTATACAAACTCATGTAGCACGGGCAGGATTCGAACCTGGGACCTTTGCGGCCACAGACGGGGCGTCCTACCACTTGGCCACCACCGCTTCTAATTTTATGACAGAAACAGCGAATATATTGAACAGTAAAAACATTACCTGTGAAACACAAATCGTCACAATAATACACCCGACATTCATTCTAGTAATTTATTTAATAAAAGAAGCCTCTTCATGGAAAAACATTAAAATTACTTAAAAAAAAGAAATATTATTACTTTTACTTTCTTCGAGCAAAAAAAAAGTTAATTATCCCTTTGAATTTCGAACACAAATTGAACAAACCTATTCGATATTTTCCCTTGCCCTTTTATCATTTCGATAGTTTGTAACAAAAAATTGCAACGCTTTATGTTACAAATACCTTATCTCATATCTAAATATGGATGCAATATTTTACTCACTTTGTAGTGGAATTCCTTTAAACTATGAGTTAATTAGAACTTGTAATTTTATAACTCTAGGTATACTTTTTATTTTTTTAATTATCTCGACGCATACAGACAAAGGAAATAAATTATTGACAATCCATCCTAATCTATACATATAATAAAACAGTAAAAATATTTTGTCTGTACATTTAGTATTTTTGACTAAAATGGATAGAGGGACACTTAAAAAGAACAATAGAAAGCAAAAAATTTTTTTTGGAATTTCTTGTCTGTCTGTCTGTCTGTCTGTATGTATGTACGCGTTTCACGCAAAAACTACTGGACGGATTTGAATGAAACTTTTTTTGTTGTATAGCTATATTAAGCCTGGGCAACATATAGGCTATAATTGATTTTGAAAACTGCAACACCTGATGAAGAACCATAGCAGAACAGCTAAACTATAAGAAATATGGATATGGTGCCTTAACAAAAGTCGTTCAACCTGATGAGCATTTTCTGCTGACGTATAAAAATTAAAGATCAGGAACATCTGATGAATAACTCCAAGAGACCAGCTACACTATAACATATATGGAAATGGCGACTTAGCAAAAATCGTTTAACCTGATGAGCATTTTCTGCTGACGTATAAAAATTAAAGATCAGGAACATCTGATGAATAACTCCAAGAGACCAGCTACACTATAACATATATGGAAATGGCGCCTTAGCAAAAATCGTTTAACCTGATGAGCATTTTCTGCTGACGTATAAAAATTAAAGATCAGGAACATCTGATGAATAACTCCAAGAGACCAGCTACACTATAACATATATGGAAATGGCGACTTAGCAAAACTTGAATAATCTGATGAGCATTTTCTGTAGACGTATAAAAATCGAAGATCCGAAACATCTGAATCAGTTTGGAACACAAAGACTTTTCGTCTAAGCGAAACTTACGCGGGCGAAGCCGCGGGCGACAGCTAGTCCTAACTAATGTTAAAAATGCGAAAGTGACTTCGTTTGATTATTTGTTTGTTAGCTCTTCACGCTTTATCTACTGAACCAATCTTCCTGATATTTCGCATACACATAGTTAGAAGTACTGAGAAGGACATAGGGTACCTGTCATCCCGGGAAAACGCACTGTTCCCGTGGGAAATTTACGCGGCCGAAGCCGCAGGCGAAAGCTAGTACTTTCATTACTATGTATGTATACTTCCATCCATACTTTCATCTCTCTCTCAGCCCAAAGACGTCCACTGCTGGACAAAGGCCTCCCCCAAGGATTTTATCCATAGGGGGTTTTGCCGTAATCGCCACGCTTGGCAGGCGGGTTGGCGATCGCAGTGTGAAGGCATAGTACGCGGAAAGATGCTGCTGCCCATCCTCCGGTGTTTTAAATCCCTTAGTCGCCTCTTACGACACCCACGGGAAGAGATGGGTTGGTGCTATTCTAGGGCCACACCACAGGCCACACACACAGGCCATACTTTCATACTAATATATAAATGCGAAAGCCTGTCGGTCTATCCCTTTCACGGCTAAACTACTGGACTAAATTTGATGACATTTGGTATGGATAGAGTTGAAGACCCGGAGTCAAACATAGGTTACTTTTTTTTTTCAAAAATCAACTTTGAAAGCCTGCAATGGGGGGTCAAAGTTTGTATGAAAAACACAATAAATATACATTTTCCGCAACAGCTAGTATTAAATAAACAATGTCATCATTGACAAATCGATAGACCAATAATTTCACAGATACATACATACATACATAGAATCACGTCTTAATCCCTTACGGGGTAGACAGAGCCAAGAGTCGTGAGACTCGATGGCCACGCTTAGCTGAATAGCGGGCTCCTGATGGAATGGAGATTCAGGTATTAGTGACAGGTTGCTAGCCCATCGCCTATGAGTGGAGGAATCCCCAGTTTAAAGCCCTTTCCCTCTATTGACTTCACAATCTGCGCGGGAAGAGAAGCAGCTGGCACATTCTATGTTTTTTCTTCGCTCCCAGACTAGCATGGAAGCAAATTCACAATTCAATTCAATTTCAGAATTTCACAGATAAGAAATAATTTCTCCACCAACTTACATTTACTTAATTCAATTCCAAGTAATCGCTTAATTGTGTTGAACTCGCGTTAAGTAAGAGATAAGATGATATTTCATTGAAATTTCTTTTTTATTTCGTACGTATTTTGATTTGGGTGACATATATAAAGGGAGGAATACAGAAAGTATGTCATTAAGTATTTAATTACAAAGATGTCTCGTATTCTGGTCTTCGTTGCAATTTCAGCTGTTTTGGCGCAGGTAAATAGAATATTTTTCACATAAATAAGAAAATTCACATAGGTACGTTTATAAGAAATCTATGCCTAAAAATAACACTGTACTGTTCATATCAGTCATATTTATAATACAACTAGTCTTTGCCCGCGGCTTCGCCCGCGTAAATTTCCCACGGGAACTGTGCTTTTTCCCTAAAGGTACCCTATGTCCTTCTCCGTACTTCCAGCTATGTGTACCTACTCGTATGCGAAATTTCAGGAAGATTGGTTCAGTAGATAAAGCGTGAAGAGGTAACAAACAAACAAATAAACAAACTCACTTTCGCATTTATAATATTAGTTAGGATTAGGTACCTAGTTTTTGACGTGAAAAAGTGACTTTGAAAGCCACTACGTTTCAATAAAGTATTTTGACTTTGACTTTAGTAGTCATAGGAGATATTTAGAAAAAATATACGAGGTCCTTTATAGGGCCAATATAAGGCTAAATGATTTATTTTTTTAGAATTTTTTACTCTATGTTTGATTGTACGCGCATCACGCAAAAACTACTGGGTGTAATTTGATAGGGTTTTCATAGTTGTATAGTTGAAGATTTAGCTTATATAAACCATCTGTCTTACTCCAAAACTATGTCTAAAGT
>CM031565.1:2392026-2745985 GCA_018467065.1 Ephestia elutella
ACCCCCTTGAGCCCCATTAAAATGGAAAAACATTAAAATTACTTAAAAAAAAGAAATATTATTACTTTTACTTTCTTCGAGCAAAAAAAAAGTTAAGTATTCCTTTGAATTTCGAACACAAATTGAACAAACCTATTCGATATTTTCCCTTGCCCTTTTATCATTTCGATAGTTTGTAACAAAAAATTGCAACGCTTTATGTTACAAATACCTTATCTCATATCTAAATATGGATGCAATATTTAACTCACTTTGTAGTGGAATTCCTTTAAACTATAAGTTAATTAGAACTTGTATTTTTTTAACTCTAGGTATACTTTTTATTTTTTTAATTATCTCGACGCATACAGACAAAGGAAATAAATTATTGACAATCCATCCTAATCCTAACTAATGTTAAAAATGCGAAAGTGAGTTCGTTTGATTATTTGTTTGTTAGCTCTTCACGCTTTATCTACTGAACCAATCTTCCTGATATTTCGCATACACATAGTTAGAAGTACTGAGAAGGACATAGGGTACCTGTCATCCCGGGAAAACGCACTGTTCCCGTGGGAAATTTACGCGGGCGAAGCCGCGGGCAAAAGCTAGTACTTCCATTACTATGTATACTTCCATCCATAGTTTCATACTAATATATAAATGCGAAAGCCTGTCGGTCTATCGCTTTCATCGCTAAACCACTGGACTAAATTTGATGAAATTTGGTATGGATAGAGTTGAAGACCCGGAGTCAAACATAGGTTACTTTTTTTTCAAAAATCAACCCTTAAAGGGCTGAAATGGGGGGGTCAAAATTTGTATGAAATACACGAAAGATATATTTTTTCCGCAACAGCTAGTATTAAATAAATAATGTCATCATTGACAAATCGATAGACCAACAATTTCACAGATACATACATACATACATAGAATCACGTCTTAATCCCTTACGGGGTAGACAGAGCCAAGAGTCGTGAGACTCGAAGGCCACGCTAAGCTGAATAGTGGGCTCCTGATGGAATGGAGATTCAGGTATACACACAGGTTGCTAACCCATCGCCTATGAGTGGAGGAATCCCCAGTTTAAAGCCCTTTCCCTACATTGACTTCACAATCTGCGCGGGAAGAGAAGCAGCTGGCACATTCTATGTTTTTTCTTCGCTCCCAGACAAGCGTGGAAGCAAATTCACAATTCAATTCAATTTCAGAATTTCACAGATAAGAAATCATTTCTCCACTAACTTAAATTTACTTAATACAATTCCAAGTAATCGCTTAATTGCGTTGAACTCGCGTTAAGTAAGAGATAAGATGATATTTCATTGAAATTTCCTTTTTATTTCATACATATTATGATTTGGGTGATATATATAAAGGGAAGAATACAGAATGTATGTCATTAAGTATTAAATTACCAAGATGTCTCGTATTCTGGCCTTCGTTGCAATTTCAGCTGTTTTGGCGCAGGTAAATATAATATTTTTCACATAAATAAGAAAATACACATAGGTACATATAAAAAAAATCTATGCCTAAAAAATACACTGTAACTGTTTATATCAGTTTATAATACAATATGATTATTTATAGTTTTTGACATGAAAAATTGCCTTTGAAAGCTCAGTTTCAATAACATATTTTGACTTTGACTTCAGTAGTCATAAGAGATATTTAGAAAAAATATACGAAGTCCTTTATAGGGCCAATATAAAGCTAAATGATTTATTTTTTTAGAATTTTTTACTCTATGTTTGATTGTACGCGCATCACGCAAAAACTACTGGGTGGAATTTGATATGGCTATCATAGTTGTATAGTTAAAGAGGTACACCCTCATATTACAAATTATTATTTAAAAAACAATCATTTTATAAACAACGCTTGTAAAACTATACATTTGAAAAACATATGCTTTGTCAAACTCATTCTTTTAAAAATGGATCATTTTACAAACTAATGACTTGACAAATATTGTGTTTTTTCAAATTATCATTTTACAAACAAATTATTTTACTAAATTTTCAATTGGTAAAACAACGTTAGACAAAATATCTTATGGCAAATACATCGTTTGATAAATATTATTTACCAAAACTAGAAGATATGGAGTTTCAAGTTTAAACTCACTGATCCCAAGATTTTCATCGTAGGGTTAGGTACAGAAGTCATTACTCGTCTTTTATTTGTAAATTAACTCACAAATCATATTGTGACATGATTTCAACATGCTTATACCTTTTATTGTGTCATACCGGGTGGGGGTAAATAAACAATTTTTAGTTTTTAATAAAAAAAAAGAAAGTTTGTCTCCAAACGATCTGAGCTGTAAGTTAGGTTCAGGTTATTTTTTTTATGACCGAAAGACTTGAGGGCAGAAAATAAGTTGGGTTCAGGTTATTTTTTTTATGACCACCCGGAAAGACTTTGAGGGCGGAAAAGAAGTTAGGTTCAGGTTATTTTTTTATGACCACCCGGAAAGAAAGACTTTGAGGGCGGAAAAGAAGTTAGGTTCAGGTTATTTTTTTATGACCACCCGGAAAGACTTTGACGGCGGAAAATAGTTAGGTTCAGGTTATTATTTTTTATGACCACCCAGAAAGACTTTGAGGGCGGAAAAGAAGTTAGGTTCAGGTTATTTTTTTTATGACCACCTAGAAAGACTGAGGGCGGAAAAGAAGTTAGGTTCAGGTTATTTTTTTTATGACCACCCGGAAAGACTTTGACGGCGGAAAATAGGTTCAGGTTATTTTTTTATGACCACCCAGAAAGACTTTGAGGGCGGAAAAGAAGTTAGGTTCAAGTTATTTTTTTTATGACCACCTAGAAAGATTGAGGGCGGAAAAGAAGTTAGGTTCAGGTTATTTTTTTTTTCTGACCACCCGGAAAGACTTTGAGGGCGGAAAAGAAGTTAGGTTCAGGTTATTTTTTTTTATGACCACCCGGAAAGACTTTTAGGGCATAAAAGAAGTTAGGTTCAGGTTCTTTTTTTTATGACCACCCAGAAAGACTGAGGGCGGAAAAGAAGTTAGGTTCAGGTTATTTTTTTTTATGACCACCCGGAAAGACTTTGACGGCGGAAAATAGTTAGGTTCAGGTTATTTTTTTTATGACCACCCAAAAAGACTTTGAGGGCGGAAAAGAAGTTAGGTTCAGGTAATTTTTTTATGACCACCCGGAAAGACATGAGGGCAGAAAATAGGTTGGGTTTAGGTTATTTTTTTTTATGACCTACCGGAAAGACTTGTAGAGCGGAGAAGAAGTTAGGTTTAGGTTATTTTTTTTATGACTACCCGGAAAGACTTTAAAGGGTGAAGAAGAAGTTAGGTTTAGGTTATTTTTTTATGACCACCCGGTAAGACTTTGACGGCGTAAAAGAAGTTCGGTTCAGGTTATTTTTTTATGACCACCCGGACAGACTTTGAGGGCGAAGAAGTTAGATTTAGGTTGTCTTTTTATAACCACCTGAAAAGACTTTGAGGGCGGAAAAGAAGTTAGGTTCAGGTTATTTTTTTAATGACCACCCGGAAAGTTTGAGGGCGGAGAAGAAGTTAGGTTTAGGTTATTTTTTTTTTATGACTACCTGGAAAGACTTTGAGGTTGGAAAAAACGTTAGGCTTAGGTTATTTTTGCCATTGGCATTGCTTAGCTTTTGGCCAAAGAAGCTGCCAGCCCTTGATTAATAATTTACCTATAGTAGGTTTGTAAAATGATGTTTTTGTCAAGAGAGTTATTTGATGAAATAAAACTTTATAAAATAAAAGTTTTATACTCGATACATTTGTAGAGTAAAACATTTATATAAAAAAAAGTTTGTAAAATGAAACGTTTTTAAAATAACGAGTTTGTAAAATGAAACATTTTTAAAAGGTATAGTTTTTTAAGTGATAGTTTATAAAGTGATGGTTTGTGAAAGGTTTTTTGGTGAAACATTAGTGAACCAGTTAAAGATTTAGCTTTTAAAAACCATCTGTCTTACTACAAAACGATGTCAAAAGTTAAATACTTGTTAAACACATTACCCTTACAATTAATATATATGTGGTTTAATGACATTTTCTAGTTGTCAGTATCTTTTTCGTATGAATGGGTAATGTGTTTAGCAAGTATTTAACTTTAGACATCGTATTGTAGTAAGACAGCATAGGTTTCATATTCATCACTTTTTTTTCATCACTCACTAAAACCTGAGATTTTAATAATAGAATGATCCGCACGGACGAAATGGCGAGAAAAATTGAGGCAGTTAGTAAACCTTATTTTAGTACTGGCCACTAACAACAAAGAAGAAAAATAATAATTTTTTAAACTGTTTTTTTATTTTTTTCTATCTTTTCCAGGTCGCCTACAGCCAAACCATCGTACCAATCAGCAGCCTGCTATCAAACCAGCTACTTCTCAACTCTCTCCCCAACTTGGTATCCCTGGGACCCAATACCGTCTGCGAAGAAACCATCGTTTCGGCACCCATCGTAAAGGGACCCATTGTGCAGGCACCCATTGTCCAAACCCCCATTTTGCAACCCGTAGTCCAAGCCCCAGTGGTGCCAACTACAACTATAATCCAAGATAGTACAGTAGCTAACAGTTTAGCTAATGCTCTTCAGCTGCTTATTGTTAGTAACTTGCTTAGCAATACTTTGCCTTTAGGTGAAGCAGTTTTACCGAACTATGCGCCAGCGTTGGATGTGTTAGCGCCTATTACTCCTGTAACTCTGGGTGGGTTGACTTATTTGTATTGAGTGAATGTTAATTAATAAATTACTTGACTAAAGTTGTTGTTTAATTTTTATTAAGCTACTAGCCTGTGCCCGCGACTTCGTCCGCGCGCAATTTATTATTATTAATATCTCAGCTTCTAAGCGGCGTATCAAGTGAAATCACGCCAGATTTTAAGTCAGACCTTCAACAATACAACAGTGAAAACCGCATCAAATTTCGTCTAGTAGTTTTTGCGTGATGCTCGTACAAATATACAGACAGACAGACAAAAATTAAAAAAAAAATCTTTGGGGTTAATTTTGAACAAAAATGTTTAATTTCGGGTCTAAAATCGGTCTAGCGGTTTAGCCGTGACAGCGTAATAGACAGATAAACAAACAGACTTTCAGAAATCACAAATTCTTTATTGAAACTTGGCCTTCCAAGAAGGCTTTTTTTCACGTCAAAAACTAATTATATAATCATAGTATATTATCTTAAAGCTACAAACTATTAGCATTTCGGAACGACCACTGCTGAGAAGAAATGCCGAAAGAAACTCATGAAACAGTCTTGGTCGCCTAACATGACTTGTAAGGCGACCAAGGTAAGCTATTTAATATCTTTATACATATACTAGATTATGTACAATCAAAAATAAAATAAAATATAAAAAAGATATATATAATACTAGCTTTTGCCCGCGGCTTCGCCCGCGTGAATTTCCCACGGGAACAGTGCTTTTTCCCGGGATAAAAAGTAGCCTATGTGCTATTCCAGGTCATTATCTACCTCTGTACCAAATTTCATTGAAATCCGTCCAGTAGATTTTGCGTGATTGAGTAACAAACATCCTCACAAACTCACAAACTCACAAACTCACAAATTCATAAACTCACAAACTCACAAACTCACATCCAAACATTCGCATTTATAATATTAGTATGGATTTTATTTATTTATTTTTTACATATGTTGTACTCTCTTATTGTCTCAATTTTCTTTTCTATGTCTCTGTTCATGCACCGCCATTTATGTTCATCTCTTTCCGTTCTCTTTGGTTGCCTGGAAGAGATTGCACTTGCTAAGGCCGCCTATTGTACATATTTAACCTATATTAGTCTCAATTTGTATCCTTTACATGTTTTTGGTGCAATAAAGCATTTTTACTTACTTACTGACTTACTTATAATATAATAAAAAAAGTTATGAAAAAAGTAAAAATAAAATTCGAATCAGAATCGAGCAGACCAGTTCCCCCTGGCAACACCCGTTCACGAGTTGACGCGAGGGTTAGCCATCGCAAAGCTCAACCATTCAAATTTATAACGAATATGGGTGAAAAATATATCTCACCATAGAATTTTTTAAGTAAAATTGCCAAGTCTCTACTTAGCAACATTTCAGATGAAAATTTCTAAAATGCATAAAAACTTTTCTACAGTGTGTTGCCATATCATGCTCTTGGTCTCTACCGACCATATGGCTTGCACTGTCAAAAAGTTGTCAGATCTAATGTAGAGCCAAGCTTCTAACTCTACACGCCTTAAATCTAATAACATCACAAACTCTACAGTCTACAGTTCTACACCTTAGCACAAACTACGTAGTTAGCTCGTTTCATTATTGTTACATGAAATAGTATTTATTACATGTGGGTTGAAATGGTATCTCAACCATTATGGTTATTTAATAAGGTTAATTTTAAAATATTTAGGAAATGAGAAATGAACAAATTGATTTATTCCGATCCAATACCACGAACGAATACCTACTACTGGCATTACTTTAAATATTTAATTATTTTCTATTTCTAACCAATACCACTCTTTAAATTATTTAATTTTATGTCCCAACGAATACCAAAACTTGAATTTTACCAAATTCAAGTTTTAGTATTCGTCCCAACGAATACCAAAACTTGAATTTTACCAAATTCAAGTTTTAGTATTCGTTGGGATATAAAAGCTTAGTCATTTATGAATTGTTTATTGGGTCTCTAATGATTGTCATAAAAATATTTGTAATAATATAGTTCGAAATAATGTTTTTTCACATAATCGTAATTAATATAAATTAAAATTAAAATAATATTTTTCAAAATATTTTTTTAACATAATTGTTTTGTAATAAATACAAATTATCATAAACATAAATAATCATAATATAATTTAATTATAATAGTAATACTCATAATGTACAGAGAAAAGAGAACTCATAATGTACGGATGCACTCAGAAAAAAAGGTAAGATTTATTAAGTTTTTGTTTTTTTGTTGTTTATGTTCGCGGCTTAGGGGTGGCCCAAGGGCCACCCCCGCCGCACCCTAACCTATACTAGTGTTTGTGTCAACCTAATGTGAAATAGGTATAATCAAATTTTACATAATGTCTTCAAATGTCATCAAGAAAATAAAAGATGAACAAAATAAAGAACTATGTTTATAACAATAACAATTATGACAAATCCATTATGATAAACCATTTTATTAAAAAAATCTGTATGACAATATATGATTTCATAATCATATATTGTCACACAAATATTATTACAATAAATATTATTTGAATAAAATATTATGATAAAAAAATTATGAGAAAGGCTTTATGACAAACCATATTATGATTATTAACCTTATGAGAAATGAAAGGATCCCTTGTTTATTCTAGATCTTACAGATATTATTTTACTTAATTATACCTAATTTTATTAAGTTGACATATTATTATTTAATTATTAATTTTGTAATTTTAATTTAATGTTAGTAGTATATAGAAATAAGTAATTGTTAACAATTAATATTGTGTAGAAATACACAATATTAATTGTTATGAAATAAATTAATATGAATATATGAATATGATATACTTGCAAATAAAAATGTTGTAATCGCATACAAAGCATTTTTACTGACTGTACCTTCGAACTTGTTTTGGTAGTGGTATTCGTTTGGAAACAAAAATTTAAAGTAACACCTGTTGTATTCGATCGTGGTATTGGATCGGATAAATCAAAAAATTACTATTAATACCATTTTACACAAAAAATGCTTTATTTTAAACTTTCGTTTTTAGAAATGTTCTTTAAAAAAAATACGAAAGGGTCCTTTGCCAAAAGGGGAACATTTTGGAAAGGGATATTCTGCGACAGGGACATTCTCTGTTTACAAGAGCCCTTAGTGTACTTTTTTTTTCGCATATGTTTACTTAGCTTTTTATCATGATATCCGAGAAATAAAAATATAAAAATATTCTTAAATAAAATTACTTTTATTTAAATAGCAGTAATTTACAGAAAATTGTAACTATTTAATACTATTAATAGACGTAACTGTAGCCAAGTCCGTTAAGTGACAATGGCGATACTACTTCTACAGGGGGTGAAGCGGTAGGCAAAGTGTTACTTAGGAGGTTGCTTACAACCAAAAGTTGAAGAGCATTTGCCAGATTGTTAGCTACTGAACTGTCTTGGATTATAGTCGTCGTGGCTGGGACGGAAGGAGCGGATAGGACCGATTCTACAACGTTGGGTCCATAAGGGACGATTTGGGGTCCAACCGGGACGATTTGGGGTCCAACTGGGACGATTTGGGGTCCAGCTGGGAGGATTTGAGGTCCAATCGGGACGATGTTGTTGCAAGGTCCCGCTGAGACCACGTTGGGGCCAATTGGGACGACGTTGTTGCCGATCAGATTTTGTAATTCCGCGAGCGAGATTCTGTTGAGTACTTGGGTATAGGCGACCTGTAAAAATAATATATTTACATAAGTATGTACTTAGACATGAATTAAGTAAAAAATACATATTTTTTAACCATTATCGTCCCACTGCTGTGCAAAAGTCTCCCCATTTCCTTTCAAACTCAGAGAATTTTCAATGTTCCCAAAAGTATTTGCCTAATATTTATTTGAGTAATGTTTTTTCTGCTATTTCGTTTTTTTTAAACAAAAATTGATTTTAACTTACATTGAACAGCGCCAATTGAAGACAAAGTACTACAACGGTTTTTGCAAACATTTTTTTAATTATTTTCTATTTTTTTAATAGTGAATATTTTGAACTAACAAATGTTATAATGAAAAAGTCATAATTAACTCTAGGTTATATACAGTAACACTATCAAACTTTCTCAATATAACTTGTAATCAGATAAATATAATTCCTCGAAAAATAACTACGATAAGTAACCTTTACTAACTTTTCTATCGGAAACGTTGCCAATAATTTTGTAATTAAGTTTAGTAACTGTTTTCTGAGATAACTTGTGAATTAGATATGTTAGACTGTTTTCCCAATAACAAAATTCTAGCCTAAATGATACACATAATTATAATACAAGAAACAAAGAAAGATTTTGCATAGACTTCACGTATAGAAATGTTACGTAAAAGACCGTATCACATGGCAGTAAAAATTTACAACTGATCATTAAAAACGAAAACAAAAAAATCATATTTACAAAAGAAATAAAAAAAATACTGTCAAATACTTATTACTCTATATATGACTATTTAGAATTAGATAGTACCTAAGTACCTAATGTAAAAATGTAGTTTGTAATTTGAAAGTAGGTATAGATATTACTATTGGTACAAAATGTTCCAATTTTTGCTGTACCCGAATGGGTTGATAAGAAGGACTTAATTTTTATTCCTAACAACTATTTATATACCTTATCATGCAATAAAGAGTTTGAGACTTTGAGTTTGAGTTTGACTAATAGGCAGGAGGGCGGCAAAAAGTATTTCTTGTGTATTTTTCATATAAACTTTGACCCCATTTCAACCCTTTGGGGGTTGTTTTTTGTAATAAGTTTTATGTAAAACTAGCTTTCTCCCGCGGCACACTGGTTTCCCGTCCATACTAAGGTGCGTCAAAAATACTTAAAACACATTCTACGGGTTTTAAAGACTAAACCTCGAATGTATTTTGTTTAGAATACATTTAATATTCATTTTAAGATAATGAATGCATAAAATAATATGAAACACAATAGAAATTATCATTGTTTAAGTACCTTTTCTCAATGACAAGTTGTAACATATCTACGTAGGTAAATAAAAATATTGAAACAACATAAAATTTTATTTAAAACAAAATTAAACAATGTAGTACATCTTACTAATAAACATATGTATGCATTTTGCATATTTATTTAGTCATCACACTAATAACACTTTTATAATAAAGAGAAAGTGATTGTATGTTTGTGACTTTGTTTTGGGTTAATCTTCGAAACTACTGAAAAAATTTCAAAAATCCTTTACCAATAGAAAGCTACCTTATACCTAAATAACATTGGCTACAATTCAAGTATGTACCTCCCGAGCGAAGCCGGGAGCGAGGCGCTAGCATGTAATATTTTTATATCACATTTATAACGTTATAAATGTAAACTAAAAAACTTACATTAAACTACAGCACAACGTTATAGCAAATTTTTATCTATTTGTGTCATTTTAGAAGTCATCGTAGGATTTAAAAAAATGCCCGTGTTTCCATCATTAGAAGTGCTACTTCCTCCTTGTTTAGTTTTATCAGCAATAAGACCCAATTTTTCTCTGAATTGAGACTGAACTATCGGTTTTTTTATTAGCGACAGAGTCTTTATTAGCTTGTCCCCTTACCTGCCTCATTTTTATATCGAGCCGGTAAGAGAAATGAAACTCGAAAAATCGAATCTAAGAGTGCAACATTATGCTATTTTGATTTTGACTTTCTAGAAATTTGGATTATAGGTTATTATGATTTTCTTCTAAACTAACTTTATCCTTTGACATAAAAGTAAAACACGTCTATTAAGTATGCCTAAGTTCAAAATATCCTTATTTTCAACTGGTAAGTTGGCCTTACCTCTTTCTGATCACGCTTCACACGGTCCATATATAGGCCAGCCCCTGATTGTTATATGTTTGTAATATATTGGGTAAAACTAAACGCGGGCGTTTCGCATTGCTGCCGCCAGAGGGCGTTCGGGGTTTTCACACTGCTAGCGTGGAATGCGTCGTGTGTAGTCCGCCATTGCATTGTCCAGGGCGATTTCGGTTTGATTTTAATACGCGGAGCGGCCTCGCGTCTTTTGCTTGTTGTTTAGTTTGAGTGATAATTGTGAATTTCCTGTTTGTTAAATCACTATTGAATTTGTGTTTGTGAAAAACTCTGTTATTGTGACTTTTTCTTGTGAGAGGTGAAACGTGGCTGGCGGTTCACATCTGGCTGTTCCCGAGTGAAACTACGGGAAGAAATCTATTTAGTTGTTATGGGGAATTGAGATCTCAAGGGTTAGGTAGGGTAATTAGGAATTCCCCCTTCCCGAAGACACTCAAGTTTGGATCCGAAGAGAAAGAAGATTTAGTTTGGTAAGTGTTCAATTCTAGTTAATTTATAGGTTAGGTTATCATATAGGGCCCTGTAGCTCCCTTCATAAGCTACGGTGGTAGCAGACTGCGTATAGCTTAAGTTAGATTCTAGTCGGACAAGCGTGGTGTCGCGTGGAGATTTTTTCCCGGTACTTAATTTTACCGGTAGATTTTTTCCCGGTAAAGTTCCGGTACAGAATTCTTCCCGCCGCTTCGTTTGTCCGGATTCGCTCTGCGCACATTTTCTGGCAGCAGAGCGTAGTTGCTCTGCACATTTTCTGGTAGCAGAGCGTAGTTTATCTACCCTCTATTTGTTCGTTTGTAAAAAATAATTAATTGTTTGTAAAAATTATTAGATTTTTCTTAGTTTGTTTGTATAAGAATATTTGTAACCTTTTTTGTATTTGTTTGCGGTTTGTACCGTGCGTTCCGGGTTTGTGCCATTCTCATACCTACCGCGGTTCTTCGTGTAGTTGCTTGATTTTGTTGTTTTTTATTTACCTTTTGTTATTTTTTGTTTGTGACTTGACGCGATGGCGAAGGCCTCCAATGCTAGGGCGACACTCGCCAACGAATTGAGATGGTTTGTGACGGCCGGAGGACTCCTGTCCCGGAAGGACAGGGAGGGCGCCATACTGCTAAGAGCGGATCACCTCCACTCACGATTGATTAGCGCGGAAGCGGCCATGGCGGCGCTTACCGAAGCCGATCTTACCCCGGAGGCCTACGCAGGTCACATGGCGGACATGGACCAGATCCTGAGTCTGCACGATGATATCGCGGAGGCGGTGACCGCAATAAGGGCGAGACAGGCTGGCGGACCAGCCCCTCGCACACCTGTTAGACAGGAAGGACCAGCGGTTACTGGTCGGCTCCCCACCCTTCAGCTGTCCCACTTTGGGGGTAGGATGGAGGAGTGGGTAGCATATAAAAATATGTTTGAGTCCCTGGTCGTAGCACGACAGGATTTGTCGAAGGCCCAGAAGATGGCCTACCTCCTCTCCACTCTTGAGGATGAAGCGCGGTCGCTCATCCAGCACCTCCGGGTGGAGGACGACCAGTACGATACGGCTTGGGAGTTATTGAACTCCCGCTACCAAAATTTACGTTTGTTAGCGGATGCGCACGCCGCACAGTTGATGGCCCTGCCCAAGGTGGCCAACAGGGCACAGTTGCGCCTGCAGTTGCTCACGCCCGTTACAGTGGCCTGTAACGCGCTCCGCACACTGGGGCTGCCGGTGGACCAATGGTCTTTTTTGTTGGTGCACATTGTATTGGGCAAATTGCCCAATGACATCCGCTCGCGATTTGAGCGCGAGAATGCGGAACGGGATAGCACCACCCTACCAACATTCACTGACTTGGTGAAGTTTTTGGAGTTTGAGGCACGGGCTGCTGAGAATACCATGACGGACTCAGCGCCATCCAGAGCGCCTGAACGTAGGCCCTTGGAACCCTCATGGCGAGGGAGGCACCAACAGGGACGGCAACCGCCACCGCGTGGAGCTGGTGCGCGGGTTGCACACACGGCAGCAGTCGCGAGGGACGCGGACTGCCTGCAATGTGGTCGGATGGGCCACAGCCTGCTGCAATGCAGGGACTGGCAGGGACTGCCAGTACAAGATCGGCGCCGCATGGCAAAGCGGCATGAACTTTGCTTTTATTGTTTGGGCGGTCACTATGCTCGTGACTGTCCCAGTGCCATACCATGCAGTGCATGCCGTGGGCGGCACCACGCGATGCTTTGCATGAACCGCAACGGGGATGGCACCCGGATGTTGAGGCAGGGGTCCCCTATGGGCGGGGGCGCTCCTGCGCGAAGCCCTCCACCACCGGACGGAGGACGCGGCTTCGCTCGTCGCACCCCCTCGGGAGGGGTCGCGTACCTGCGCGGGTCTTGGCGGACCGGGACCACGCGCCCCAAGGTCATGGCCAGTATGTAGCTGGCCAGGCCCCGGATAGGGCCCCCATGGGCGGGGGCCCTAGATCGGACGTGAGAGTGGGGACACCCCCCTCCACGCGGGTTACCAATACCCAACACATGCAGCCGCAGCGGTTTTCTCCGCCGCTGCACGAGTACCCACGGCTGGAGTACCACCCGCCGTACCATAGGTATGGCCGGGCAGCGGGTTATGCCCCCCCTCAGATGGGGATGTGCACTCGCCCGCCATATTCTCCGGGTCAGTGGCGCGCCCCTGGTTTGGAGAGAGTGGGGAGCCCGTAACTAGCTTGCTCCCTTGCTGGGACAGAGCCGCGGACGGTTCTGCTCCCTACCGCGGTGGTCCGCGTATGGGGTCGTGGGGGAAGCCATTAATTTGAGAGCTCTGTTGGACTCAGGGGCTCAAAGCAGTTTGGTTACCACTCGAGTGGCACGCCAGTTAGGTTTAGTCGTGGAAGACTCGCCTGTGCCACTTCTTGGAGTTGGTGGCATACAAGTGAAGTGTCTGACGGGCCAGACACTTGTCACCTTATCTTCGCTGAAGTCCTCCACAATGAGGATCACGACTTCGGCTATGGTAATGGATACCATTGCGGGTTGGCACCCCTCGACAGACATACCGCCGGGTGTGTTGTCTTTGGTTTTGGGTCTGGATTTGGCCGACCCCTTTGTCTTTCATCCCGGCCCAGTGGACTTGCTCCTGGGCTCGGACGTATTGGGTTGGATTTTGTTGGGTACACAGAAGGCTCTGGGTTCGTCTTCACTGATGGCAGTGTCTACGATTTTTGGTTTTGCCCTGATGGGCCCTGTGTTTGATAATGGCACCGCGGAGGAGCCACCGGTTGTCGCATCTGCGTCCTTGGCCAAGACCATGCAAAGGTTTTGGGAGGTGGAGGAGCCACCTATGAGTTCCAGGATGGATCCGGAACACGCTGAGTGCGAAGCCCTTTTTCGATCAACCACGGAGAGGTTGCCCTCCGGTCGGTTTGTAACTAGGTTACCTTTTGTTGCCTCTCGTCCTAGCCTAGGGCAAAGTAGGGCGCTTGCGGAGAAACGACTGCTGTCCATGGAGCGACGTATGCAGCGTGACCACGTACTTCGCGATAAATATATTGAATTTATGCGCGAGTACGAGGATTTGGGTCACATGTCTCCGGCTCGAGTTGATTGGAGCTCAACTGAGCATTATTTTTTGCCCCACCACGCGGTGGTGAAGGCCTCAACAGGCAAATTGAGGACCGTCTTCGATGGGTCCGCACCCACTTCGAACGGAGTTTCGTTGAATCTGTGTTTGCATTCGGGTCCCAAAGTGCATAGGGACATAATTGACATCATCTTGAACTTTAGAAGACATCAAGTGGTTTTTGGTGCGGACATCCGGATGATGTTCCGCCAGACAGTCATACATCCTGAGGACAGGCGATTCCAGTTGATACTCTGGCGTGAGCGCCCTGAGGATCCTGTGACGGTGTATGAACTCAACACAAACACGTATGGTTTGAAATCTAGTCCCTATATCGCCATCAGATCATTGCTTGAATTGGCAGAGCGGGAACGGATCCGCTTTCCCCGTGGGGCTTCCGTGCTGTCACGTGACTTGTATGTTGATGACGTGTGCACCGGAGCCCAAAGTATTGAGGAGGCCCTCCTACTGCGGGATGAATTGATTGAAATATTGAAGACAGGTGGCTACGAGCTACGTAAGTGGTTGTCTAATGAGCCTAAAGTTCTAGAAGGGATCCCGGAGGATCACCAACAGAACCCTCACCTGTTTGAGGATGTGGATGATCCCAACAGGATAGCGGTGCTGGGCATGCAGTACCAGCCGCTAACCGATATTTTTACATTCCAAGTGGACTTGGAAATACCAAAGGTCTGGACTAAGAGAACGGTGTTGTCCGTAATAGCCCGTATGTTCGATCCAAGCGGTTGGATCAGTCCAGTGATATTCTCTGCAAAGTGTCTTCTTCAGAGACTTTGGACTTTGGGCGTCTCGTGGGACGAGCCGCTGTTTGGCTCTCCATTGGATGATTGGCTCGAGTTGTTTTCATCGATTAATGAAGTCAATCGGATTGCCTTGCCTCGTCGAATATTGCCCCCCGGGAAATATCGAGCCAGCCTGCATGGCTTTTGTGACGCGTCGGAGCGAGGCTACGCCGCGTCAGTCTATATGCGGACAGTTGACGCCGATGGCCGGGTCAATGTCTCGCTTTTGTTAGGGAAGAGCAAGGTCGCCCCCATCAGGACTAGGCTGACTATTCCCAAGCTTGAATTGAGTGGAGCTCACCTTCTCTCTAAATTGTTGCATCACGTTGCCAGTGAGCTGGCGGCCACGGTCGAGATACGAGACATCTTCGCCTGGTCGGATAGCCAGGTCGCGCTTGCATGGTTGCGCGCGGCCCCACATACCTTGGAGGTTTTTGTGGGAAATCGGGTTTCCCAAATCCAGAATATCGGAATTGATATAACATGGAGACATGTGCCGGGAGAGCTTAACCCAGCGGACTGTGCTTCCCGAGGTTGTACGGCACCAGAATTGGTGTCACACCCGCTCTGGTGGGGTCCAGAGTGGCTGATGGGATCAGAAACTTCTTGGCCTGTCTGTCAGACAGATGTTACTTCTTTGAGTTTGACTGGGCTCCGTGTACATGCTGTAGTCGCTGAGACGACGTCGGAGCCGGATTGGCTACTTGCTCGGTATAGCAGTTTGGATAAGCTTCTGGGTGTTACCAGTTGGATTAAGCGTTTCATACATAATTGTAGAAACCCACAGGCAAAGCGGTTGGAGCCGATTGCAGGTGCAGAAGAGCGCCGGAGCGCATTGTTGCATTGGGTCCGTGTCGTGCAGACCGGACGGTTTGAGTCGGAGCTTCGTATTTTGCGCGACGGACGCGCTAAGTTGAAGGGCGCGGTCGCTCGTTTGAACCCGTACATCGACTCGGATGGGCTTCTTCGGGTTGGAGGCAGGCTCCGGAAGGCGGATCTTCCATATGAGACTCGCCATCCTCTGTTGTTGCCCAAGGGCGGACCCTTGGTGCAGCTTTTGGTGTCTGATCGACACATTCGTAACGCCCATGCTGGGTGCAATGCTTTGTTGGCTATTTTGCAACGCGAGTTTTGGATTTTGTCAGCCCGAAGAGCAATCCGTAGTGTCCTGTTTCGATGTATTGCATGTTATAGGTTGAAGGCATCCACGATGCAACCACAGATGGGTGATTTGCCCGCTGATCGAATCCGACCGTCGAGACCGTTTGACGGCGTTGGAACCGATTTTGCCGGTCCCTTTTCGATCAAGGCTTCTCCCTTTCGTAATGCCCGTATTGTGAAGGGCTATTTGTGTGTATTTGTTTGTTTGGCCACCAAGGCTGTCCATTTGGAGGTGGTATCGGCTCTGACTACGGAGGCCTTCGTCGCCGCGTTGGATCGCTTTGTTTCGCGTCGAGGTCTACCTTCCCTTATTAGGTCTGATAATGGCACAAACTATAAGGGAACTGTAAATTATCTTAAGGATGTTTCTGTGTTTATTGATAAGAATTGTACTAGTTTAAGTCAAATTGCTGCTCAAAGGGGAATAACCTGGAAGTTTAGTCCCCCAAGTTGCCCCCATTGGGGAGGGATTTTGAAGCGGCTGTGAAATCCGCAAAGACCCACCTCCGCCGCATTATCGGAGAAACGGCTCTAACTTTTGAAGAGCTGGCCACAGTGTTTTGTAAAGTTGAGGCGGTCCTCAACTCTCGTCCTCTCTGTCCGCTATCTCCAGATCCAAATGACTTGGAAGCTCTCACCCCTGGTCATTTTTTGGTGGGAGGGCCTTTGAATGCCCTGCCCGAATACCCGTGGAAGGACGAACGCGTATATCGGTTGTCGCGTTTTCAAATGTTGCAGCAAATGAGCCAGGACTTTTGGCGTCGCTGGTCGCTTGAATATTTGCATTTGCTGCAGCAAAGAGTGAAGTGGACAGACAGGACTGAGCCTCCCAGGGAGGGTGATTTAGTATTGTTAAAAGAGGCAAATTTGCCCTCATTGCTTTGGCGACGAGCTCGCATATTACGTTTGATTCTTGGCGGAGATGGCACTCCGCGTGTGGCTGAGGTATTGGTCGACGGTTCGATTTTAAGGAGAGGTGTGACCTCTCTCGCCCGCCTTCCCGTAGAGTAAGCTAGCGGTCTGCTTCTCAGACCGGGACGGGGGGATGTTTGTAATATATTGGGTAAAACTAAACGCGGGCGTTTCGCATTGCTGCCGCCAGAGGGCGTTCGGGGTTTTCACACTGCTAGCGTGGAATGCGTCGTGTGTAGTCCGCCATTGCATTGTCCAGGGCGATTTCGGTTTGATTTTAATACGCGGAGCGGCCTCGCGTCTTTTGCTTGTTGTTTAGTTTGAGTGATAATTGTGAATTTCCTGTTTGTTAAATCACTATTGAATTTGTGTTTGTGAAAAACTCTGTTATTGTGACTTTTTCTTGTGAGAGGTGAAACGTGGCTGGCGGTTCACATCTGGCTGTTCCCGAGTGAAACTACGGGAAGAAATCTATTTAGTTGTTATGGGGAATTGAGATCTCAAGGGTTAGGTAGGGTAATTAGGAATTCCCCCTTCCCGAAGACACTCAAGTTTGGATCCGAAGAGAAAGAAGATTTAGTTTGGTAAGTGTTCAATTCTAGTTAATTTATAGGTTAGGTTATCATATAGGGCCCTGTAGCTCCCTTCATAAGCTACGGTGGTAGCAGACTGCGTATAGCTTAAGTTAGATTCTAGTCGGACAAGCGTGGTGTCGCGTGGAGATTTTTTCCCGGTACTTAATTTTACCGGTAGATTTTTTCCCGGTAAAGTTCCGGTACAGAATTCTTCCCGCCGCTTCGTTTGTCCGGATTCGCTCTGCGCACATTTTCTGGCAGCAGAGCGTAGTTGCTCTGCACATAAATAGTAACAAAAAAAATATTAAAAATGGTAAATATGCATATATTTCGTTATCTCGGGTTCGTAGAAATTTGCTACGACAAGTGAATCTTGGCGTAGCACCCATATATTTTAAAAAGTTGTGAGAATTGACTGGTAAAATTTATTATTTCCTAAACAGAAAAGCATAATCTAAATAATCATGTAAGTTTCCATGATGGCAAGTTGAGTGCAATATAGTAAAACTCAACGAGAAATGCCAACAATATTTTTTTTCTCTTGATTTATAAGCGTTCGCGTAGCACTCACCTTACGGTACAATATAATAATATTTTAATAATGTAAATATCAGAGAAACTTACCTTAACTTGACCTTGATTTTCCATTAAAAATCAGATCACAACTGTAAGAACTTTTAGCGTAATTAAATCTAATATCGAGTAGAAAGTGCGTCGCTTTCAAATAGCACGGATTCATGCGTCGAACAACTGATACTTTGGATGAAAATATTGAAATGGGGGTAAATAAAAATCTATTAATTATTTTTGCATTTTTATCTTGTTTGGACATTGTAGTTACTTGATCAAACACTCAATGTGGGTATTTTAATAATTGTTTTTTTTATTTATGACGTATGGGGGAAACCACCGTGCGCGGTTCCGCCCGCACTTATGTTGATCCCTCGGGAACCGTACTTTTTCCGGGATCAATGATAGGTCCTTCTCTGGACCCTGACTATGTGTATGCAAAATTTTATGACGATCGGTTAAGTAGATAAAGCATGAAGATGAAGAGGTAACAAACAATTAAATAAACAAACAAACAAACTCACTTCCGCCTTTAGGATTTATTTACTGACTAGCTTGCACCCGCGAACTTTGTTCGCGCGTAATTTACTAAGGTTTCTGGTGGTTTATTTCTGGTTCTAAGCGACTTATCAAGATGAAACCTACGCCAGACTTTATGTTAGACCTTCTACAATACAACAATGAAAACTGCATCAAATTTGGTCCAGTAGTTTTTGCGTGATGCTCGTAAAAACATACAAACAGAAAGACAGACAGAAAATTCTAAAAAAAATAGTTTTGGCTTCTATTGGGTCTATGAAGACTCCTCATAGTTATTTTTATTAAATATCTGCTATGTACAGACCAGTTACAGTTTTATTATATGTATTGATTGATGATATTGATGTATTGATGGTGATCGGTCCTGTCATTCTGGGACCATTTCACCCCGAGACCCTTTTAGGGCGCGGGTTAACTGGTAATATAAATCTTCAGGTGACATTGCAGAATTTTAGTAAGTTCCCTAATGTCTACCTGTGTATGTAGGTTTATTAAATTATATGTAGGTTTATGATAAGTTAATTGTATGTGTATTATATAAATATATTTTTTCTCCTTAATCCAACCCGCACCCGCAACATATATTTTGTCTTCAGCAATTTTTCAATTGGTTGCCTGGAAGAATTTGCTTACAGCGATAAAGCCTTTTGCGCATATTCCTCTTTTTTTTTGTTTTAGGTTACTTTATGTACCTGTCTGTACCATGTGATTACTTGTGCGCAAATAAAGTGTTATTGTTGATGTTTACCTTGTTTACGAGTTCCAATTTGGTTCCAATGTATTCAGAAAGTTTATTGGGTCTGATCAATCAAAACATTTTTTTATTGATCATAAACCTTTATACGAACTTTTTACGCCATAATTAATAACAAAATCATATTAAATATTGTGTCGTATAGAGAAGTCAAATCGATGGCAGAAGATGCCTCATGCATGGAAATTACTCAATCAATTAATTTTTCTTTTAATTGATTGATTAAATATTATAAATCTCAAAGCTACAAACTACTAGTCTCCTATCGAGTGAACCTATGATGAAGAAGCGGTGGTGGTCGAGTGGTTAAGACACTCGCCTGTGGTGGAAAGGTCCCAGGTTCTAATCCAACTCGTGACCCATGAGTTTGCATAGCAATCTGTCTCATGTCATGTTATGACTTATTTGAACCTTCAAAAAACGAGCCTACGTTTTTTTAAAAGGCCGGCAACACTCCTGCGATTCCCCTGGTGTTGTGGTTGTCCATGGACAGCGGTGATTACTTACCATCAGGTGACCCGTTTGCTCGTTTGCCGCGTTTGCCATGTTATAAAAAAAAAATATTTATGGTAGTTTACATAGACCGAGACATAGAGAGTTTCTTTTTTTTTTTCTTTCTAAACCTTTTTATATTGTACTAGTTTTTGCCCGCGGCTTCGCCCGCTTGAATTTCCCACGGGAACTGTGCTTTTTCCTGGGACAAAAGGTACCCTATGTCCTTCTCCGTACTTCCAGCTATGTGTATGCGAAATTTCAGGAAAATTGGTTCAGTAGATAAAGCGTGAAGAGGTAACAAACAAACAAATAAACAAACAAACCAACAAACAAACTCACTTTCGCATTTATAATATTAGTTAGGATTAGGATTAGGATAGGATAGTTAGGATGTGTTTGTTTCCAAGCAAATAAAAATGATCCTATTGTATTCCAAATCATTACAATTCATAGAAGGCTATTTATTTTTATTTCTTTGACCTTACACTCAGTTTGTTCTAAATATTGGAAGTAAAATTGTGTAACCCATTCGTACTTTTATTGGGTTCATTTGGACCTGATCCAATCAAAAATAAAGGTCCAATTGATGAAGGTTTCGTCAAATTAGGAACATTTCATTTCGTTTTCATTCACCTTAAAATTAAATGTGTGTTGTAATTTTGGCATCATTCTTAGTCAAGCGTCAAGCATCTACTTAATATTTATGCATTCGTTCATTTAAAAATCCATTTTTTTTTAATCATCTATCCAGGTATTATAAATAGAAAGAGCGCAAAACTGCTGCCGATCCGTTGTCTTAACCTGCCCCAACTGCTCTTACTCTTGTACCTTGGAGGACCTGAATGAAGCCAAGATAGGGCGGTGAATGTGACCAAATACTGGTCGAAAATAGTCTAATTTTTGCCATTTCGACGCGAGATGATGATTATGATCGCTTTGTCCAACAAGTTACAGGTAAAATTAAAAAAAAATATATATGCAAACACAACCAACCATTTATTAAAGCTTATTATCATACACATATAAATATTACTACTAAATGTTATGTGCAAAAATCTTAATGCGAATCATGAATAAGCCAAATCACAAAGAATACATTTGAAAAATTAAACAGAACTACATTGATTAAAATTTTAAAGGTACAGTCACGAGCAGCAACATGTAAACACATTGGTCCTTAAAACAATCAGATAAGGTCTATAATTGAACACATATTGATGCTCGTGCAGGACAACAATGTATTCATCAAACAAAAACTAATAATACAAAAAATATCGCACAATTTATTTAAATTATTGTTTATTGATCGAGTTAACAAATTTTAAAACAAATCGTTAATCGAACTCATAGAAAAATAGTCTTTATCTGATCCTAAAATAGCAGCATAGGGAGACTGGAAGTCTTTCTTCGAAGACATCACTGAACCATAAGGCGATGATAAAATAGGATCTAAATATGGAGAACTTGGTGACAATGCTTCGTAAGGAGACATCAGAGTTAAACCTGATCTACTAGGAGACGCAGGAGGCACAGTACCCATGAAAGGATCACCAAATCCTGATGATCCTACAAAATTTGCGTTAGGCATATGATTCATTTGTTGTTCGTATGAATTTGGCTGATAATTCTGATACTGATTTGCTATTAACGGTAAATCGTTTTGAATTGGAGCGTATGATAGATTCTCGATCGATTCAAAAGAAGGGACAGGTGTCGATTCTGGAATTGGAGTTTGGGTTTCTGTCGGAGGTGTAGATAGGATGTTATTAACTATCATCAGTTGTAATGCTATAGCTAGATTGTTTAGTAATTCCATATCTACACCGTTAGATGATGGTTTCTCTGGAACTGGAATTGAAAGTGGTGGAGCCACATGACTGGTTGGTGGTGAGGCTATCAGAGAAGGTAAAGAAGGTATTGATGAAGCTGTATGACCTAAAGAAGATAAGGTAGGTGTTGTTGAAGGTGAAGTTACCAAGGAAGGTAAGGAATTTGATGCTCCTGAAGTCAAAAGGCTAGCCAAAGACGCCAAAGCAGATAAACTGTTAGTAGGTTTAGGTGAAGAAGGTATAACTGATTGTACATTTGATAACTGGGGTTGTGGCACTGTTAATATATATTGTTTGGGTCCTGGCTGTACTTGGGATGAGAATACCTGAAAAATAAAAAAGTAACATATAAAATCCGATAAAATCCGGCAAAATTAAAAGTCTGGTATACGTAATTAGAGGATAGGTTAGGTAGAGGATATTTACGTGTAGCCATATTTTTATCACGAAATTCTTAATAATTTCTTATTAAAAGTAAAAAAAAGGGAAAAGGAAAGCTTTTGCCCAGCAGTGGACCTTAATAGACTAGAAAAAAATGTCATGTCAAGATTACCTGTAAAATAATCGCTTCTATGATTAAAACAAAAAGTATTTTTGGAGCCATTATGCCCCAACGAATTCGAACAAAAAATTAAAAAATCTAGACGTAAGTGGCCAGTTTTAATATCTTTTGTTATCACATTTTTATCAAAATCGCTATCAAAGTAATCAATTTATGTAACATACTAGAGAAACATGTGCAATATGAAAAGCTTTTTTGATTATTTAATCTGTTACATAATTCGATAAACCTGTTACAGTTAAAATAAATGCATACATTGGCTATTTTATCTATCTATTGTTAATTTGTGTGCCTGCCTAATTCGCATGAAATATGAATCACTAGCTTTTGCCCGCGGCTTCGCCCGCGTGAATTTCCCACGGGAACAGTGCTTTTTCCGGGGATGAAAGGTACCCTATGTCCTTCTCTGTACTTCTAACTATGTGTATGCAAAATTTCAGGAAGATTGGTTCAGTAGATGGAGCGTGAAGAGGTAACAAACAAACAAACCAACAAACACACTTTCTCATTTATAATACTAGCTTTCGCCCGCGGCTTCGCCCGCGTGAATTTCCCACGGGAACAGTGCTTTTTCCCGGGATGAAAGGTACCCTATGTCCTTCTCCGTACTTCCAGCTATGTGTATGCGAAATTTCAGGAAGATTGGTTCAGTAGATAAAGCGTGAAGAGGTAACAAACAAACAAACCAACAAACTCACTTTCGCATTTATAATACTAGCTTTCGCCCGCGGCTTCGCCCGCGTGAATTTCCCACGGGAACAGTGCTTTTTCCCGGGATGAAAGGTACCCTATGTCCTTCTCCGTACTTCCAGCTATGTGTATGCGAAATTTCAGGAAGATTGGTACAGTAGATAAAACGTGAAGAGGTAACAAACAAACAAACCAACAAACTCACTTTCTCATTTATAATACTAGCTTTCGCCCGCGGCTTCGCCCGCGTGAATTTCCCACGGGAACAGTGCTTTTTCCCGGGATGAAAGGTACCCTATGTCCTTCTCCGTACTTCCAGCTATGTGTATGCGAAATTTCAGGAAGATTGGTACAGTAGATAAAACGTGAAGAGGTAACAAACAAACAAACAAACTCACTTTCGCATTTATAATATTAGTTAGGATTAGGATTAGTTAGGATTAGGATGACATAGGTACCTACTTACTGCAAACCTCACGGGAACGCAGCCGCGGGCATAACTAAAGTAGTACTTACTACTTAAAGTATGCTTATTACCTAAAACGAAGTGGCTTTGCGATTATATATGTCTGATTTTTTAAAATACCTTTGTGACGATGTTTGTATTTCAATCAAGCAAAACCTACTGGACGGATTTCGATGAAATTTGGTATACCGGTAAAAAAATACCGGGAGTAGCACATAAGGTACTTTTTATCTAGAAATACCCAGTCCTATAAATGCGAAAGTTTGGATGTGAATTTGTGAGGATGTTTGTTACTTAATCACACAAAATCTACTGGACAGATTTCGATGAAATTTGGTACACGGGTAGAAAAATACCGGGAGTAACACATAGGGTACTTTTTATCTCAAAATTCCAACGGGAGCAAAGCCCCGGGCGCAGCTCTCTCTCTCTCAGCCTAAAGACGTCCACTGTTGGACAAAGGCCTCCCCCAAGGATTTCATCCATGGAGGGGAGCGCAGCTAGTTAATAATAAATCCATTACTGCATTACTGTATATGTTTGGATGTGGGTTTTTGAGTAGGTAGGTATGTTTGTTACTCAATAACGTAAAATCTACTGGACGGATTTTGATAAAATTTGGCACACGGGTAGAAAAAGACCGTATATATGACATAGGGTACTTTTTATCCTGAAATTCCCACGGGGGCAAAGCCCCGGGGCGCAGTTCGTATCAAATATTTATCAACTTTGTTCATGATACGGGAAGAGGGTCGAATTTACATACCATTATCGGTGCCATATTTCACAAACTTTTATCAGAGCCGTTTTATATTTTGTTCAATTTGTTCTCAATGAGAATTTATTGTCGCATTATTTACCCTACTGCCAAAAGGGTGGTTTTTTGGCTTCTCTATCAAAGATTTTAAACCTTTGATAGGGAATCAAGATATAGGAGAATGACGTCATTTTATTACATTTTATATTCGTTATTTGCTATGTATGCTAGTACGGTGCGAAGCGGTGGTGGCCGAGTGGTAGGGCGCCCGTCTGTGGATGCAAAATCCCAGGTTCGAATCCTGCCCGGGCTACATGAGTTTGTATACCAATCTGACTCATGTTAGTTTTCATCAACCACCACTTGCTTCCGGTGAAGGAAAACATCGTGAGGAAACCTGCACTCTGGTTGATGATTATCAGCTGGTGTGTGAAATGGAGAAGGCAATGGCAAACCACTCCATTAAAATTGCCAAAAGAGTCGTTGTGTGTGTTTGATTCCATATAATGACCACGACCCTCAGTCATGAGGAAATACGACTAAAGAGAGAGATGCTAGTACAGAATTAATATAAGTTCTATGCTAGTTTATTGTTTGAAAACATTTTTTCAGAAACTAGACTTTCTGGCTTTTTTGTTTTAACCCGGGTTACCCATCTCTTTTTACATTCGAGACTCAAGCCCTCATGAGTAAGAGAGATGGCCAATACCCCTGTCAAGCCCTCATTTATTTATTTAACTTTATTACAAAAGTAAAAGGCGGACTTAAAGCCTGGGGCTTTTTCTACCAGTCAACCAACTGGGCGATGTAGAAACAGTAACGTGTAGCAGGTAGTGCAAAAAGTTTGATTGGAAAGAAGAATTAAGAGTTGAGTAAGTATGAGTAAGAGAGATGGCCAATATCCCTGTCAATGCTCTCTTTCTTTCTTATAGAGTCTAATAAAGATAACACTGGTATCAGATGTGGTCTTCGTTGATGCTGTCAAAATTAATTTATTTTTATTGATTTAACTTATTTACCAAAAATAAATAAATGGCGGACTTAAAGCCGGAGGCTTTTTCTACCAGTCAACTAAGAGGTGATGCAGAGAGAAAATATATCATTTTGGGGTCAAAATTCGTTTGGTACAACCGGTAGTGCCATAGGCAATTTTCTTTCTCATGATTTCTTATACATAAATACATATTGTAACGCCTTTTTCCCGCGGGGGTAGGCAGAGACTAGCGATTTCCACTTGCTACGATCCTTACAGATCTCTCTCGCTTCCTCTACACTCATCACTCTCTTCATACATGCTCTCCGGTTATGGGTGCTTCTATGTCTCCCTTTTTCCTCTCTCCTCTCCTTCCTAATTAAGTCGTCTAAAAGGCGTCTGAAATTACTACTACCGCCATCTAGCAGCAGTTGTCGTATACTTAAACTAAACAATCAGCCAATGTGAAAGTTTACTCACGATGTTATCCTTCTCCGGAAGCTAGAGGTGGTCTATGACTACATACATGAGTCAGATTGTTATATAGACTCATGTGGCACGATTAGCGATGTGCCGAGAAATTCCATGTTCCCAATTTCTTTCTTTGAAGATTTCCTAAAATTCTCGGAAATTTCTCAGGTGTTTAGGCAATTTTCCGTTCTCGAGAATATTTCCTAGAAAGTTTCCGCTTGTTCTTTTAAAAATTCGAGAACGGCACATCACTAGGCGCGAATAGGAAAACCACGGTAAAGATATTAGTATAGTTAGTATAGTCATAGTTTGTAAGAATATTGTTACTAACAAAATTATGGATTGACATCCGAAATAAATGATATTATTATATTATTATTATTTAGTTTAAAGATTTTTCTCCTCTTTTGAAGAAAGAGGGCCATACATACGGGCCTAAGCCAAGCATATAACCTACTAGCTTTTGCCCGCGGCTTCGCCCGCGTGAATTTCCCACGGGAACAGTGCTTTTTCCCGGGATAAAAAGTAGCCTATGTGCTATTCCAGGTCATTATCTACCTCTGTACCAAATTTCACCGATATCCGTCCAGTAGATTTTGCGTGATTGAGTAACAAACATCCTCACAAACTCACAAACTCACATCCAAACATTCGCATTTATAATATTAGTATGGATGAACAGCGGACGGCGTGGCATTCACCTGAAACTGGCGCGAGCAGACAGATTCTGTCTTGTTCGCAGCCCAAAAAAAAACGGCGGCAGACATAATCTGTTCGATCCACAGTTCAGGGGAGGGGAGATATTATATACTGAAAGTGGAAGTTAGTCTAGACGAGCTTAAGAATTTTCGGGTTAATAACCCGAAAATTCTTAAGCTCGTCTATTATATTATTATTAGGGGATCTCTCTACCGTAGGTACCTACTAATGCTTTCCTCACCATGTTATTGTCACCTTATCTTCTCTTTTACTTTAATTGGGAGATCTAATTAAGAGCTCTTGACGGCATCATTATGTGGAATGTAACACCCTTTTACTTTGTAGAGAAAAAGAAAAAAGAAAAAGAAAAGTGACCAATGGCCACTTTTTAAACTCTTGTTAATTTTATGGACAAAAAAGGTACAACGTAGAAAAATTAAAATAGAGACAATTTATGTTCCGCAACTGGCGCGATTGTGACGAGTCGAGAGTAATGCACTTCCGAGCTTGACGCTCGGGGTAGTACTAATATTAATTCTGTGGCTCGGGTGCAATATAAAGTAGTCTAGGTATTATCTAGAAATTAATAAATAAGTGCGAAATTGGCATAGTAAAAGGGCATTAATAATTAATATACCTAAATAATTTAATTCAATAAATAATTTAAATTAACATTAAATAAAACTACATTATACAGCAACAGGTCCTCTACACGAACATTCATTTAGTCCTTTTAAAAGGGACAAAAGATCTGATATCTGAATATTACTAACTGGCCTTACAGCTTTATTTAAATTAACGTTATTCGGAATAACGAAACTAACCGGTACGTTGTTAACGGGTACGTTATTAACCACATTATTTGCAACGTTTCCGTTTTTTATGAGATTTGAAACTGCTGCCGAGGTAATAAACGTTTTTGTATAACCATTAGGTGATATGTTAACAGCGGAGCAAACTGGACATTTGCATACATTTGTAGCTATTTCGTTAATTAACGGGCTAGCTATTTGTCCAAAAACGGGTTTTCTCAAACAGTTTTGGGAGAATTTATCAAGAATAACGTTCTGGATGGACGATGCGAAGTTTTTGCATAATGCATCGCTTTCAGCCGGTGATAGAGTTGGGACGGGCTGGCTTCGCCTCTCGAATAACTCGTTAATAACTGGCGGGTAGTTGATTGGTGCTATGAGACGTTGCGAGCTGACAATCTGAAAAAAAAATATTTTTAAAGGATAATAGGCTACTGCGCCCCGTAGCTCCGTACCTTTGATAATTTAGAAAAAAATAAAATAAAAAGTTATCGTTAGAAATAAAACGTTATCGTTATGCGTTATTCTCGGTATTTTTCTACCCGTTTACTTTCATCAAAATCCGTCCAGTAGATTTTGCATGAATAAATAAAATTTTTTTTTAAAATCCTACTATTAAAATTTTATAAATGCGAAAGAATGTGAGTTTGTGAGGATGTTTGTTACTCAATCACGCAAAATCTACTGGACGGATTTTGATGAAATTTGGTACACGCGTAGAAAAGTACCGGGAATAGCACATAGGGTACTTTTTATCCCGAAATTCCTACGGGAGCGAAGGTAGCGAAGCTAGTATAAAATAATTAGATATCTAGTTACCTGAATAACAACGGTCGCAAAAATTACAATTTTCTTTACCATTTTAAATTTACAATTTAAAAAAATTATCAAATCAACTTTCAAGTTTATCTGTGTTTAAAAAATGATCAACCTGTGTTTTTATACTGAACATTATCATTTAAAATCTGTTTTACATAATTTGCTATCACTGAATCGTGCTGTATCTGATTAGTTGTCGTGAAAGACTTGTCCAAACATATTAAACTAGACTTTTCCCGCGGCTTGGCCCGCGTGAATTCCCACGAGAACAGTGCTTTTTCCCAATATGAAAGGTGTCCTATGTCCGTCTCAGTACTTCTAACTATGTGTATACCAAATTTTAGGAAGCGGTTCAGTAGATAAAGCGTGAAGAGGTAACAAACAAACTCACTTTCGCATTTATGATCTTACTTAGTTTGGATTTATTTAACTAATAATTAGCTACTACGCAGATTACACTTAGATACATCCGCTGTGTACCTAACATTAACTAACAGTAATAAATTATGCGCGAACGAAGCCGCGAGCTAGTTATCACACTTCATACTTATTTAGGAATATAAAAAGTTTGGATATGAGTATTGTTTCTCAATCACGCAAAATTTTCAGAAATGATTTCTATGAAATTTGGTACACGAGTAGAATATTAACTTTGACGACCTCCGTGGCCTAACGGTTATCACGCCAGACTGCCACACTGGAGGTCCCGGGTTCGATCCCCGGTCAGGTCAAGATGGAAAATGATCTTTTTCAGATTGGCCCGGGACTTGCATGTTTATTTATATATATGTATTTGTTATAAAATATAGTATCGTTGAGTTAGTATCCCATAACACAAGTCTCGAACTTACTTTGGGGCTAACTCAATCAGTGTGATTTGTCCGTAGATATTTATTTATTTATTTATTATTAACTGGATAACCACTTAGGTTATTTTTTAACCCCAAATTCTCACGGGAGCAATGCCCCGGGGCGTAGCGAGTACTAATATAATAATGCGAAAGTGAACTTGTTTGTTTGTACATATTTATTTGTTTTGTTTGTTACCTCTTCACGCTTTATCTACTGAATCCTAAACCAATCTTCCTGAAATTTAGTATACACATAGTCTAATAAGTACTGAGAAGGACATAGAGCTTTTCATCCCGGGAAATAACACTGTTCCCGTGGGAAATTCACGCGGGCGAAGCCACGAGCAAAAGCCAGTATTATATAATTTAGAATTACATTTTACATTACATTAGGTAAGTACTCTTTGCCCCTTTTTTTACATATTTCTTTGTGGGTCTCTCTCTCAGCCTAAAGACGTCCACTGCTGGACAAAGGCCTCCCCCAAGGATTTTATCCATTTTTTTTTTTTCATTTTTTTTTCCATCCATTTCTTTGTGGGTCTACTGGAAGACATTTCTGAAGAAATAAGTAGTACCTTTGAACTTAGTTTTGTTATATTTTATGTTTCCTCTACAAGTTTTTGTTTTATAAAAATAAATTAATAAATCAATACTACTAAGTAAGTACTTATAGTTAAAACTAGGCTTCATAGAAAAGAAATGCGTGATTCTATGCAAAACAATTCGTATTATCATCTTTACGAAAGAAATTGTGTCACAAACATAAATATAGGCACATATAGGTCATAGCTATATAAACTGTGTCAAGGTTGTGTGTTGTGTTTATCGTACAGAGGTCGTATTCCAAAATGGCGGCTCTTATCCTGGCTATCGCAGCCCTGGTGTGGCAGGTTGGTGGTATTGTCTTCTTTATTTTATTTGCTAAGTTGTTGGCTTTAACAAAAATTTTATATCCTCTCAAGAGTAATTTTGCCTTTTGTTCGCGGATCCACCAGCTAAGTAACATTCAATGTATGTATGGGGTTAAAAGTTGGAGAATTGACTCTTATTAGTAAATTAAATTAAATATTAAATAAATATATACGGACAAATCACACAGATTGAGTTAGCCCCAAAGTAAGTTCGAGACTTGTGTTATGGGATACTAACTCAACGATACTATATTTTATAACAAATACATATATAGATAAACATCCAAGACCCGGGTCAATCTGAAAAAGATCATTTTCCATCTTGACCCGACCGGGGATCGAACCCGGGACCTCCGGTGTGGCAGTCCGGCGTGATGACCGTAGGGCCACGGAGGTCGTCAATTAGTAGAAGGTTGGCTCATATTAGGAAGTGCGACTAATTATTATTTGCGAATTAAATGGTGTATTGTACTTCAATACACCATTTATAGCCTGACCAGGAATATAAAAACCCTGAATTAGAGGCAGCATTTATGCGTTTTATATTGCAACATTACTGAAAGCAGTAGCGGATAAAATGGTGGGAGCACGGTGGCACGTGAATGATATTATCGGAAACTTTCTTAAAAATTTCTCGGAAATATTCTCGAGAATGGAAAACGGTGCCCTTCCCAGAAAAAAATACCTACTGGATCCGCTCTTGATTGAAAGTCAAATTTTGACAGGAGCAATGACAGGTGGATTTTTAAATTAGTTCCATAGCTTTTCCGCAACATGGCGAGGGTTTTTATATTCCTGGTCAGGCTTTAATTCGAAAACAATAATTCAAAGACTAAAAGGGAGGCTATCAAGCCATATTATGACCTCTGCTTCATGGATCTTTTAAATGCCGTCATCTATGGAAATCTGTGGACAGTGGTCAGTGAGGTACAACTTACTTTGAACGTACTGTCAGCTGCTGAGAAACTTTGATCCCCTGAGTAAGGGGGTTTCTCTGCATGTGACTGTACACAGGAACATCAAGGATAGACAGAGAGATCAACACTTGATTGCACCATTAACAGAAAAGAACATACAAAGAAGTGACAATAAGTAAATACATAAATGAGGGCAAAGGCAAATGCAATTTCTTCCAGCCAACCTTACCTACCAACCTTGGAGGACTATCAGAAAAGTTCCACCTACACAGCAAAAACAACAACACAGATAAGGAAGTGACTGAGATATCGTTACGTAAAAAGCATCCAGCACTTTGCATTGCATGACTACTGTAGGCATTATGCAAATATTTTTTAAAACTATAATATCTGACAAAAACATCCATATATCTACCTAATAAGATACTAATATAATAATCCTTCTTTTCAGGCTTCAGCACAAATCTACAATGGGCCTTTATTAGCCCAACTCCAGCCTCTTATATCGTCTCCACTTTTACCCATATCTGCCTTTTCTACTAATAACTTCCTGATACCTACTGTAACACAAGTTCCATTAGATATACCAGATTTACCACTATCATTAACTCCAAGCCTTATAACAAACCCTACGCCAGTTATCTCTACAACTGTTGTAGACAATTCTGTAGCCAATTCCTTAGCAAACGTTCTTCAATTGTTAGTTGTAAGTGAATTATTAGAATCTTCATATGCCCCACCACCTGTTTCTCCATTTGTACCATTATATGATGCTATAGGAACTATAGGGACTGTACTTTCTCCGTTCGATGTTATTGCACCTATAGTAGATGTACCTGCAGTAAGTTATAGTCCAGTAGTTGATGTTTCAACTGTAGTCACTGATGTGATCACATCTGCTCCTATAACTCCAGTTTTAACTAGTGTAGTAGATGTACCTGTAGCTACATATGCTCCGGTGGCTGAAGTAGTATCGCCAGTTACTACGTATGCCCAAAACGTATACGCACCTATTACAGAAGTTGTCGCTCCAATTCCTGAAGTTATATCTACGGTTACTGAAGTAACTTCGTCTATATCTGCAATTCCTGCAGCAAATGTTTATACTACAATTACTGATTCAATATCTGTAACTCCTGTTTCTTCTCCTGTTCCCTATTATGCTCCAACTTACGTCACAGAAGTAACAGATATCGTAGCTCCAGTTCAAGTATCAACAGCTCCTACTGCACCAATTTCGTACATATCAGATTACTACTCTGGATATGCCGATGTTATAACTCCTGTGCCAACAACTGTGCCTTTTGCTGCAGAATTAATCCTGCCACAGTCGATACCAGCTCAGATTGTGTGCAACTTTGGCTATTCTCCAGTGAATGTCCCTCTATTTAATATGAATGTTGAACCACTACCTGGAGGATACGTTTTTTGAAATACATCTTGCATAGATTTGCAGTCATAACTAATAATATGGTCATCCTTTTCTTTTCAAACTTTATATAGACAAAGGGTTGGCACAATAAGCCTGTGTCTGTTTTTATGATTAGATGCTTTCTTCACTGTCATCTCCTTAATTTCTAGTGGACTCACATTATGTAAGTTGTTTAAACATCTTTGTAGATTCATCATCAATTTTAATAATATATCATACTGCTGCTGTGTATACGCTTTTTAAACAGATCGGTCAGGTTGTCTCAATATTATGCAGGTACATACTTAAATATGAATCACTGGATAAAACGTGTCTTACGATGTTTGGAACTAAATGCTAGTTGCAACTTTCTAGATGTCTTAAGTGTGGCTCAATACGACAATAGAATTATGATATTGGCAAATAAATTATAAATTCATCATGTTTTAAAAGTGAAATGTCACGAAGTATTATACCTCTTGCTTAATTTGTATATTATTTTGTTTCAATATGTAGTGTGTAATGTAGTTTTGTTTTTATAATATGTAGATAACTATTGTAATTAGTTTTAGTATTAGTGAAATAAATTATATCTACAAGTTAAAAATGTGCGTATTAATTAATTTACTAAGGACTTTCCGATTGTATTAGTTATGGAGATTAGAAGTTAAATAAAAATACCAAAGATAAATTAATATTATTTTAATCATCACTTTCAGTTTAAAACACTGAACTAACAATAAATAAATTTAAAATAAATAATCAAAAATCACACAAAACTTAAAGTACACCAGAAAGCAATCCGCCTGTAGCGTAAGTCAAAAATGGTGCAGAAGTTGAAACGACATTATTCAATCCTGATATAAAATTAGGCGAAACAGCGCTAGGCGATACAACATTAGGGGTAGCAGTTGCAAAAGGATTCGCACACCCGCAAGACAAAACAGGTGACGTAAACAACTCATTGATGATTGGAGCAGCCAACTGTAAGGCTAATTCTGACCCACCCTTGCTATTTTGAAGTAAGTTACATACAATCATCAGTTGCAAAGTATTTGCTAAGTTTTTACACGCAGTAGGAGAGCAATCGGTGATGATAGTTGTAGATGATGGAACTAGGTTTAAAGGTATTTGAGTATTAAACGGCGCTTCTGCTAAAATCGTTGGTTGTTGAGGGATATTTCTGGCTGCTTCGATCAATTCCTGTTGTCTATATAAATTTAGCGGACTTGTGCATTGCGACTGGACCTGAAAAGAAAAAAAAAGAATATTGTAAATATGGCAGAATGGTCTCAAAGCTAAAGAAGCCGAAGATCGTGTGAAGTGGAGAAGAAAAAAGAAAGTGGACCCTAAGCTCTGACGCGTTTGCAGAGGATGCAACTGGAAAGCGTTCAGATGAGAGAGAGAGAGATGGCAGAATATTTTGCGTCTGATTCTATTTTGCTTGATGGAATGCTCATTTGTAGGACTAGTAAAGATCCTTAGCTCACAATTCTTAATCGATTCATTCAAATTTGAGTTTTGTGTGACTTTTTTGTGTAGAATAGGACTGGAGAGTGACATGAGTCACTTATTGAAAAGAGTCCAAGCAGCAGCTAATAATTTATAGACATACTAGCATGGGCACAGGACTATGTTCCCGCGGGAATTTCGGAAAATCCTCTCTTAATACTCCCTACACTCCCTAAGGAATCTACATGCGCCGAATTTCAGCTCCCTACGCTCAGTAGTTTTGGCTGTGCGTTGTCTGTCAGTCACTCAGTCAGTAACGTAAATGTCTGTATTTAGACTCTTGGCTCTGTCTTTCCCGTAAGGGATAAAGACGTGGTACTATAGTTATAAGTTTGTATTTATTTAAGTCATCATTAAATCCTTATTTACCCTTACCTGATATTGCAAGGAAGATATGCAGAATACGAATAAAATAAATTCGAACGCCATTGTAATATTAAAGGCTAAAATTTAAATTGACTAAATACTCGTATATTCTTTACTAAATTCACTGTTTCTGTCGTTGCTTACTTTATTTTTGAGGAACAATCGTACAAAGTGCATAATATATTTAGAAGCTTATCGATTTTTATCAACTTGTTGCAGCTTTCTACTTAAAATCGTCGTGTTATCGTTAATCGAAATCGATTACAATATTTTTGATTCGGTTATGACACTGCGCGATTGATTAACACGATTGTCAGATAACAATGCTAACTCCTCAACTCACAGCTAAAACTAAGTCCCTATCTGTATAGTGATGGATTAAAGGTCGACGGTACCTAAGGCAAGCATAGCATTTGTGTGTCAATGGTCTCACAACTAAGGATGCTGAAGACCCTGGGCTCCGACGCGTACGCTGAGGATGCAACCGAAAGCGCTCATAGAGAGAGGAGGCAAGAATATATATTCGGCGCCCACACCCTTTTTTAACCCCCAATGCAACCAGAGGGGTGTTCTAAGTTTGACGTGTCTGTGGATGTATGTATGTCTGTGTTTTCGTAGCTCCAAAACCGATCTCTTTTGAGATAAGTAGCGTCCATGTGCTCTTTTTATTGTATACCTATTTCTTAACTACTCTTTATTACTGTGACATCTATATATATATAACTCAAAAGTGACTGACTGACTGACTGACATAGTGATCTATCAACGCACAGCCCAAACCACTGGACGGATCGGGCTGAAATTTGGCATGCAGGTAGATGTTATGACGAAGGCATCCACTAAGAAAGGATTAACGCGAGCCAAGCCGCGAGCGCCGGCTAGTAAATAAATAAAGACCATTATAGAGAAGAGCTAAATCAATATAGCAATGTACCTATATAAAATTCTTCCTTTACTGAGTGACTGACAGACAACGCACAGCTAAAACTTAACGGGCGTAGGAAGCTGAAATTTGACATGTAGGTTCCTTAGTTCTGTAGGGGAGCTCTAAGAGAGTATTTCCCGAAATTCCCGATATTTCCAAAACAAAATTCCGGGCCCATGCTAGTAAATATATACCTAAGTAGTTATGTACTTTGAAATTTGGCATGTAGGTTCCTTAGGGAGTGTAGGGCAGCACTAAGAGAGTATTTCCCGAAATTCCCACGGGAACAAAGTCCCGCGCACATGCTATTAAAATATATACCTAAGTAGTTATGTACTTACTGAAGTGGTGGTGGCTAAGTGGTTAGGGCGCCCGCCTGTGGCTGTAAAGGTTCCAATTCTGCCCTTGCTATATGAGTTTGTATACCAATCTGACTCTTAGTAGGTATGGTAGTTTCGATCGATCAGCACTTGCTTTCGGTGAAGGAAAACATCGTGAGGAAACCTGCACTCTGGTTGATGATTATTAGCTAGTGTGTGAAATGGAGAAGGCAATGGCAAAACCATTAACATTGCCATGATAGGTAGTCGTTAGGTGTGTTTCAGTCCATATAATGACCACGACCCTCAGTCATGATGAATACGACTAACGAAGGATGTACTTACGAACGTCCTCTATCACAGCACAGAATCAGCACGATAGGTAGCACGCGGTACCGACGACTAAAGGACGAAGGATATACTTACGGACTTTTTCTATCATAGAATCAGCACGATAGGTAGCACAGACGACTAAAGGGCGAAGGAGAGCCCCTGTATTATGTATTAAGTTTAAAGAATTTTGAATTTTAAAGGATGACACTTACGGACTTCTTCCATCACAGAATCAGAAGGATAGGGAGGACGCGGCAAGTTGTCTCTGCTCCTTTGCAACCCCTTGAAGAACTCCACGGCGTAGTTGATGATGTCAGAAGGCTGTTCCTCCAGACACATGAGCGTAAAGGCGGCTAGGACCTCGTTGAAGTCGGTAGGGTTGTCGAGGATCCTGGAGAGGGAGCGGCTCATTTTGACAGCCCTGATTCAATGACGAATGATGGAGAATCTAGGGAGGGAAGTCCCAGATTTAAAGACATACATACATAAAATCACGTCTTGATGGCTTAAGGGGTAGACAGAGCTAAGAGTCGTGAGACTCGAAGGCCACGCTTAGCTGAATAGTGGGCTCTTTGATGGAATGGAGATTCAGTGACAGGTTGCTAGCCCATCGCTTATGAGTGGAGGAGTCTAGCTTAAAGCCCTTACTAAGACGTAGAATCTTTAATTAAAGACATGGAATATAAAGGTGGATTATTACAGAGGGAGAGAGAGACCAAAAAGAGATGTATGGACTGCGTGAGGGACGATTTGAATATGTTAGGAATGGATGTTAGTGTGACAGAATAAAGAAATACTTCTTGATTTTAAAAGGATAATAATTTGATTTTCTTAAATTAGATAGTGACGTTATTGAACTAGGTACAGGAAAAACTACCATAAAATTGACACTACGCATCGTATAAAATAATATAAAGTCCTATTAGGAAACCAATGGCTTTCCAAGGTTCCCCTAGTAGTTGATTGTGGAAAAAAATCCTTCGTTCCCCAACAGCATGTAGGGATATGTGGAACAGGAGGGCTAAACAAGCGTCTTTCTACTTTCACGCTTTAAATACATCTAGGTCTGTAGGTATAATATTCGGGACATAAAGTCTGGATGTGACCACGGGCGACTGCAACGTCCCCGAAACGTTAGCAATAAATAAATAAATCAAAAAGGTTCGTCCTAAGTCCCGTTAATTATTATATTTAGAATCAAGCGTCGTCAAATAAGAGAACTTCTTCCAATAACTACCTATATTTTGAGTTCTAAACAATCAATTTGTAAGCAAATGTTGTTGTTTTTCAAGCAAAGCATTTGTATTCAAGCCAAAGTCGATATAAAACAACATAGGCACCAACCTACAATTACATACTACTACCTCGCAAGAGTTTAATATAGTACTAGATTTGACGCGCGGCTTCGCCCGCGTAAATTTCTCAAAGTGAAAGTCAAAGTCATTATTTTTATTGAAACTTAGCCTTCAAAGAAGGCTCTTTTTTCACGTCGATAACTAATTATTTAATCATAATATATTATGTCTCAAAGCTACAAACTACTAGCATTTCGGAACGACCACTGCTGAGAAGAAATGCCGAAAGAAACTCATGAAACAGTCTTGGTCGCCTAGCATGCCAGAGGGGCTATTCATTAACTTTATACATACACTAGATTGTGTACAGTCAAAAATAAAATAAAATATTGTGATCCACAATGAATTGGTTAAAAACAAAAAATAAAAATAAAATTCGAATCAGGATCGAAGCAGGATCCCCTGGCAACTGTTCACCAGTTGACGCGAGGGTCAGCCATCGCAAAGCTCAACCATAATAGAGGGAACCTTACGACCCGGCCCACGACGCCGTCAAAGGTTTGAACATTTTAGAAAAATAAATACTTTACAATACACGTACATGTTTAACAGTTTCTCACGGGAACAGAGCTTTTTCCCGGGATGAAAGTACCCTAAATACCCTGAAAATACCCTTCAGTAGATAATGCGTGAAGAGGTAACAAACAAATAAACAAACTCACTTTCGCATTTTATAATATTGGATTAGGATAATGTTAGTAAGGATTTGCTACTGCAACACAATTTTATGTAAGTAACCGAAGTACTACTACGAGTTTTTGTGGTGATGCTACATTCAGATATGATACTAGAGTAATTTCCCTAAATATGGACTAGTCATACAATATGGACTACGGTGAAATTTCGCTAAATATCGCTACAACTGCAGTGAAGTTAATTACGTTCAACGCTCTCTGTCCCGCCGCGCACCTCCAGTCGATCACAGAGAGTTTACACGGCGTATTTGTGTCACTGATCGCCATTATGAATTTTTGCGTCGCTGTATGTACTTTTTCGGTAAGTTTTGTAAGGTTATTACTATTATCTTTTCCGCTATTAAGCTTTCATTGTTTTAATTCTAGAGCCATTATTATATGTCTGTATTGTAGAGATAACCCGGATTGTTCTAGTTATTTACTATAACATGATACAAATATCATAACATAAAAGTATGACGTTTTTTAACCCTTAATTCGATACCGTCAAGTATACTTCCCATTCAATGAAAAAAAATCTACGTCAAAAATACGTTCTATTTATATGGACCTTAGTGCTGTAGTCGTATCCTGTACTATCAAATTATGTTGTCAAAAATCAGCAACGTGACCTCATTGACGGGTCGCGCGCAGTCGTCGTCGAGATGGCGGGGAGGCGAGACACCCTGCGCGGGCTCTCGGTAAGTCGCATTTTATTCGTTGTTTGACGATTTATTTTTACGTAACTTCGTTGAAAACCAAATATTAGGTATTTTTGAATCTACTCATAATGTTTCAATTGACTTACTTTGATTTAGTTAGTTTTTATAACGCCCAAAACTTGCATGTCCATTATACTTCCCACCGCCAAATCACTAGAAAAGTAAGTGCTAAATAGTATGTCCAGTATTCTTCCCTTTATCGAAGTAATAGAAAACAAAATACAAAATTGTACGTCTAGTATTCTTCCCGCTGCCTTATTGTCAGAGAATTAACTCTTGTATTGTTATCGTAATAAAATTTAGGGATTCTCAGATAAATACTTTTTTATACCCGACAAAAATAACACATATTATAAGTTTCACATAACTTTGTATGTTCTGTACGACTGAACGGATATAATCCCCTTTTTATTGCCCCAGAAAGTAATTTTTTTAGTATTGTTTTTTCGATTTATTTCGTCAAAGTCGGCATGTTACGCTTTTCATACCTTACTACTTTCTAACCGACTTAAAGAAAGGAAGAGGTTCTGTCATTGACTACATACATCTTTTTTTTTGTATTCCAGAGCTTCAAATCTAGAAGACATCGCTTAGTAGCATTGGTACCACCTGAAAATGCTAATTCAGATATAGATAGTAGTTCAGAACCTGAGAATGAAGAAGATATTGCTCTTAATAGTACTGAAGAATTGTCCTCCTCACCTTGCCCTTCCATCGATTCAGACATTGAGCGTATGAATATATTAGATAACTCCGAAAATGATACTCAAGATAATACCTCAGTCGACAGCGATGAGACTTACATTGATGTTGATACGCTCATGGAAGCAGGTAATAAAAATCTCCAAACAGAGGACCGTCCTAACGTAAGTGGTAGTGAGCACAACTCCGCATTATATGTTGAAGAAAACTTAAACCATGAACAAACTCCGTTGACTCCTGTTATTAACAACGTGCTTCCACCGACTGGTGAAGTTAATTACAATGCTTTACCTAGTTTGGCTTCATTACTGTCAATTCCATCATCAAATGCTAGTCCATCTAATGCAAGTCCATCTACATTACCATCAAGAACAACCAGGCGAAAGAGGAAACAACAAGTACGTGCTGAGCCAAATGTTCAGGCAAAAAAGACCAAGACAACACTTGTCGTGAACTATAAATGGAAGAAGGGACAATTTCGACATAAGGCTGACATTCCGTCAAATGATTTTTTGTTTGATTTACCGGATACTGATTCTCCATTGGATTTCTTTTATCTCTTTTTTTCTCCAGACATACTCAACGATATTGTTAACAACACAAATTTATATTCAACCCAGAGAACTGGCAAATGTATACAGTTGACAGTCGAAGAGTTGAAAGACTTTCTCACGATTCTTCTTATAATGGGTATTGTAAGAATGCCATTTTATGTCGACTATTGGTCCACAGATTTCAGATATGATCAAGTGGCCGCCGTGATGAGTTTAAAAAGATTCGAACAGATTCGACGGAACATTCATTTTGTTGACAACGTTAATTCAGATGAGGACAGATATTGCAAAATAAGACCATTTATTGAAAAAATAAGGAGAAACTGCCTTGCGACGGAAGAAGAAACTAAATTTAGCATAGATGAGATGACTATACCCTATAAAGGTACTAAAGCAGGAAACCGGCGACAGTATAATTCTATGAAACCCAATAAATGGGGATTCAAAAATATTATAAATATTTATGTCTTTGAAGTTCCTATTATTGTTTTAAGCGTAAACCAATGTAACTACGAGACTGATTATCCGTAATTGATAATAAATGAATATTTTTCTACGAAATCACTTGTTTCTTTTTAGTTTTTCTCTTTGACAATGGGAAGTATACTGCACATAGTTTGATTGCATCAGTCTCTTACGAACTTGATAACGTCCAGTATAATGGACGTAAATTTTCTGGGAAATTAAAATAGGTAGATTTTTTTATATATTTTTCTTAGGGTCTCTGGTAAGCTAATAATCGATATCCGTTACAATTTTACAAATTAAACAACAAATTGAAATCCGTCGAATTAAGGGTTAATATGGACTACGTCTAAAGTCCTAAATATGCATTACGTCTTAAGTCCTAAATATGGACTGGTCCATATTAAAACGGTGTTAAGATACGTTTTAAAATGCATAATTTTGTTTTAGGAAATTGCATCGACACCACCATTAACGATATGAGTGTGCTGGCGTGGACAGTGGCCGATTCCATTGTTTATTTTGCCGAGAAACCTGAATTCCATTTTATGGTCCGTATTGTAAACGCTGTGGTCCATATAATATGACCATTTTAAAAAAGGCCAAAGTGCAGGTTTAATAAAAAGAAAGGAAATTGTTAAAACTGTTGTTATGTTTTGAGAATTGAGTCTATTTTGTTAACTTATATTAGTTTCTTCATAGATTTACGATAATAAATATTTATAAGCATTTAAATTCTGAGTTTTATTTAACAAAGACGATGTGGTAGTCCATATTTAGAGAACTTACTCTACTTAGGAAAAAGAAAACGTGTCAACCTGAAAATTCTCCAACCAATTACCAAATGAGGTTGACCATTACGAAATTAAACAATACAATTTCATCATATTAACATGTCCAAATAAATTAAGGATATTTATATGGGTCAACTTGATTTTGCCATCATTTGCTCTTTGAAATTTGTGTTTCTTCTTTTTTTTTCTATTTGACGCAGCGGCAAAGATGTCTTTTAATTTCTTTATTCTTCTTGCGGCTTTGGGCGTAAGTAATTTAAGCATTTTTTTTTTATGTAAAAAAATCTAATCTAATAGAGGATTGAGTTTGTTTGTAATGGTAAACTTCGGAACTACTGAACCGATTTCAAAATTCTTTCAGCAATAGAAAGTTTCAAGTTAATTTCCGTTATATATTGCTGATAATAGTTTGCATAATAAGACGTGATAATTAGATACGTAGATTGTTATGATTGTAACAGAAATATATTTTTTTTAAATATAATAGGACTGTTGTTGTTAGTACCTACCTAATTATCCCTCGACTGAAAAACGAGGGTTATTGCTTATTGCTTTGATTATTTACTCGGTTATTGTAATAACTATTTATATGTTTCTTTATTTGGGTATCTGTAGATATAGGTATCTCTATAAACGGATGATGAGCCTTGCCTATTGAGATGGTTCTTAGCTAATTAATACCTACCGACCTATGTTTAATTTTCATATAGGTATCTACCTACTTAGTGCTATTACCTATCGTTATAGAGGTTTCTTTTTTTAGCTGACATCTGCATTATTCGTGCCAGTTACGAAAACCGAAGTCATCCTATCTACTCTGGAAATCCCTGTCCTCCCAAGCACCTATGAGCTGATCCTTCCACCAGTAGCAGCTGAACTGCCGTGTGGTCTCGGCTACTCAGTTGCTGGGGCTCCGCTGGTATCTGGTGCCTTTTGCAGCAGCGGCTACGGGTCGTTGGTGCCGCTGACGTCACCGTGTAGCCGCACGAAGCTGGCAACACCGCTTTGCCCCGAAATTAGGCGGTTCGCTAAGCCGATTCTTTTGTAAGTTTGTAAAAGAGAAATCTTAAAATTTGATTAAATAATTGCTATTTGATTTTCGTCTTTTATTATAATACAAACCAGACTGGAGGGAGGCAAGAGAAAAGTTTGTATCTTTGCCTGACATAACTTTCGAATTTTCATATGTCAGTGTCACTGTCAGTAGTTTGTCATATAGCTGTCAGTGTCAGTCTGTGTCAGTCTTATCTTCATTCACTCTTGATTCACTCACACCCCGGCACGAGGGGCATATTTTTCAATTTTTAATAGATTTAAAAGTTTTGTTAAATAAACCGACAAAATGGTTGAAGCACAGAAATATAGAATAGAGCAAGAAATGACTAATTTAGTCAATGAATTGGATAAAAGTTATTTGAGAAAAATGCAAGTAAGTTCATATTTTGTGTTCAAGAGGCTTATGCAATAACTATAATCTTTTCTTAATATAGGTAAATATTGCTAATATCTCTACCATAAAATTTTCAATGAACACCGAGTAGTTATTCAATTACAAGGAAATATCTTCTTGTTATCATAAATGCCTTATTCTAAATCAACCACTAAGTATAACCTAGAATTCAGATTCAGATGTTGCTAAACTGAAAGTTATAATTTTATGAAATAATAGTCCAAATGGGTTGGCTTTAAAATAGATTAAACTCAAAAGTGAACCAACCCCTCCTGGATCTAGACTTCCGGGGGAATTTTGGGATAAAAAGTACCCTATGTCCTTCTCAGTACTTCTAACTATGTGTATGCGAAGTTTCAGGAAGATTGGTTCAGTAGCTAAAGTGTGAAGAGGTAACATTTAAACACTCACTTTCACATTTATAATATTACTTAGGCCTTGTGATACAAACATTATCTTAATGTTATTATGTTTATTCTTCGATCAACAATAAACCTAGATTAAAGGTGCCACCTCTAAAAACGGCTCGAGAAATAAGGCTCACACAATACTTACACATACACACACAATAATTTTTTGTAAAATTGTAATGATCCTTTTGTTGATCTTAATTATATTTGTTCTAATAAAAATGTATTAGACTCCCACGAGACAGGCTAACCCTAGTGTGGAAGTCGCAGGTTAACTTGCCGCTGCTTTTTTTGTTGTTACCATTAAATTTAGTTTTACATAGTTAATAAGCGCCTTTGTAATCTATTTGGTAAATAAAGATTATTCTTATTGAATAATATCACTTATTTCCGATAGGCCTGAAACAGGCTTTGCCTAGCTTAGGCACTAGTCTCCCACTTAGTTTACGTAAAGTTTGTATTATATTCAAATATTTAAAGTACAGTCCATTGCATTATGACATTTATCGCTTAGACTTATGGTATATTTCAATCAATATGGACTATTTTTGCTTTGATTTTGTATGAGACCTTCAATCAAGGCATATTGTTGATTGAAGTGTTTAAAGTTATTCCTCAAATACAAACATCACCAATGTTCCAGGGGGACATGCACCGATGTGCGGCCAGGTGTTGCGATGATCAGCAGTCTTCTCTAGAGAGGGTACATGGGTGCATAGAGAACTGTACCACTCCGTTGAACCAGGCCAACAATTATGTACAGGTGAGCAATTATGACACCCTATCTGGAGTAGACTGATCTGGAGGCTTATACCCAGCAAGTTGGGTTTGGAAAGGCTGATAATGATCACATGAGCACATTAATGACACCCTATAGATACTGAAAATGAAGAGAAGCGTACAATGGCGAACTCATCACAGAAGGGATTTCTTCTAGTTATTAAAATTCTCTTTCAGTCTTAATGGGTCACTAACCAACCAACTGAGTTACCAGTTAAAACCCTAAGTGGGTCTCATTATTTATCAAAAGTTATTATTTTAATTTTCTGTTTATTACTCTGTGACTCTGTACATAAACGGTTGAATTTAAATGTGTTTTCAGGGAGAAATCAACCATCTTCAGAACAGACTGCAGAGGTGTGTGATGGACTGCAATGACTCAGCTCGAGACAGGTTAGGAGCAGACCCGAGTCAAGAAACTGTAAGTATAAACTATCTCTCCCTTCAAATCAAATCAAATCCTACTTGTGTCACATAAGTTTGTAGACCAATCTGACTCATGTATGGTAGTTTTCTCACAAACCACAACCTGCACATTGGCTGACTGTTTAGTTTACTAGTGTGTATACGGTTCTGCCTCTAAATGGCGGTAGTCGTAAAAGTAATGTTAGATGCCTTTAGGCGACTTGACTAAAATCTGACACCAGTATGTTAGTAAGTTATTACTAACACACTGGTGTCAGATTTTATTCAAGTCTACTCGTCTAAGTGACTCGATAAGATGAAAAAGGATCTCTCTCTTTAGTCGTATTTTATCATGACTGAGGGTCGTTGTCATTATATGGAATGAAACACACACAAATTAAAACAAATTGGCAAATTTTAACTTGGCAATTTTAATGGCGTGGTTTGCCATTGCCTTCTTCATTGCACACACTAGCTGATAATCATCAACCAGAGTGCAGGTTTCCTCACGATGTTTCCCTTCACCAGATGCAAGTGCTGGTTGATGAAAATTTGGATGTGAGTTTGTGAGGATGTTTGTTACTCAATCACGCAAAACCTACTGGACGGATTTCAATGAAATTTGGTATATGGGTAGAAAAATACCGGGAATAGCACACGGGAGCGAAGCCCCGGGGCGCGGCTAGTAATATCATAAAGGCCAACGATAGTGGCAAAATATTGGTCAAAGAAAATCCGATTTTGCCATTTTGACTCGATGATAATGATATCATAAAGTTTTAAAAACTTAATAGTTACAATGTACCAATAATTCTTCAATTTCAGGTCGACAAATGCACAATAGAATTCGAGAAATGCGCAGTGAAGTGTGTGGATAAACACATGACGCTGATACCGTCAATGATGAAGACGATGAAGAAAGTGTTGGCAAGTGGCAAGCCCCCTCCAGTGAAGAATGAATGAGGAACTTTATAACACTGGCAGCTTAATCACATAATAGGTACACTCCTGACACACCATACTACACTCGCAAATTTACAACTACATACATACATAGGTAAATGACGTTTGTGTAGGGCAGCTTGCGTGTCGTGGTTATCAAGCAAAATGGCGCGAAATGTGCGCCGTTTACGCACTAGCCCTAGTTCAAGTGCCAGTGATGTCTACAACGAAGTGCGGGGTGGGGTGCGGTATATGAATTGAGTGCGGGGCGGTGAGTGGCTGTTCTGGTGTAGTACTAGTGGTAGTACTATTATTGACTTATTATATGTAACAGGAAAATAAAAATTTTGCTACAGTGCTACCTTTTGGTGTATAAGTGAGGGCGCCACCTACGTCTTAAATGAGACATTTTGATAGTTTAGATAATTAGTTCGCCTTCATAGTACACGCCAAAATATAGGTTCCTTTGTTCCTCTTTCCCGCGAAATGTTACATTTTAAAGTATAGTTTAAATGACATCACAAATAACTATTTTTTTTTTTTTTTATGAATATAACAAATATGGTTACAGCTGCCAGTGTTTTTACATTGTGTCACTTTAAAATTAAACTTCTATTGTAGTGTTATCTGTTCATGGACTAATAAGCCTAGATAGTATAATGGTCATACCTAAACATGAATTTAAGAAAAAAATGCGAAACGTTCTATCTCTTTCCTACGCAGATTTGTCACCATAATTGGAAAAAGACAACACTACCCATGAAACCTGTTTTTTTTTACATTTATTTTCAAGGTCAAATAGGGCCCAATTTGTTTTTAGAAGTTGTCATTGCAGCTGTTTAAAGTTCTTATTTTTTCCATGTATCTGTATTAGTGTATACCGTGTTAGTCCACCGACGCGTTCGCCGGCGAAAGCGAATCGCTGCGAAACGCTGGCGATAGCGAATCGCCTGCGGAACGTTAGTACACTGCAGATTTTTATATGGCATGCGAAGCGAAATATGACATTTGCGAATCGCCAGCGTCGGTGTAACAGCCATTTCGCCACTACGAGCGAAACAGTAGCTGATAAGGATGCAACTATACAAATCTCGCTTAGTTTGAGCGAGACACAAGCAAAACGTTCTCATACAACTGACAAGTTTTTTGAAGTTTCGTCGCCGCCAGCGAACGCGTCGGTGGACTAAAGGCGTTATTGTGTAAAAATTTGACTTTTCAATTCGCTCAAATTTTGTAATAAATTAGTCTATGTTTTTAAGAATGGCGGTTCATACTGTGTTGGGAAAATTGTTAACAGAGAATTTGCATTATTTTGCTTGTATTGTTAATTTTTTTTTTATTGAATACCTAACGCTTTTACATTAGGTATGATCAAAAATTGTAATTATAATGAGGGCGCCACTAGTCTCAGGTTACAGCCTTATGTAATACATTTGTTAGTTTCCTAAAATGTATAATAAAATAAGCTATTTTTTAAACTAACTTTACTGCTGTAATATAATTTGTTTTGTTGACTGAAATATAGCATTTACAGTTGTTAATTTATGTTTTGTTTTCTTAAATCCCTGTCTTGTCAACTCGTCAAAATGATTATGAATTACGCATAGAGCTACCAAAAAAAAATTTAATGATTTTTTTCCTATATCTATGGAATTACGCATGCTTTTAAATCTACGAAATGCATTATTATTAGGGTTCCGTACCTCAAAAGGTAAAAACAGAATCCTTATAAGATCACTTTGTTGTCTGTCTGTCTGTCAAACTTTTTTTTCTCAGGAATGCTTAAACGTATCAAGTTGAAATTAATATCGAATACTCGGATCCACGGTCTCTTTGTGCAAAAAAATAATCAAAATTATACGTCAACGCGATCAAGAGATATTTGCCATTTCAGGCAGCAATCAAAGCATCAAATCAACAACAAAATACTTCCCGTTGACCTAAAATTATGAAATTTGGCAAAAAGCAAGGTCTAACAGTACTTATACAGGAAGAAGTCTGAAAAGTGTAAATATGTTGTAGGAAGTCTGAAAAAAAGTGTTACTTACAAACTTATTTTTGCGCTGGATTCAGTATGGTTCATACAATATCAATTGTAATAAATAAATGAATATGAAGGGATCGAACTGCAATGTTAAGTTTGTTTTTGAAACTAATTGGTGTTTTAGTTAGAGCTATAATGTGGGATGTTTTGCGTGTACAGAACCCTCGGTGCGCAAGTTTGACTCGCACATGCCCGGTTTTTATAAATAGGGTTGCTTAATAGAGTAACTAATTACCAGGTGGTAATTACCTACTTTTCAAGTTTGTATAATAATGTGTGTGTGATAATAGGGTGTCAGATACGTCGCCTAAAACATCTGTCGACGACTACCGCCATCTAGTAATAGTAGTACACACTAGCAATTTGCTAATACACTAAATGGTTTCCTCACGATGTTATCCTTCACTGGAAGAAGGCAGTGGCACAGAATAAATATAATCTCTCTTTACTCTGTCAGTAGTCAATGAAAATAACACTACAGGTACATGAGTGAATTGATTCACTAATTCAGAAGTACTAGGTACTGCTGGCGGACATTTCTTTTTTATGTCCCAATGCTGTGCAAAAGGTTCTCCTATTTTCTTTTCATCCTTGTTAAATCTGTATAAAAAATTGAGTAAGTGACTGGTACCTGGGTCACAGAATAAGTAAGTACTTAATAGTACTAACCCTGGGTACAGTAGCGGTTTCAGAGGGGCACGAGGGCACGTGCCCCCCCACGTGACTGCTTTTTTGTGTACCTACCTACTGTGAAGGGAGATTCCATGACAGTGCATATCAAATTAATAAATAACAGAATTTTTCTGCCCATCTGGTTTATTTCTTGATTTTTTGCAAATCTGGTCAAGCAAGTCTTTAGGATTCGTTTCAAGGCGGGCGGAAATTTGTTGCACTCCCCCCCCCCCCAACATGCATAGTCCGCCACGGTCCTTATGCCCCCCCCCCCACAGAAAAAAATCCTGGATCCGCCGTTGCCTAGGTATAAGATGTAGAATAGAAAGTGCACTATGGGAGCTGAGCACTAAAAGAATGGAAAATTCCACCCCTGACTGAGGTGCTTAAACAACATTCACTTGGATGAAGCAGAAGGCAAAAGCCAGTATACACATTCAATGTTTGCCTAATTAAATATATAGGCCGTAACATTATAGTTTATTACATCAGTTGTTTCTGTGAAATAGTAACGAAACCACCGCATGCAACTGGTTCTAATCGCAGGGTAGATACCTATAAAAGGGTAACCATTTTGGAAATAGGTTATTCAGTCAAAATGACTTCACACTATTTATTTTTGCTTCTGATCGGCCTGATTGTAAGTAACTATTATATTATCTACTAGTGCTTCGCTTGGTGTTTAAAAGTTCTTTCACCAATAGAAAGCTACATTAGGTATACCTGAGAGACAAAATGTATGACACATTTTTGTCTCTCAGGTATAATGTAGCTTTCTATTGGTGAAAGAACTTTTTAAATTGGTAAAGTAGTTCCGAAGATTACCACCTCCAGTAAAAAAACTTACAAACAAGTACTTCCTCTTTATAATATAAGTGTTACTAGTTCTACCTTGCGGCTTCGTTCCCGTGGGAATATTGGGATTCCCGATAGCCTATAGCTTTCTTCAAGAATGTGGCTATCAACATTTTTTCAAATCGGACCGGTAGTTTCAGAGATTAGCGCGATCAAACAAACTCTTCAGCTTTGATATAATATTACTGGCTTCTGCCCGCTCGCGTGAATTTCCCAAGGGAACAGTGCTTTTTTCCGAAATGAAAGGTACCCTATGTCCTTCTCAGTACTTCTAATTATATGTATGCGAAATTTCAGGAAGATTGGTTCAGTAGATAAAGCGTGAAGAGGTAACAAACAAATTCGCTTGCATTTACCTATAAAATTAGTTTGGATGGCATTATATACCAACCTATTAGTTAAAATTAACTTTTACATATTACTTAGTTATAAAGTATGTTAAAATTTCCATTAACTAATAATATTTTTTTAGTTTCAGACAAATGCAGCGGTGCTCAAAAAGAACGTCTTCCTATCAAATATCCCCAGACCTTTTCCAAACTTGCCCCTGACCAACTTGCCCCTAGATTTGCCCCTACGTCCTACCTGCGGTTGCAACATCCCTGTCATTCCTGAAATAGTAACACCTGTTGAAGTCCCTATATGCAATAATGTCCCTACGTGTAGCTGTCCTAACCCAGTTATAGAAGTACCTTCGTACTACTCATCTACAATCCCAGTTCCCTCGTGTGGGTCTTGTGGTAGCTTTTCAACTGCAGTGGAATTAGCCTTATCTGGGTCGGGAATACCTTCATGTAGTTGTTCCAATCCTGCTTGCGGTTGTTCCACCCCGGTTTGCGGTTGTTCTACCCCTGTTTGCGGTTGTTCCACTCCTGTTTGCGGTTGTTCTACCCCTGTTTGCGGTTGTTCTAAAGTGGACGTACCAGCGTATTATTATTCTCCTTCGGTGGACGTGTGTGGGGGTTGCAATGATCCCCTCTGTTCTTGCGGGGCATACGTGTCGCCGGTGACGCCTTACGGGTATGCCCCAGCTGTGTCTCCTTGTGGGTGTGCCCCAACTGTGACCCCGTGTGGGTGTACCCCAACTCTGCCCCCGTACCCACCGGCGTTGGGATGTACGAAGTATTTAAGGCAGGTTGTGATACAACCCCCATTCTTGTGAAGTAGTTGTTTTATGTGATTTTTAAATAAAATCTGTTAATTGTATTTAAAAAATGGTTTCATTTTTTTTCTCTTTGACTTAAAAATAAGTAGTACTATAACTATTAGGTAGCCAGCTACGAAATAGATTACACTAGCATTTGCCCGCGAGTTTGTCTGTGCCGAATTTACTCAGGTTCTAAGCAAGACAAAACCGATGAAACAGATTCGCTAGTTTTTAAGTTACACCTTTATTAATATAATGTACAATAAATCAGAAAAACATTTTTTTTACTTTGAAAGATAAATTAGAGAGTGTTTTACACAGATGAAAGTCAAGAATTCCTTTCAGATTATAACTAGGTATACGCTGCGCTTTGTACCATGCAAATTACAAACAAACTTATTGATTCCTTTCAACCCTTGCTTAAAAATATACTATGTTATCCAATTTAGTTTACATAAATGTATGAAGTATTTATTGGGTAGGTAAATAAACGTTTTGTCTTTTTACACGACTGACCAAAAAAGGAGTGTTATGTTTTCATGGTTCATGTATGTATGTAAGTATGTATGTATGTAAGTTTCTTTATTCCACCATAAGTCCTGAACGGCTTAACAGATTTTGATGTGAGAGGTATTTTTAGATTCCTTGCATTCCTCTGAGTGACTACATGACGTCATCTTAAAAACAAAATGGCGGATTATATATGTGATAAATAGCAGACCAAAAAAATAAAATTTGATCAATCTTATCGAATGGGGTATCAAATTGAAGGGCTTTAAAAGGCGATTTCAAAAATGTAGGTATTTTAGTTATATGTTTGTGTGTACTTTTTGAGTAAAAACTTGTCAGTCGTGTTTTTTATTTTTAATAATTAGCTTGTTAACTATCTTGATGTGGCCCTTGTCGGTTACGGTCGTTCGAACGTAATGGCCGTTTAGGGATGTGGCCGTTCAAGGGATGTGGTCTTTCGGGGGAAATTGACGTTCAAACCCTGCTCTGCAAAGTTTCCACATATCTAAAGCAACACTCTTATGACATAATGTGAGACACTGATAGCAACTAATAATCATAAGGACGTGACTTTCGATCCAAAATGCAAAACAATGAAATCAGATACTAAAAGTGATAGACGATTCCGACTAATTCAATGTAACCTCACTTTTGTTGATCAATTTTGTAGATTTCAAATTGTAATCTAATCCATGTTATTGGGTAATTGAGATAAAAATGAATAAAAAGGAAAGATATTTTAGTTTACTATCACAGACAATATTTTGCAGTAAGTTCAGGTAATATAAACTCTCTAATTCTCTTTTTCATCTGAGCGTTTACCCGGTTGCATCCTAAGCGTACCTACGCGTCGGAGTCCAGGGTCCGCTTTTCTTTTTCTTCTCCACTTCGCACGGTCTTCGGCATCCTTAGTTGTGAGACCATTGGCACAATATAATTTATCTAGTAGACAAAGCTGAACCATCATTTCGAAGGTCGTGTCGTGGGGTCTATTCAATAATCAAAGTCAAAGTCAAATCATTTATTTTGTGAACATAGGTTTACATAGAGAGGTGTTATACACTTAAATGAGTTCCTCTAGGTTCCGCCATAAGGAATACAAAATTAAAAAAGTCATTAATTTACAACGACATAGATACAAATTACAATATTATTGAGAAATTATGTAATGAAATAATGGCATTTTTTAAAATAATTATTGAAGTTATAGTTTTTAATTTGCACAAGCTGTTTCGTGGGGCTTTCCTCCAGTGGGAATTTTGAGATAAAAAGTACCCCATGTGCTATTTCCAGTATTTTTCTACCCATGTTCCAAATTTCAGCAAAATTCGTCCAATAGATTTTGCGTGATTGAGTAAAACATATTCACGAACTCACAATCACATTTTTGCATTTATTAGTAAGAAGGGAGGTATACAGGATGTTTTTTAAATCATTGGCATCCTTTCTACTGGTGAAAGTACTCATGAACATGAGCAACTTTTTGTATGGGACCGACTCAATCCGATGGAAAAAAAAATCAGCTGTTCCATACATTTCGGGTGAGTAGGTATTGGAAAATAGTATGGAACAGCAGATTTTTTTTTCCATCGGATTGAGTGGGTCCCATACAAAAAGTTGCTCATGTTCATGAGTACTTTCACCTGTAGAAAGGATGCCAATGATTTAAAAAACACCGTGTATACATAAATTGTAGCATGTCACTAAGGTACCTATAATGTCGCTTTCTATTAGTGAAAGAATTTTTGAAATTGGTTCAGTAGTTCCGACGATTACCTCAACAAACAAACTCACTTACAAACACTTCCTGTTAATTTATTAGTCTAATTTTATAAAATTCAAATTATTTATTTCACAGCGACAATGGGCCACTTCATCGCATTCACCATTCTGGCTATCGCTGTCCCTCTCATTACGCCAGCAGTACTTCCAAAAGCCAACCCAATGGGGGCGTTGCTCCAAAACATACTTAACCCAGCCAACTCAGAAAGAGCGAAGCAGATCCTTCAACTCACCGGATCTGTCAACAAAGTACCAGCCAGTCCTGTTCTCAACTTACTACAGGAGGTTACCCTGCCAAGGTCAAACCAAGTCGTCATACAGGATATACAAAAAGTAGTACCCATACAGCAGCAAGAAATAGTACCCATCGCTCAAAAGCCTTGCGCAGCCCGTCCTGTAATTCAGGAAAGATTTTCAGTATACCCTTACGCAACCCCTGTACCTCTAGTGAACCCCTTTTTGCCAGCGGCGTCCCCTGTCTCTGCCATCGCGCCCCCTACTTCATCCCTTCTACCACCAGTTGACCCTACGCAAGTTAGAAGCCATTTTCTAAGGAAAATACCGATTCCACCACCTTCGTTGTAGATTTAAGTAAATGTACATTATGTATTTATTTATGTTTTAAGTGGGGATTAATAAAATATTTATTTTATTTTAAAATGTGATTTTATTCTTGTGTAAGTACCAACTGACCAGGGAATTTCTGGTATTTTTGGTAGAAAACTCTACCAAAAAAATTCGAACGCAGGAAAAGCTCAACTTTCCTGATCAAGGAATAAATATATATGAATTTAAATTTAAAAAAAAATCAAATAATATCTAATGAATAAGAAAAACTATATAGTTGTATTGTATTCTATCTAGTTGTATTTCCTGATCAAGGAATAAATATGTATAAATTTAAATTAAAAAAAAACAAATAATATCTAATGAATAAGAAAAACGGTATAGTTGTATTGTATGTTTTTATTTAGGTAGTCAGTACATGCTGCTTATTTAGCTATAAGTACGCTATATTTATATATCTTTAAATACATATTTCTTAAAAACTAAGCAACAACATTTTAAATAGGTGAGCCATTGTCGCTATATGTGAGCCTCTGACAACTCCCAAACAATATTCTATTGCATCTGGAATCCTTGAAAGCTTAAATACTAGGTGGTGGAATGGGAATCTTCTTCAAATACTGACAACCACAATTGCACGGGCACGCTGGAGGCAATGGCAAAAAGGGGTTGGCTAAGGCGGAGACAGGGGACGCCACAGGCAGGAAGGGGTTTAGCAGAGGTGACGGCAGAAGTGGGGAAGGCAGAAGCGGCGACTGCAGAAGTGACGGCGGCAAAAGTGGGGCCGGCAGAAGCGGCGACGGCAGAAGTGACGACGGCAAAAGTGGGGATGGCAGAAGCGGCGAAGGCTGGAGTTGGGACGGCAGAACTAATTCTGGGTTCGGCAAAACTGACGCTGGGATGTATGGCGTTGCTATTGGAGCTAAGGGTAGAGGTGGTATGCTGAGTTGTTCACAGGGACTGGATATGACTGGGTTCAGTGTTTGGAGGGGCAGGATCTGGCTGTTGGCCTGAAAGAAATAAAAGAAAAAATTTAATTTTTAATTTTATCATAGTTGATAGCTCTTTCGATATCTGACTAGACTTGAAAACTACCGCCATCAAGCGGCAGTTGCCGTATCAATCAATAAATTTAAGACTTTCTTTCTTGTCGGTGGGGTAATTTACATGTGTCTGCCTTCAGCCATCGATTTGACCTCTCTATACGACATGACCTCTACCTTCTCTTTAATTTCGTCCATAAATGCCCTTCTTGGCTTTCCTTTCCCTCTCCTCACTTCAACTTTTCCTTCAATCTGGTATTTTATAAAGTTGCCGTATACTCAGTAAACTAAATAGTCAGCTAGTGTGCACCTTTCCCCACGAAGTTTTCCTTCAACTGAAGCAAGTGGTGGTATATGAAAACTACTGCGCTTGAGGTAGATTGGTATGCAAACTCATGTGGCCCTAGTAGGATTTGAACCTGGGTCCTTTCGACCATCACCGCTTCAATTCGTTTAGATGTTAATAAGTATAAAGTTACTTACAACGAAAGGTGGGCGAGATTGGCTACCTTCTGGTTACCGGACGGCCGCAGAGGACGAGGTAGACCTAGAAGGAGATGGCGGGATGACAGACAAGTTCTTACCTGAGTGGTCTCAACTTTCAATAGAGAGAGACGAGTGGAAGAGAAAGGGGGAGGCCTTTGCTTAGCAGTGCGGCACAACTAAGTACAGGCTAGAAAAAAAGTACTTACTATAGCCAATGCAGCCAGGAACGTAACAATAACTTTGACCATTTTAGCTACTGTATTCAATCGTTATGGATCCAACATCGAAAATACCTTTATAAGTACCCAACTATTATCTTTATTTCCACCAATTGATTAACCTAATTTAGTAATCATTACGCACTTGCGATATAACCTTACTGACATACTTTTGCAATTAGCTATAATTATGAAGAAAGGTTACTGTAATATCAAATCAGTGGATAGCCCAAAACAGGCTAAGTTTAAGCAATGTAGAACGTGGTAAGATTTGAGATGGGTCATCGTTTTATCTAGATTGTTTCAAGTGTTTTTAATGTCGATAGCTTTTTTCCTGTATGCCACTGTGTCGTGAGCACAATCTAAAGCTATACTAATAAAGTATATTATTTTTTAATTAACCTATGTAGTCCCACTGCTGGGCAAAGATCTCCCCCACTTGCATCTACCTATCCCTGTCCATAGCGACGTTCGACCAATCCGGCTAAGGTCGTCGCGCCATCTTTTCCTTGGCCTTCCTCTTCGACGTCGACCACCTTCAGGAACCCAGGGTGTGATGCGTAGTGCCCATTTAAGTATATAGAAACTCCCACTGGGCGGAGATCTCCCTGGGCAGTCTGGAAGACTCTAAATAGACTTCGGGCTGCTGTAGGGAGATGCCGTGAAAATCGTGTTAGATGGGGTTTCTCGGCAAATATTATGTGCGATTGCGGAGCTGTGCAATCTATGACTCACCTTTTGGCGTGCCGAATGCGACTCGTGTACCATAGCGAGCGTGCCAAGCACTCGTGCGATGCTATTTCGACTCGCCAAGAAGAAGAAGAAGTATTATATAAATGTAATATTTTAAAGCAGCAGCATTTATTTTACAGCAGTCTGTATGTTTGATTGAACGTGCTAATCTTCGGAATTACTGCTTAAATTTGAATAATTCTTTTTGTGGAGGAAGGCTATCCAAATTCCCACACCAGCGAAGCCTCGTGCCCCAAGGGCAGATCCAGGATTTTTTTCGGGGGCGGCACAAGGGCAGCGGCGGACTATGTATGCTTTGCAACCAATCGTGTTGCTTGATGCTGTTGCCGCTTGCCGCCCGTCTTGATACGAATCCTAAAGACGGTGATAGGACGATCGTCAATGCAGAAGGAACTTGTCAGAAACTATTAGAGAAAAAAAAACGCTAAATTCTGTTATTTCTTATTTTGATTGACTCAGGCGTGATTGATTAACAGACATATTCAATCTCACGCATCCAAACTTTTGCATTCTATTAGGATTGGTCGATATAGGATCTTGCAACCTTCCAATCCACTCGGTAAAAAAAGAAAAGTTACCAATATAAAATCAAGGCTTTTCATAATTATAAACTCCCGAAAAATACTAGTTCTTTCCGGTACTTTATGTAAGGGTATACCGTTACCAAATTCTACTTGGTACAGGTAATTGCCGCACCCCGGTAACAAACCCTATATTTTTATTTTATTAAAAAACTAGCCGCGCCCCGGGGCTTCGCTCCCGTGGGAATTTCGGGATAAAAAGTACCCTATGTGCTATTCCCGATATTTTTCTACCCGTGTACTAAATTTCATCGAAATCCGTCCAGTAGATTTTGCGTGATTGAGTAACAAACATCCTCACAAACTCACAAACTCACAAATTCACATACTCACATACTCACATACTCACAAATTCACAAACTCACAAACTCACATCCAAACTTTCGCATTTATAATATTAGTAGGAAGTAGGATAGTAGATACGATTGAGTGCATTTGACCTCTATCTTGCCTGGTGGGAAGCAAAGCTGAGATCTAGGGTGGTACACATACAAACTCAAAACATGCCTATCCTAATCCTAACTATCTATCTATCTCAGCCGAAAGACTGCTGGACAAAGGCCTCCCCAAGGATTTCCACAACGATCCTAACTAATCCTAACTAATAGATATTATAAATGCGAAAGTGAGTTTGTTTGTTTGTTTGTTACCTCTTCACGCTTTATCTACTGCACCAATCTTTCTGAAATTTCGCATACACTAGTTAGAAGTACTGAGAAGGACATTGGGTACTTTTCATCCCGGAAAAAAACACAGTTTCTGTAGGAAATTCACGCGGGCGAAGCCGCGAGCAAAAGCGAGTTTACTAGAAATATTGGTTCAGCAAATTTCTTCACCTATTTCCAATTGCCCTAGTGACATAGTTATGAAATATTGATAGTGTTGTTAATAAATAGGTATTGGTCTACGCACGCCTTCCTAGAAGTTACAAAATGAGAGCTCACGTGGTTGTTCTTGCTATTACTTTTATAGCGCAGGTAAGTGTCTCTTACATTTAGAAGTCATACATACTTGCAGTGGTGGTCAGATAATTAGGGACCGCAGTCGATTTTTATACAAACGAGGTAACTTTGAAGCCTTGGTTCAACGCCGAATTGATATGGGCTGTGATCTGATGATGGCCATCCAGGGATAGAATGGAGTACCTAGGTACATCCAGATCGCTATACACACCGAACAGATCAGCATTCTAAGAGCTGTTTGGATATGTTTAAAAAAACCGCTAAAATAGCATTATAATGTATGGAAATCCTGAAACTCAGAAAGCTGAGCTGAGTAGCTCTTAGAATGCTGATCTGATCAGTGGTCTGATCAATCCTGGCGTTGAACCAAGACTTCAAAGTAACCTCGTTTGTATGAAAATCGACTGGTGTCCCTGATTATTTGACCACCACCACTTATATTAATTCTGTGCCACCACTGTCGGTATATGTACAATATAGGTACATTTACGCCATTTTCCCGTGGGGGTAGGAAGAAACTATAGCGATTTCCACTTGCCCAGTGTAATGATTTGAAATACTGGATACTATAGCACCTTCCTATTTACAAGCGACCGCCGCCGGTAGAGCTTGTGCGACGGCAATGACGGCGGAGGCTAATAAGAGGCGTAAATATGCGGCTCTGGGAGAGCCGTATATATTTGCGCTTTTTGCCGTGGAGACCCTGGGACCTTGGGGTGCGGATGCAAAAATCTGTAGGTATAGGTAAAGAAATATCCGCACCACGCCTCGTCGATGTCTCTGGGGACACTAGAGCTGGCGAATACTTTGACCAACGATTTAGTTTGGCCATTCAAAAAGGTAATGTCGCCAGTCTCCTACCACATGACGGCAACGATTTTAGGCAAAAATTTTTATTCAATGTAAATTATTTGTTTTATGTTTTTTTTATTAGATTTTAGTTTTTTTTAGTTAATTTAGTGTTAAATGTGTAAATATTTTTTGTTCTTAAATTAAGTTTAGATTTAAAGAGACACATGATCAAAGTGCCTTCCCCTTAATAGGGACAGTAAGAAAAGTGCCGATGGATACATTCTTAATTCTATGGACTTTATAAAACTAGGACAATATAAAATTACACATTAGCCTGTAAATAGGCTAGATCGTAATAATATTAACGTATTTTAATTATATTAAAGTATGTTAAGAAAAAGAAAAAAAAAATTAAGTGATATTATGACTTGAAAATGTAACAAAGTTTGTATACAACTTACAACTCATTAGGTAATAATAAGTTACCCACCTAATAAGCAATATTAATTCTGTGGTCAAGGTTAAAAAAGTGCTAAGTAGCATTTTGTGGCTCATTGCACTTAGCAGTACGTGCCAAACGATGCAGTTTGTAAATGCAAACATTTTGATATTTTCCGCGTCGTATACACTTTATATTTATTACCCGACTACAAGGAAAGGGTTATGTTTTTGACGCGTATCTTTTTGTCATACTAGCTTTTGCCCGCGGCCGCGTGAATTTCCCACAGGAACAGTGATTTTTCCCGGGATGAAAGATGTCCTTCTCAGTACTTCTAACAGTCCTTTCAGTATAAAGCGTGAAAAGGTAACAAAGAAAGAAATAGACGAACAAAACTTTCGGTTTGATAAATATTAGTTAGATTATCAGATTCGTCTTGAAAGCCCTACTGTTCTTTGGTAAGTGCCGTTAAAAAAAAGAAAGGCTGGTATTCTAAGCAAGGGGCCTTTGTCCATCAGTGGACTTTCTGTAACAGATGATGATAATGATTAACCTATTTCTTCTGTTCCAGCACGCAATGACGCAATCCCCAATTCTAGAGTACTACAAACAAAACATCAAATGCTACTTCGGAACTCCGTCGTTTACAAGTCTATTGCCATCTTTGCCTAGTCCATTACCATCTTTGCCATGCCCATTACCAACTTTGCCTAGCCAATTGCTAACTTTGCCAAATCCATTATCAACTTTGCCGTTATTGCCACCTCTGGCAACTTCTCCACTGCCATTCCCGCCTTTGCAAGGTGTATCAACTTTCCCAAGCCTGTTACCCCCCTTGGCAAGTCCGTACCCGTATTTAGACCCGTTTTTACCCGGCCGAACTATTGTTTTTAGTAAACCCATACCGCCACCTTTTATTTGAATTGTGTTAATTAAATAAATTGATTTTCTATTTTTGTTTTATTATTCACTTCCTATACTACCTAGGTACCTACTCCTATTTTATATATATTTTTGTTTTATTATTTTCTTTTTGTTTTCTTTTATTTTCCTGTCACTATATCTGAATCTCCACTCCATTAGAAAGCCCCCTATTCAGCTAAGCGTGGCCATTGAGTCTCACCACTCTTGGCTCCATCTACCCCGTAAGGGATAAAGACGGAACGAACGGAGGGAAGAAGTATGTATGTTTTATATTGGATGGATGGGTTGAGTGGTCCAAACAAAAATTTGCTCTATGTACTTACCTAATTCATATCAGTAAGTAATACAATCATCAACATCCTTTTTTTCCGGCCACATCCCTAAAGGGCCATTTCGTTCGAACGAACATATAAGTACTTAAAAGGCCATATAACTAGAAATTGCCATATTCGCCATAACCATGAATGGTCATATTCCTAAATATACAGCTATCTACGTATACGTAATTAGTTACCTAATGTTTTGTAGTTTTCAGAATAATAGGTACTTAGTATATCTATCTTACTTCGACAATCTTGATTGCAAAGAGGTTACGAAAGATTCTCTGTAATTTTACATAACTTTTGATTTTATATGATAAAAATAAATATAAATTTATATAAAAACTGCAACTTATCAATCATTCATAGATTTAATATTGACTGCTTAGTACCTAGGTAATTAAATATTTTACAATTTTTTTAAAAGTTAACGTAGAGGTATCTATCTGAAGAATTCCAACTTATAACAATGTTAAAAATATTTTGCGTACTCGTACTGCAGATCATATTGACTACTGTAAGTATTTTATATAGTTAACTCTATTTTATGTGTTTTTATTGAAAACCGGGTTTGTTCTACATTTTTATCAATACCTAACCATTTTCATTCATAACACCCACGTTCAGTAAAACAACGGAAATCGGTAAATTGTTGGTGGAACCCATCGAGATATTATGTGTGGAACCAGAATTTATCCGGTATTTGGTGGAACTACGTAGAATGAAAATCGAAAATAATGAATTTTTTTTTTAATTTTCAGAATGTAAACGCACAAGTAATGCCGAAAGTAATACAACTACACCAATATACTACACAGAATTCAAAAACACCACAGAAGAATCAAGTGAATATCATATCCCAATTCTCACATTCGCCGATATCATCAGAAAGAATCAACTCAATCGTGGCTGCTTTACAGAAAACCCGAACGCAAACAAAAATGGCCGCCAACCCCCACAAAAATCACTATTTAGCCGATAAGCTGAAGGAATCGGCGATCCAAAGTTTAATGGCGGCCCAAGAAGCCAATAGGGATAACAAATTCAAAAATGGTATCACGATTTCGAAGACTACAACTCATGTTATTGGCTGAGGTTGCATTTAAATTAAGAACTGTATTTATTTATATTTAAATTATTATACACTTTTTAGAATAATAAATAAATTTTGAAAAAGATTCTTGATTATTTTTTCTCATGTTCTTTATAATATAAACAATCTAATAATAAAAATAAAAAAAACACGACTGACAACTCACAAGCCTATGTCACTCGGAGGAATGCAAGGAATCTAAAAATACCTCTCACATCAAAATCTGTTCAGCCGTTCAGGACTTATGGTGGAATAAAGAAACTTACATACATACCTACTTACTTACATGAACCCTGAAAACATAATACTCCTTTTTAGGGTTCCGTAGTCCGACAAGGAACCCTTATAAGATCGTTCAGTCCGTCCGTCCTAGTCTGTCACAGCAGAATATCTTCTACGTTTATTTTGGTTAGTTCATATAATATAGGTAGGTATTTCATTTTTAACTCAGGCAACACCAGTATTTTACCCTAAATCCAGAAAAAGACACGGCCTTATCCCAAAAACCTTCAATATCGAAGGCCGACCTCGTTCGAAGGTTGTCCTTCGCAGCGTCCTTCCCTGCAAGGACAGACCTTGCCGGGAAGGCCATCCATCGACCTTGAACCTGCAACATTGACGCATCCCAAGTCCCTGACATGCGCAGTAGAGTTTTACCACATGAGTAGTTAAAAGTTTTACAGAGCGACAAGGATCTTTTTGACACGTGGTAGGAAAGCGAACTAATGTTCAATCAACCTGATAATTAAAACGCAGGTGGCGCCCCCACTCACATGCTAAAAGGTCGCACTTTATAAGTTTTAGCGGGAACGCTATATGTCATGTTTTACTTTTTAATTTACAAAAGTGTATTATTGACCGTTTTACCAAAAGGAGGGTAACCAACCAAGTAGAAGCATTAATACCTACAGACTATTTGAAAATTAAGAAAAACATTAATCGGTAACAGTAGGAAATCAATAAACAAATTAGGAGATACAGGGTGAATTTGAAAATTTAAATTAAAAAGTATGTACACTATGTATAAGTCATCATCATCAAATTTAAAAAAAGCGAGGCTCTTGTCGGTGGAGTTCCTTCCATTTTTCTTTTTTTTTATGTATAAGTAAGTAGAATAAATGTTTTTTTTTTCTAACTTATGGTCAATTCAAACTAAATAGATAATGAACGCCAATCGATGGCCAAATGTTGGGTGTTGTACCACAGAATAGATAATAGTACAAGTAAATGTACATAAACTCCATTTATTCTTACCAGTCCTAACATGTAAACAATCTTCACAGTACTTTTCGTTGAATTTTGTTGAAAATAAATCAAATATTATAGTTCAAACCTAAACATTCTAAAGTAAAACTAAAAACTCTATTTTAATTTATATTGTTGTAAAATCTTAAAAAGACATGGTAAGATTGTTTACATGATAGGACTGGTAAGAATAAATGGAGTTTAGATGACCATAGATTTATTATAATACTTATATCTAGATCTATGGGGAACCCAAAGAACTTATATATAAACTAGTTTTTGCCCACGGCTTCGCTCGCGTGAATTTCTCACAGGAACAGTGCTTTTTCCCAGAATGAAAATGTTCTTGTCACTACTTCTAACTATGTGTATGAGAAATTTTAGAAAGATTGGTTCAGTAGACAAAGCGTGAAGAGGTCACAAACAAACTAACTCACTTTCGCATTGATAATATTAGTTAGTGTTCACGACGGCACTTAGACGGCATACTGAACGGATTTGTTTTTGTATATCTTTGCTGATTTTCTACGGTTCAATAAGTAAAATCTTTAAATGTAAATATAGCCGTTCAGTATATAGGATATTTTTAATAAGTTGATTGAATGTAAATAAAGATACCCTTTTCATCCTTAGACTAGCGAACTAGGCTAATATAGGTTAAATATGTACTAGTTGTTAAGTATTAAAGAGTATTTCCTTCTGTTGTTTTATTTTAGTTCATATATTTAGGCAAACTAATCATAGAAACACTAGAAACAGATAGGTAGAGACCTGAAAAGGTCTGTTTTCACTCATTGTAGACAGCAACTGCACACGATGTTAGCGTAGCGATGAACACGGGCGCTCTGACGCCGCGCCGAATGGCAGGCGTGGTTTTATTAAGAAGGGGTGGGGGGAAAGTTCATATTTATAGTCATTTACTCCGCGCTCGCTTGGAGCCTCCCCTGAGCATCGCCGCGTGACACAACTAGTCCTAGAATGTAGCCTAGAGTAAAATACACTTTGGTTTAAGCTGCCACATGTACCTAGATCTAAGGGTTAAGAGAAAATAAATTTGAAAGCTAGAGGGGTAGGCAGGACCGCTGGCCAGCTCATTAATTAAAAATGTATAAAAGAACGCGCGGTTTCATACACCGCACAGTTTCAATTCAGTGCTCTCCGGGATCCAGAAATAGTGAAAAGTACCTAGTGCCTGGCTAGTGACCCTGCCCTCACCCTGGGGTTTTCATAGTGAATTCAATAGTGCTTTTATTTCCACCCAGTGTTAGTTACCTACTGTAGTCCTAGTGCGACAGTATCTAGTCACACCGCACACCCAAAACGGGAGCGTTAATTAGGCCCTCCCGTACAAAGTGGTCCTATCGAAGCCGGATAAAAAAGTAGTGAATCAGTGTGAATAAATGGACAGTACAGTAGTGTTTTTTAATTTTAAAATAAATAACAGTGCATAACAGTGTCAGTTTAGTATATAACAGTATTTTAAAGTGAGTTACAGTGTCAGCCAGATTGGCATAAAGAAAGTAAAAGTAATCAGTCCAGTGTCAGCCAGATTGGCAAAAAGAAAGTAATCAGTACAGTGTCAGCCAGATCGGCATAAAGAAAGTAATCAGTCCAGTGTCAGCCAGATCGGCATAAAGAAAGTAATCAGTCCAGTGTCAGCCAGATTGGCATAAAGAAAGTAACCAGTACAGTGTCAGCCAGATTGGCATAGAGAGAAAGTAACAGTCGTCTACACCTTACATTAAGGCTAACCAGTGCTAAAAGTAAATAGTAGTCCAGTTTATAGACCGATGCCTGTAAAGTAAATAAACACTACAGTCTGTGAGTTTCCCCAAGTGGCGCGATTCGAGTGTAAAGTAACGCGTTGATGTACAGTGGTCCGAAAGGTGGGGGAAGTCTCGAGTTAAGACTGTATACTGTGCCCTGTGTTTTTGAATTACACGAATACGCATAGAGACATGATGTTTATTGACTTCAAGTATTAACAGTGAGTATATAATCCAGTGTATAAACAAATAAGTGTCAAAAGTAAATAAATGGACTGGCATATAGACTGTACGCGAATTTAAAGACTGATATTAGTAAACAGTGTTGAAAATAGTAAACAATAGTGACTCTATAGACTGATTGCTGCTTTAAGTGACTGTTAATAGTAACCAGTGATAAAAATAATAAAGAATAGTAACTGTTAGTGCTGTTATATACTGTGAGGGCAAAATGGTGGTCACTAGAAGCCAGAAGGGTGACGAATCAGGTTCTTCTAACCCGGCGGGACCCGGAGAGCACCGGACTCATCAAGAACCTGCCGAACAAGTATTAATAGACGTTCAAAGAATACAGGGGTACAGAATGTGCCACGTCCGCCTGTATTGGAAGCTTTTTTGGCAGCATCGGGCAGCGGTATTACTGCTAACCCTACTCGCATGGAAATAGGCGAGTCAGAAGAAGAGGTCGTCTCGTCCAGGGCAACAGAATCGTCTCAGGCGTTGCTGGAAGGATCAAGGCGATCAAATACGCTGAGGCCTAACGACGTTCGGTCACGCCGATCGGCGGCCTCCCGCAAGAAGCTCCTCGCGGAGCTGGAGGCCAAAGAGAAGCTAGCCGAAAGCAGATTAAAGCAGGCCAAAGCTGAGGAGGAATTGCAAAGACTGAAGCTTCAAAAAATGAGGTTAGATGACACATCTGAGGAAGAAGAAGATGATGAACTCGAGTCAGTGAGAATTCAGAATTGGATTGAAAGAACGCCATTAAGGAGTCAAGATATTGCACCGCCAATGGAAGACAAGGTTAAGGAGGTAGAGGCAGCGCCGCAGCGACAAGATGAATATGTGCGGGAGATTGTTCGGGAACCAGTGATAGAGAAATGCACTGATGGGCCTACTCGTCAATCTCAAACTAATGTGGACGTCGCGACGCTCGCTACAGCTCTGGTTCAGGCAGCAAAAGGAAGCAGAGACCCTCCAAAGTATTTGCAAGAGTTACCATTCTTCAACGGCAATAGCAGCGAGTGGCTTGGGTTTAAGGCGGCCTATGAAGACTCACATAAGTTTTTCTCAGCGAGTGAAAACGTGTCAAGAATAAGAAGAAGTTTGAAAGGCACAGCTAAAGAAGCCGTCGGGTGCCTCTTATTCAGTCAATCTGACCCAAAGAAGATTATAGAAGCATTAGAAAGAAGATTCGGTCGACCGGAGTCACTCATACATGCGGAAATAGAGAAACTGAAGCATCTGCATAAGATAAGTGACAGTCCAAGAGAGTTGTGCGTCTTTGCAGGCGCAATAGATAACATAGTGGGAACAATAGAAGCCTTAAAGAAGTCTCACTATTTGTATAATCCAGAATTAGTCCGGATAGTGATTGAGAAACTAACGCCGATACTGAGAAACAAGTGGTATGATTATGTGGCGGTCAAGACAGAAGATATTCCAGATATAAAGAAGCTGTCTAACTTTCTCAATGAAGAAGCGGACAAGTGCGGAGCATACGCATTGCCTGAAATAGTGAAGGAAGATAGAAACTTTCAAGATAGGAGAAAGAGAAAAGAACAAGCCTTCACACTGAAGAAAGAAGTTTCAGAAAAGTGCCCCGCCTGTGAGAAACAACATTACCTAACAGATTGTGAGAAGTTCAAGCAAGCTACAACCGAAGAAAGGTGGTTGATATGTAAGAAGAATAACGTCTGTTTTCGGTGTATAAGAAGCAAACACAAGAGATTCGTCTGCAAAGCTCCAGTATGTGGACAAGATGGTTGTCAAATGAGGCATCACAAACTACTACACTATCAGAAGAAGGCAGCAACGCCAGAAGCTGTGACGTCAGCGAGGGAAGTCACCATGGCTACTGATCAACCGAGTTATCGACGGGCATATTTGAAGATTGTTCCCGTAGTGTTGACTGGCCCACTCACAAGCGTCGAGACATTCGCCTTGCTGGACGAAGGAAGCACCGTCACACTGATAGATGCATCCATTGCTGAAGTCATAGGAGCAGATGGGCCAAAGAAAACAATGTGGTTGCAGGGAATAAGCACAGAAGTGAGACACGAAAACAGCAAGATGCTTAGCTTCAAGATCAAAGGGAAATATGTTAAAGAAGTACATGAAGTCGAAGCGGTTCGTACGGTGGATCGTCTGAATTTCGCGTCTGACACAATAAGAAGAGAAGACATTGAAGACTGCGCTCACCTCACAGACATAGCAGAAGAAATCGTGTATGAGAGAGCGACGCCAAAGATACTTATTGGTCAGGATAATTGGCACCTGATAGTGACAAGGAGCTACGTGTAGGGAAGAAAATCAACCTGTCGCGTCCTACACTCAATTAGGATGGGTACTGCATGGGTGTCAGAGCTCTACTACTGACACTATCGCCTTCTGTGGAAACCTGAAGCAGATGAAAAGGGATGAAGATATGGAAGAGCTTATCAAAGAACATTTCAAGCTGGAGTCACTTGGTATAGAAGCTAAGAAGCCAAGAGAAGATCCTGAGAGAAAAGCCCTCGACATTCTAGAAGAAAAGAGTCGTCGCCTACCCGAAGGGAGATATGAGACTGGCATGCTGTGGAAGGATAAAGATTTCGTTATTCCCAACAACTATCCACAGGCTGAGAAACGGCTTCATTTATTGGAGAAAAAGCTGGACCGTGATGAGGACCTCAAGGAGAAATACAAAGATCGTATGCAGAACCTACTCAAGTCAGGGTATGCTGAACCGGCACCCGCATCTCCAAAACAAGGTAGAACATGGTACCTTCCTCACTTTCCAGTGATCAATCCAGCCAAGCCTCACAAACCACCAAGATTGGTTCACGACGCAGCAGCCAAGTTCGCCGGGATGAGCCTCAACGACATGCTTCTATCCGGGCCAGATCTACTCCAGTCCCTACCAGGGGTAATTATGAGGTTCCGTCAATATCCTTATGCAGTATCGGCGGACATCAAAGAAATGTTTATGCAGATAAAGATAAGAGAAGAAGATCGCGACACACTTCGGTTTCTATGGAGAGATGACCGGCGGGAGGGCGAACCAGATGAATATCGCATGACATCGGTCATTTTCGGAGCAACATCGTCACCATGCACCGCTCTATATGTTAAAAACAGGAATGCAGAGGACTACCAGGAACAATACCCGCACGCAGCAGAGGCAATAAAGAAGAATCATTATATGGATGATTACTTACAAAGTTTTGTCACTATAGAAGAAGCCATAGAGACGACGAAAGCGGTTGACTATGTACATAAAACAAGCAGGATTCGTGCTCAACGGTTGGACTTCGAACAAACAAGAGATACTAGTAGAAGTTGAGCTCGAGAAACACTCCAATTTCAACGTGATAATCGGAGGAAAAGAAACAGAGAAAGCTCTAGGGCTTCAGTGGAACGTCCAAGAAGATTGCTTCAGCTTCAAAATCAACAGGATGAAGACACCAGAAGAAGTCATCCAGAACGAGAGAAAACCGTCCAAAAGGGAAGCACTCAGCATCATCATGGCGCTCTTCGATCCCTTGGGTTATATATCTCCGATAACCATGCCAGCAAAGAGGATTTTCCAGGACACTTGGCGATATACCATCGGTTGGGACGAACCAATTCCAGAAGAACTCTGGCCAAGATGGCAGAAGTGGATGAGAAGTCTATTCAGCATAGAAAACCTGAGGATACCGCGGTGCTACGATTACAGAGCATCGACGCGCCGTCAACTACACACCTTTGTTGACGCAAGTGAGGAAGCTTATGCAGCCGCTGTATACTGGCGCTCCGAGAACAACGATGGCAGTATAACGGTAGCATTGGCAGCCGCGAAAAGCAAGGTGACACCGCTGGAAACCTATCTCCATACCACGGCTGGAGCTACAGGCAGCACTTCTGGGGGCAAGATTGGCGCATACTGTCCTGGAGGAGCATGAGTTCGAAGTGGAGAAGAAAATATATTGGAGTGATTCACGCACGGCCTTAGCGTGGATACGATCGGAACCAAGAGCCTACAAAACGTTCGTCGCTCACAGATTGGCAGAGATTGAAGATACCACTAAGAAAAATGAATGGAGGTGGCTGCCGACAAAGGAAAACGTGGCTGATGATGCGACGAGGTCAACACCCAACGAGTTTGATCATAATCATCGATGGTTCAAGGGACCAGCGTTTCTCACGTCACCAGAAGACCAATGGCCAGTAGAAGTATCAATTGAAGTTCCTGAAGACGACATAGAAAGGAAACCACTGAGATGTCACTTGGAGAGGGAACAACAATATCCCTATCTACCACAGATAGATAGATTTTCAAAGTGGACAAGACTGATAAGAGCAACAGCCTACGTCCTGCTATTCATCCAGAAGTTGTCAACGAAGAGGGCAAATGGCAACAAGGAAAAGGACCAAGAAGACAGCAGAGAAGGATCCTACCTGGGCGAGAAACAAGAAGAAAGAAGTCTCCTTGCCTAGACCTAAAAGCAGCTCGACCCATCAAAGGAAATACGAAGAATTGTCGGCATATCTACTAATGAGAGCCGAAAAGATGTGGATAGAAGCCAGCCAAGAGGATTCCTTCCGTAAAGAAAAAATCAGGGTGAGAAACGGTGAGAAACCTGACGGAGAAGACAGATTAGCTAGTCTCAACACATATATCGACGAAGAAGGCATCTTGAGACTCCGAGGGAGAGTTGCTGCAGCGAGAAACATAAGTGAAGACCAAATCAACCCTCCAGTATTAGACGGGAAGCATCGCTACACCAAGTTATACGTTCAATATGTGCACGAGAAACTCCATCACGGCGGAGTTGAGCTGGTAGTGAACGAGCTACGGCAACGAGTCTGGATAATCCGAATCAGGCCAGAAGTTCGCAGTGTCATCAAATCTTGCATCTTCTGCAGGATAAGAAGAACGAAGCCATTACATCCAGTGACGGGAGATTTGCCACCTGCACGACTAGCTCATCACGCACGTCCGTTCACCTTTACTGGCCTGGACTATTTTGGGCCCATGGAAGTCACCGTTGGACGTCACAAAGAGAAGCGATATGGAGCGTTGTTCACCTGCATGACGTCGCGAGCCATTCATATCGAGATTGCTCACTCGCTCAGCACGGATTCTTGCGATAGCGGCACTCCGGAGGTTCATAGCAAGAAGAGGATGTCCGAAAGAGATGTGGAGCGACAACGCCACATGCTTCAAAGGTGCAGAAAAGGAGTTAGCAGAAGCCGCCTTAGAAGGTCTACAGCATGAGGTCGTCACGCACCAGATACATTGGCGATACATCCCCCCTGCTTCTCCATTCATGGGGGGAGCGTGGGAAAGGATGGTGCGCGCGGTGAAAGAAGCTCTCAAGACTACGCTACACGAGAAGTACCCGTCAGATGAGACACTCGCCACTCTACTTGCAGAAGTAGGAAAACACCGTGAATTCGAGACCCTTAACCCATGTCTCAGTCTCTCCCTGATGAACCTGAAGCTCTTACTCCTAACCATATCCTTGTGGGTCCCAATAGTCATGTTCCTCCTCCGGGGTACTTTGGGGTGGAAGACGTCAACGCCAGACAACAATGGAGAAGAGCCCAAGCCCTAGCTGACATATTCTGGAGAAGATGGGTGCGCGAGTACCTACCCATACTGCAGCACCGGCGGGAGCCATTCAACCCGTCCAAACCACCTGAGGTCGGGGACTTCGTGGTCATCTGCGACGCCAACTTACCGAGAAACACATGGCCGAAGGGGAGGATCGTGCGAGTCTACCCAGGTGCCGACGGAGAAGTGCGAGTCGTCGACGTCCAGGTTGGAGGCGGCCGGGTGTTACAACGTCCAACCAAGAAGATCGTCGTGATCCCAGAGGTATCGCCGGGCGGCGACGGCGGGAGAAATGTTCACGACGGCACTTAGACGGCATACTGAACGGATTTGTTTTTGTATATCTTTGCTGATTTTCTACGGTTCAATAAGTAAAATCTTTAAATGTAAATATAGCCGTTCAGTATATAGGATATTTTTATTTAATAAGTTGATTGAATGTAAATAAAGATACCCTTTTTCATCCTTAGACTAGCGAACTAGGCTAATATAGGTTAAATATGTACTAGTTGTTAAGTATTAAAGAGTATTTCCTTCTGTTGTTTTATTTTAGTTCATATATTTAGGCAAACTAATCATAGAAACACTAGAAACAGATAGGTAGAGACCTGAAAAGGTCTGTTTTCACTCATTGTAGACAGCAACTGCACACGATGTTAGCGTAGCGATGAACACGGGCGCTCTGACGCCGCGCCGAATGGCAGGCGTGGTTTTATTAAGAAGGGGTGGGGGAAAGTTCATATTTATAGTCATTTACTCCGCGCTCGCTTGGAGCCTCCCCTGAGCATCGCCGCGTGACACAACTAGTCCTAGAATGTAGCCTAGAGTAAAATACACTTTGGTTTAAGCTGCCACATGTACCTAGATCTAAGGGTTAAGAGAAAATAAATTTGAAAGCTAGAGGGGTAGGCAGGGACCGCTGGCCAGCTCATTAATTAAAAATGTATAAAAGAACGCGCGGTTTCATACACCGCACAGTTTCAATTCAGTGCTCTCCGGGATCCAGAAATAGTGAAAAGTACCTAGTGCCTGGCTAGTGACCCTGCCCTCACCCTGGGGTTTTCATAGTGAATTCAATAGTGCTTTTATTTCCACCCAGTGTTAGTTACCTACTGTAGTCCTAGTGCGACAGTATCTAGTCACACCGCACACCCAAAACGGGAGCGGTAATTAGGCCCTCCCGTACAGTGAGGATTAGGATGTATGTCTGTATATCAGTTCTTAGGGTTAATCTCGTTCACAGACATGCGCGGTAGAGTTTCAAGTATTTTAACAAGGAGCGCTATCTGTCGTGGTATTGTAACATTATCACTACATAGGTTTTTGAGGTTCTAGTACTTCTCTAAAAAGTTATCAGAACTTGGTTCGTAGTTCCAGTTAGCTCTCCAACCTCTGACAGCGCCCAATGTGATACAGCTTACTAATCCTATAAAATTATAAAAGCGAATTTGGATGTGAGTTGGTGAGGTTATTTGTTACTTAATTACGCAAAATCTACTGGATGGATTTTAATGAAATTTGGTATACGGATAGAAAAATATCCGTAATAGCACGTAGGGTACTTTTTATCCCGAATTTCCAACGAGAGCGAAGCCCCGGGGCGCAGCTAGTATCTAAATAAATTATGACCCAAGGCTAATCAGAGGGGGTGAGGGGCGGCACGTAAGCTCCGCCTTAAAGCAGACACAATAAGGTTACTTTTCGAATTTTCTATAATTTGTGTTTTTGCTAGCGAGTTTTCGTTAGGCTCTTAGGGTAATTATTTTAGAGGGTTTCTGTTAATTGTAATAAAACACTAAATATATTTTAAAAATAAGCCTATATCGTTTTAAATAATTGTAGTCTTTATTTAATTCTTTTAAAAAAATCTACTGTTATCGCTTAAATTACGGTGATTTTCGACGATAAAGGAAAAAAAAAACAGGATTATGTATTATTTTTTTTATCTAGTCTTATTTATTTTATTTGTAATTTGATTCGATATAATTCTAGTTTAGTATTTTTCTCTTTACAGGATATTTTACCTGCTTCAGTACTACTAACCTATGGTTCACACTTGACGTTTAAAGACAGTACGTTTTCGGTAAATCCTGATTGGGTAAAGCCTTAAGGCAATGCAAATTTGTATCCATCAAACGTTGTATCTTTTTATGCAATGTACAAAGACCTGTAAATGGCATCCGAATCACCAGAAATTGTTCTGGCACTAAATTTTATGTATTATCTTAAAAATTAAGAAGTGCCGCTTGAACTTACCTCTATCATAATAATACGTTACATTAGAAGATATCTACTGTATCACGTCCTTTTCTCTTATGGGGTGGATAGAGCTTTTAGTCACAAGACTCTGAGGCTACGTTTAGCTATATAGTAGGTTTATTGGTGGAATTAAAAAGCAGTGTCAGTTTATTTTCATGTACATATGTATGTGAGTTTCTTTATTCTACCAAAATTCATAAACGCCTTGTCTTGTATGTGTGAACCTAAAGAATCAAGGGTTATAATTGATTCTTTAGGTTATCCCGGGTAACATAGGCTGTGATAGTGATATGCCGTTCTCGAAATTTCTCGGAAACATTCTCGAGAACACAAAATTTTACTAAAAACCCGAAAAATTCCAAGATTTTCGAAAATTTTTAATGGAAGTAATTTTTAAGAGCAGGGAATTTCTCGGCGGCACATTGCTAGCTGTGACGTCTTTTTTATTTTTGTATAAGTATTTTTTTTTTCAAGAAACTTAGTTTAAGATAACAGAAAAGAGTCATTGATTTTGAGTAAATATGATACCTAAATCTTATCTCGGAACTTTTGAAATCATTACGATAAGTAAGAGCAATGCATGTAGAGATAAAATCATCTCATTTCAAAATTTCTAAATCAAGATTAAAAGCGTTTACTGAGATAAAAAATATAATAAAAAAATCGAAATTTGTTATAATAAATTATTGTTATTTAGTTTTTTCAAATGGTCACACGATAGAGGGAATTTATTTTGACTTATAAATATACTTCTAGTAAACAAATATGAAGGTGTTATGGGTGATCAGTTTAATATGGATTCAGGTAAATATTTTTGATTTTAAGGCGGTTCATAGCCAAAACAATATCACCTAACGCTATAAAATTCCATAAATAAAAATAAATTAATAGTAAAAAATCTTAAAAAAAAGCTTTTATTTAAATGCTCTAAAAAGAAGAAAATTCCTCTATCTTGGATCGTCCGCCATATTGGATTCAGAATGACGTCACATTATTTTTCGAGTTACTCTCAACAAACCCTTTGATTTGATTGTATTGCAGAAATGCATTAGAAATAACTATTCCGCCATTATGGATGGTCCGCCATATTGGATTTAGAATGACGTCACATACTATATCATGCATTGTCATCCAAACTAAACGTGTGTACAAAATTTCAGCTCAATCGGTTGAAGATTTCTACTTCAAAATTGAGTTCTAAGATTCCACCCGAACGAACATACTTACATACATTGCAAGTTAAATAAAAGCTTTAATAAATCATCACAATTTTATTTTTCAGGCTGGACTCGCCCAAATCAACCCCTCTTTGCTGAATGGACTTGTTTACCAACAAAACTTGCCAGCGAACAACATTCTTCTTAACCAACGACCAATAAATAATGCAGTCAATCGTCTCCCAATTGGGAATGTTCCAATAACGCAAACGTCAAATGTACAAAATTTGCCTTTATCAAACATCGGGACAAATAATTTACAGCTTGTCAACGGATTGGCAAACTTACCAGCGTCAAATAGATTGACGAATTTACCACAGCAAAGTTTACCGGTATCAAAATGTAATTGTAGAAATCAGCAACTGAATTTGCCAAATGATATCCAATTGCAAAATTATTATGGAAATTTAGCAGGTAATTTACAAAGTAATAATTTACCTCTTAATAATTTACCTTCTAATAATTTACGAGTTAATAATGTTCAGCTTAATAACTTACCAGTCAGTAACTTGCCTATTAGTAATAATTACCAAGTAAACAATTTACCGGTTTCAAATTTACCAGCGGGTAATAATTTGCAATTACAAAATAATTTAAATAGTTTATTAAATAATTATGCTTTCGCAAATACTGCCCAAACAAATTTAGTAAATCCTAATTTATCTGGGTTTAATAATTTACAAGCTAATAATTTACTTACATCAGCTAATGTACAAATTCCAAACAATATTCAAGTGCCATTATTAAATAACGCTCTATTATATAATAATGCACCTCTTAATAGTTTAATTTCATCAAGTTACCAACAAAACATTCCAAATAGAAATAATTTACAGCTTTCCAACGTGCCAGTAAATTATAATCTGCCAAATAATTTGCCAGACCCAAATTATAATTTAGCAAATGCGGCTAACACAAATTATTTAACAAATCTAAACGGTTTACAGTCTAATCCTGCACTGGTTAATAATTTGCAATTAATTAATCAACCAATAGGAAATTACGTACAAAATAGTAATAGAATACCAGTAAATAATAATTTATACACTTCAATTTCAAACGTGCCAAATATTGGCCAAACTTTACCATTACCGTTGACACAGCCAAGCGTTGGTCCTCCGAACTCTCAATTAACCGTCTCAAACCCGTCAATTGGCAATAACTGTGGGTGCAAATCGAACTCTTTATTCTTATTAGATGACAATGTTGCCAATTCGTTGCCAAGTACGCCAGTGTTATCGTTAAATGGGTTGCAACTCGGTCAACTAGGTAAATTGCCTTTATTCAATGGATTGCCAGTGATTGGCATGACTGAAAGTATCGTAAATTTACAACCGTTATAGACTGCCTTTAGATAATTTTGTATTGAAATATATGTTTTTATATTTGTTGTTATTGTTTTATTTGAACTTCGTCCGCGCGTAATTTATTATTGTTAATATCTTAGGTTCTAAGTGACGGATAAAGATGAAACCTTCGCCAGATTTTAGGTTAGACCTTCAACAATACAGCAATGAAAACCGCATTAAATTTGGTCTAGTAGTTTTTGTGTGATGCGCGTACAAACCTACAGTCAGAAATACAGATAGACAAAAAAAATTAAAACAAATGGTTTTGCCTTCTATTGGCACTATAAAGACCCCTCATAGTTTTTTTTCTTAAAAATCTCCTACGTACAGACACATACCAGTTACAGTTTTATTATATGTATTGATGATGACGATGATATTAATTAAATAATTATCACTATGAATAAAGAGATAACAAATTAAAGGTCTTATTTGACGAGAAGCTTTATTTTAATTTACACTTAATCCGATTTGCTAAACTCAATTAATCATTTATTTATTTCGTCAGACATAGGTAGTACAAGTTGTATAAGATACAAAGAATAGTCTTCTATACTAAGCCACTTAACATACAAAATTTACAAAAAAAAATTGTTTATGCCAAAATTTATTTTAAATTGTCTCATTATTTTTTTTTTTTTTGTATGGGGCGTATATGTATGGGACATATATTTGTATGGGGTAATAATGAGGCAATTTAAAATCATAACTATACATGCAAAGTCAACTATTTGTCGATCGATACAATATTTTTTAATTAAACATTGGTAGTCGCAGTATTTTACCAGAAAATTCCTTTTTATATATCTAGCTATACATTAAAATAAAACAACATAAATCAACCGAGCTTTCCAAGCATAGAGAACAATTGGACCACGTCAAACAATGTATCAGGATTGAGTGGCAAGTTTGGTGTTACTTCAGGCTCTGCCATGCCGAAGGTCGGGCCAAAACGCTTGGCCAAGTCAAGCAACCCGATTTCTGACAAGGGCTGTGAGGCTATCATCTGAAAAAAAAGTTACTTTTGTAATTTTTTTATTTACTTAACTTTATTGTACATAAAATACAAAAGTAAATGTACCAGAGAGCATGTATGAAGAGAGTGATGAGTGTAGTGGAAGCAAGGGTGCGTAGCAAGTGGAAATCGCTAGTCTCTGCCTACCCCCACGGGAAAAAGGCGTGATATGTATGTAAATGTACAATAGGAGGGCTTAATACTAAGGCATTATCTACCAGCCAATCTTTGGGTCATGCAGATAATTTTAGGTGGGTATATATATACAGTACATACACATAATATATGCAGCGAAACTCATAGATAGAACTTGTACACTTGTGTCTTATAACTGGCGCGAGCGCATTCCAAAGTCTGACCGCAGTGACAGCAAAAGAATAAGAGAGAACCCCCGCACCCCCCGCACTTCTCCCCCGTTCTTGTGTGTATTGGGACGCTATGACTATGAAAACGCACACATTGACGTGTTACTGACGTGTTCACGGATACACAGTTTCATTTGTAGTAATAGTCTGACGACCTCCGTAGCCCAACGGACTGCTGTAGATAACTGTAGACTGCTGTAAATAGCTGTAGACAAACCTCAGTGGTTTATAACAGTGTTATTTTAGATTAAGTATATTATTATGTCTGTTATATTGTGAAATAAATAAAATAAAAATAATAATAAAATAACGGTCATCACGCCGGACTGTCACACCGGAGGTCCCGGGTTCGATTCCCGGGTGGGTCAAGATGGAAAATGATCTTTTTCAGATTGGCCCGGGTCTTGGATGTTATCTATATTATGTATTTGTTATAAAATATAGTATCGTTGAGTTAGTATCCCATAACACAAGTCTCGAACTTACTTTGGGGCTAACTCAATCTGTGTGATTTGTCCGTATATATTTATTTATTTATTTATTTATTTATTAGTAGGTATATTTGACACCCCGTTTCCTTGAGAATTTCAGCACGGCTGGTCGATAATTAAATAATCTAGTAAAATACTTACGGGAAGCACTACAAACAATGATAAAATCAAATACTTGAACATGTTGACTGAAAGGATTTTCCTCAGATGATCTCTCAAACTACGTGATGTATTTCGGTATTTCACTTATTTATACTCAAAAGTACAGGTAAGATCAATGTTTTTAAGGATTATTAATAAATTATTTATAACTATTGTTCTTCTTCTTCGTCGTTAAATCTTGACAGCGTAGTCGTGATTATAAATCGATCTTCTCGGACTTGACCGCTGCTCTTGCGATGGCTCTCCATTTATTTCTTTCCGTAGCTTTTCTGGAGCATTCTGTTGCCGAACACTGTGTTGCACTTTTGATGAGATCGAGCCATCTGGTTGGGGATCGATCGCGTGACCAACTACTGTTACTTAGTAACTAATATTTACCAGGAGAGCTGACCCCAAATAAATTGGTATAAAAGCAAGGAAGAAGAAGAATAAGTAATGTTACAAAAAATAAATTAACTCGACTTAGTTCTAGACGACAAATAACCTCGGAATAAAGTTAAGGTGCTCCCACACCGCAAGCATTCGCTTGGAATGTAACGTTAGCACAGAATTAATATTAGTACTACGTACAGAAAGGAAACTCCCTGCCCCTCCCGCAATATGGCACCCCCCGCTCCTTCCGCACTTCTCCCCCGTTCTTGTGTAACTGTGGGACGTTCGACTATGAAAATGCACACATTGACGTGTTACTGACGTGTTCACGGATATACAGTTTCATTTGTAGTAGTAGTAGGCATATTTGACGCGCCGTTTCTATGAAGCGCCCGCCCTGTGACGTTAGTGTGGGAGAACCGAGCACAACCTGTAATGATACGATCTGTACAGTCGACCGCACCTCAAGTTACCCTGCATGATCTCTTATGCCGCGACCGCAGAGTCGAATTTGCAATGAATTTGAGTAGGTTGATGTGCTGTTGACTGTACCTAATATTTTGATATAACTTCAGTAGCGGAGTCTTGTAACATAAAAGCTAATTGCTTGAAATCGAATCTTATACATCACAGGCGAAAGCTCGTTAGAGTAAGAAGCATATTGTAAATTAATGGTCAAAATCGAATCTGGAAACGATGGCGCGAGGCGAATCGGGAAGCATAGCATTTTACTATTTGCTGAAGGAATTTGAAACTTCCATAAAGAAGTTAAGTTGCTGGTTTTATGCAATTCACGCCGATGACCGCATGCTCGAGCATCCGCTGCTCTGCGATCCGCCGCCGGCCGGTATGGATGCTTTACAGGCGAATGTTCCCGGTGTCGGAGCACCTTAATAAATCTACGGAGACATGATCGAATAATAAAAACGCACATACACGTAAACCAACAAATATAATTATTATGTTAATAAATTTCAATTTATTTATTATTGCTTCCATGGTTAGTAAATAGATCACACAATACAGAAAATATAAAGAATCTCAAGGACCCTGGTAGGGCACTACAATAAATTTTATTTTTTTTGTCAAACGGTTACACAAGAGTAGTAAACAAGAGAAATAATATTTATAGTAACTTAAGTATAGCCATCACCGTTATCCACGAATTACATATATTAGCGTAGAAGCGTACGTGCCTGTATTTATAACTTGAGTAATCTATACAATTGCAAATAAGACCTAAATTAATAATAATATCAAAAATACTGTAACATCTAAATGATAATTTAATGTTAAGAAATGCTGTAAGTACATAAGAAATATTGAGTGAAAAAGAAAGTGATAAACAAGCTAATTATTCAAAAATAAAAAACACGACTGACAACTCACATAGCCTATGTCACTCGGAGGAATGCAAGGAATCTAACAATACCTCTCACATCAAAATCTGTTAAGCCGTTCAGGACTTATGGTGGAATAAAGAAACTTATATATACATACTTACATACATGAACCCTGAAAACATAACACTCCTTTTTTGGTCAGTCGTGTAAATACATTTTTGTTACCGTCAACAGACGGCATACTATCAGACCTTTTTTTTTTTTAGGGTCGTAGGGTTAGTTGGGTCATTCATGGGGTTCGGGTTCGCTGCTGGGGTGGTCTCTCTGCCTGGTCGCTCCACCCGGCGGAGGCCATGATGGATAAGGATAATTATAAGGTCCATGGGTATCATCCACCACAGAAGAGAATATTTTGAACAGCACCATTAGCGAACTCTCATCGAGTGGAATGGTGGGTAGATTATTCTCCTCCATTCCGTAAAGAAATGCTAGTTTGGACAAACTAATCTCTGGTACAGGGGGTGCTCCGATCTGGAAAATAAAGAAAACGAAAATAGCATTATAAGAGTCATAAGTGCAGACTGAAAGGCAATATGACCTTTAAGAGTAAGCAATAAGGTCGTACCCCATACTTTCCGTTGACCTAAAATTAAGAAGTATGGCAAAAAGCAAGGGTATAGCAGTACTCGTAAAGGAATAAAATCTGAAAGTTGTAAATATGTAAGAAGTTTAAAAAAAGTGTTACAAATTTATTTTTGCGCTCGATGCAGTATGAATCCTAGGGATCGGACGGCAAAGTTTGTTTTTGAAACTAGTTGGTCTCTTAGAGCTATAATGTGAGATGCTTTGCGTAAAAAAAAAAATTAAAAAAAAAAAATTTTTTTTTCTTAGCGTGTACGGAACCCTCGGTGCGCGAGCTTGACTCGCACTTGGCCGGTTTTTTTATATTTCAGACCAGCAATGCATTTTTAGGTTCATTATAATTGTCTACAAAAGCGGTGCTCTTGTCGTTAGAGTATTCACCATGCTTATTAATTTATTTATTTGTCATCTTCTTTTTTACATTTTTAAATATAAAATATTACAAAAAATAAAAGACATTTAATTTAAAAATATAAAAAAGTGGAACCCATCGGTAACGGGGCAAAGATCCAAGCTACCGGTGGTCAGGGCTCCAGCGAGAGGAATCTCCTCACAATGCGGGCCGTGTCCAAGAGTACCGCCTTCTGAATCTGACTCTTGACCCAACTGCCGAGCGAGAGTCTCTCTAGATGACGATCGAGACTCTTCGCTATAAGTCGTTGGCCAACACGCCACATGGCGGTAACCTCGTGGGCCAAGTCCAAATACTTTGAATGTTTCTCTTTCTCGACCTTTACGAGGTTCTCATCATGAGGAATGGTGACATCAACGAGGATTGCACCGCCCATCCCGATCTATAATCACAATATCAGGCCTATTGGCAACAATAGTCCTGTCTGTGATAATTGACCGGTCCCAATAGAGCGTGACATGACCATTTTCAAGAACTGGTGGTGCATATTTATAGTACGGTACCTCAGAGCTTACAAGGCCGTATTTAAGGGCAAATTGCTGGTGTATAATCCTGGCTACTTGGTTGTGTCTGTGCAAATACTGCGCGAGAACAACCGGAAACTATATGCCTGAGTGACTCTCCGGGACGATGGCATGCTCGATAAATGTCAACAGTAGTAATATACTGATCAATGCATACTTACCGCCAACACCCCACAAAAAATTAAGAATAAATATTTCAACATATTGACTGTTCTCAAAGAGCTATGTATGTATATTGTATTTTACAGTGAACGTGATTTGTTATTAACTTTATTTATACGCAAGTTTATCAAAAGTACATGTAAGTGCATTATTATTTAAAAAAAAAACATACATCGTGCGTCCTTGACATTTATAGAATCTTATCACAACCGAGAAAATTGTTTATTTTCATACCATTTACACAGAAGTAGTGTCTATCCTAATCCTAACTACTAGTATAAATGCGAAAGTGAGTTTGTTTGTTTGTTTGTTTGTTACCTCTTCACGCTTCATCTACTTAACCAATCTCACATAGTTAGAAGTACTGAGAAGGACATAGACTACCTTCCATCCCGGGAAAATGCACTGTTCCCGAGTAAAATTCACGTGGGCGAAGCTGCTATCAAAAGCTAGTACTTAATAAAATAGGGGACTAGTTAACAATACACTTTTCAATGAAATACACTTTTCTCTCTAACTGTACTTCAAGAATACTAAAGATATCTACTAAACACGTGCCTTAAAGCATAATTGTTCCACCTAACTAATAAAGGATAAGAACTTGTTATTGTTTACACTATGTAAACACTTTATAACACTCAAAAATAAGAAATAGTATACCTAAGAGGTAAAACGCGGACCTCTTAAAGGGAGATATTAGGAGCACCCATAACCAGAGAGCATGTATGAAGAGAGTGATGAGTGTAGAGGAAGCAAGAGAGATCTGTAAAGATCGTAGCAAGTGGAAATCGCTAGTCTCTACCTACCCCGACGGGAAAAAGGCGTGATAATATGTATGTATGTATGTAAAAGGCTGGGCAGAAGCGGCGGCGGCCGAGTTGTAGGGCGCCCGCCTGTGGCTGCAAAGGTCCCAGGTCGAATCCTGCTACATGAGTTCGTATACCAATTTGACTCATGCACTTAAGTTAGTTTTCATCGACCACCACTTGCTTCCGGTGAAGGAAAACATCGTGAGGAAACCTGCACATTGGCTGACTGTTTAGTTTACTTGTGTGTATACGGCTACTGCCACTAGGGCGGTGGTCGCAAATGTCATGCCAGATGCCTCTCTCTCTCTCTTTTTAAAAACTTTAAAAGAATCTGACACCAGTGTTAGTAAATAACACACTCGATAAGAAGAAGAATACAGAAAATATACAAAAATAGGAAATAGTATAGCTATTAAGCCTGGGCAACATTTAGGCTATAATTGATTTTGAAAACACCAACACACACAGAGGTAAAGGGCCCCAAAGGTCGACTGTTAGATAATGCTTCTGCATTAAGTCCACCTATTGTGCCATACATTGTGTTTGTACAATAAAGGTTAAATAAATAATTAAATAAATAAAGGGCAGTGAGCTATACTTGGGATGCGCATGGATGCGGGCAGCGCAGGACCGGTCGTTATGGAAATCCTTGGGGGAGGCCTTTGTCCAGCAGTGGACGTCTTTCGGCTGAGAGAGAGAGAGAGAGCTATACCTGATATAAAAGAAAAAGAAAGGATATAGGTACCTTTAATTTAACCTTGCTTTTTCCCGTGATGAAAGGTACCCTATGTTCTTCTCAGTACTTCTAACTATGTGTATGCGAAATTTCATGAAGATTGGTTGAGTAAATAAAGCGTGAAGAGGTAACAAACAAACTCACTTTCGCATCCTAACTAATATTATAAATGCGAAAGTGAGTTTGTTTGTTTGTTTGTTACCTCTTCACGCTTTATCTACTGAACCAGTCTTCCTGAAATTTCGCATACACATAGCTGGAAGTACGGAGAAGGACATAGGGTACCTTTCATTCCGGGAAAAAGCACAGTTCCCGTGGGAAATTCACGCGGGCGAAGCCGCGGGCAAAAGCTAGTCCTAACTAATATTATAAATGCGAAAGTGAGTTTGTTTGTTGGTTTGTTTGTTTGTTACCTCTTCACTCTTTATCTACTGAACCAATCTTCCTAAAATGTCTCATACACATAGCTGGAAGTACGGAGAAGGACATAGGGTAGCTTTCATCCCGGAAAAAAGCACTGTTCCCGTGGGAAATTCACGCGGGCGAAGCCGCGAACAAAAGCTAGTATAAAATAAATACTTATGAATTTAATTTATTATTGAAGATACCTTAAAATGACCACCTGCATTAAATTTGATATATCAAAAGTATGACGCACTAATAAACTCAAAAGAGAACAAAGGTTTCTGATAAAAATCATTATAAAACAACATACAACAATTGGTCCAATGTCATTTGTGATACAAGTATGAATAGTGTTTACGCAATCATAGTTTTCTTGTGTGTGCAAGTAAGTATAAAAAATATTTTAACTAGATTCCGCCCGCGTAAATTTCCCACGGGAACTGTGCCTTTTCCCGGGATGAAAGGTACTCTATGTCCTTCTCCGTACTTCTAACTATGTGTATGCGAAATTTTAGGAAGATTGGTTCAGTAGATAAAGCGTGAAGTGGTAACAAATAGACAAACTCACTTTCATATTTATAATATTAGTTAGAACTAGGTATCGCCCGCGGCTTCGCCCGCGTGAGTTTCCCACGGGAACAGCAATTTCAGGAAGTTTGGTTCAGTAGATAAAGCGTGAAGAGGTAACAAACAAATAACCATAAACTCATTTCGCGATTATAATATTAGTTAGGTAGGACTAGCTTTGCCTCCGGCTTCGCCCGCGTGGATTACGTTTTTTACCCATTTCTCCTTCTTTAGGATGGAATTTTCAAAATTCCTATTTTAGTGCTGACAAACGCCACAGGGCGGGCGCTTCATAGAAACGGGGCGTCAAATATACCTACTACTACTACAAATGAAATGTATATCCTTGAACACGTCAGTAACACGTCAATGTGTGCGTTTTCATAGTCATAGCCTCCTATTACACATAAGAACGGGGGAGAAGTGCGGGAGGGGCAGGGAGTTTCCTTTCTGTACGTGTAGTACTTATAATAATTTTGTGCTAACGCTATAAGAAGAACGTCTCTGAAAAATTTCAAGTTTCTACATTCAGTCAAAGTCAATTATTTTTATTTATATAGGCTTAAAAATAGCACTTATAAATCGTCACATTTGTTTTTTAGTTAGTTGACGTCATAGAATTACTTAAAGCTAAGGTTACCACCGCCTCCAAAGCGCAAGTAGAGAAGAGGCGGCGCTACAAACTCCACTGCTGCATTTTCTCCAAAGACGTCACTTTACATAACAATTAAATGACTGTGTATGTGGACGAATATAGTGGTTTCGTATCTGCGTCGATATCAACATCTAATTTTTAATTACAGATTTGAGAAATAATAATTTGACCAAAGATATCTTTAGTTAAGGACTTCCGATCATCATCATCATATACCTCACCTTATCCCATCATCTGGGGTCGGCGCAATATGTCTTATCCTTCCACATGTCTCTGTTTTTCCCGTCATAACAACATCCACTCCCTTCCTTCATATCGTCCCTCACACAGTCCAACCATCTCTTTTTTGGTCTCCCTCTTCCCCTGTAGCCCTCCACTGAGAACTTCCGATATCGTACATTATAATTTTAAAAAAGTTATAGGAAGAAAAGCAAATAAAACGAAAGGCAGCAATGTTGTCTAGAATAATTTATTTAGTTAAGCGTGGTATTCAAGTCTCATGACGCTTGACTCTGTCTTCACCGTAAGGGATAACGACGTGACGAAAAGACATCATATCATCATATCATTTAGTTTTTTTGGGTACTTAATACGTTTATTTCGAGTAGTAGGGTGATAGACGGAAATTCTTTAACTTAATTGACAAAAATCTAATAAATTACATTTTTTTTTTAAATATATCACAGGAACTAACAGCCGCAAGCTTCTACAGACTGCCAAAAAGATACTACCAACATCCCAGACAAGAAAGAAAACAGGTAAATAATGTATCTGTGAAAAATCACGTAAGAACACCTGCATTTTTACCGAGTCCTGAAAAGTCAGCACAGATTATATCAGAAGAAATTGTAACTGTCAATACAGAGTTAAATGAAGCAGATTTGAATGAAGAACAACCAATTTCGAAACCTTGCCAGCCCGTTTTGAGACAAGAATTGCCAATAATGACAACATTGCCAATCTTGACAATTCTGCCAATCGTAGCTTCTTTGCCTGTTGTCAATGTTGGCAGAAAAGTAGCAGATGAATTGGCAAGTTTAGACGAGGTTGATCCTCCTAAGGAGTCTTTGGATTTTGAAGATATTGGAGAAGTTGAAGAAAGTACAGTTTCTGTGAATATTCTTCAGGAGGTAATTAATGTTCTAACTATTTACTCATGAGTACCCCTGGTCTTATTCCACAAATATAAATTACTCGTCGTAGATTCAAAGGTTACCTTTGGATAGAAAAGCTTGTCGTAGACAGAGGGACGCTTAAAGCCAACGATGATGATGATAATTAGTACGATTCTTTTTTTTATTTACGCATACTTCTTCTTCTTCTTATCGAGTTTGTTATTACTAACACTGGTGTCAGATTTTATTCAAGTCGCCTGAAGGCATCTGACATGACTGTTTCGGACAGCGCGCAACAAATCCAGACCATTCAGCGCGTCCCTCTATACCCGACGCGCCCTTGCTGAGTTGTGTGGCTCCCCTGCTGCCAAGCCACTGGCTTCACGACGACACGGACTGTAATCTTAGGTGGTGCGCCTCACTGACAGGACCACAGAACCAGGAAACTTTACCACGGCACTCAAATAAGAACACTTTTTTCCTTTTCTTCCTTTTATTGCACTTCACAACACACGAACGACGGCGCTATACAAACGTGTCCCGTTTATATAGCCTCGTTTGGCCGCCTAGTGGTGGGAGATATCAAAACCCCTCCCCCCACCATTCGGCTTACATTTTTCATAACTACCCTCTATATACAATATTAGGCCTCGACCCCGTGCTATGTTTACATACTTAACTTCTTCCTGTTTCAGACCGGGATAGCTATTATCCCAGTCCCAAACCGGGACAGCACATACTCCTAACCGGCTGGGGAATAAAAGTCACCAATTTCAAACTTTTATTTGTAAACATTACATACTATATACATTTCATAGGGGCGGGCCATTTTATATTCAGTTATCTATCTTTCTACTTTATACATGGGCTTAACTAGCCTAATAACATAATCTAATTTGGGCAAAGCCTTTATTTACATTAAAATATATAAGAAAAACTCTAAGTCTAAAGGCACCCTATCGGAAGTTTACCGTAACGAGACCACGGGTAGTTAAACATTAGCTACATTAAATTTATCAATTCGGCTGTCCGTAACAGTCTCTCCCCGTCGAAGGCTCCCTGCCGCAGACCTCCTCAGTAATCGGCAGGACAGCCAGGTTTCCCGCAGGACGCCGGAACACACCGCTTGCCGTCCTCACTGTGCAATTGCGAACCTCACCATCGGGGCCGGGATGAACTGCTATGACAATCCCTCTTGGCCAAAGATTCCGGGGTAGACTCTTGTCTACCACCACCACCAAATCGTCCACCGCTATTTTCCTCTGTTGTCTGTTGGGTGCATCATTGCGGGGTACTAGTAGGGGTAAGTACTCGCGCACCCATCGCCGCCAAAACTCATCCGCCAGGCCTTGGGCAGCCCGCCATGTCTTGCGGTCCGCCGGCTCACACGGGCCTAGTGTAGGCAGACCCATGGAGCTTCCCAGTAGAAAATGATTAGGTGTTAGCGCTTCGGGGTCGTCTCTCGTTACAGGCACGTGGGTCAGGGGACGTGCGTTCACCGTGAACTCTACCTCGGCAAGCAAAGTTTGTAGAACTTCTTCTTTAGGATGTTTCTCCGTTAATACTATTTTCAGAGCTCGCTTTACTGTCTGAATCATCCTTTCCCATGCTCCCCTTGCCAAGCTGCTCCCGGACTTATCGTTCGCCAAATTAGCTGGTGTATCGCCGTGTAATCTCTTAGCGCGGGTTCCCACTCCTTCATGGCAGACCTCAGTTCTTGATCCGCTCCCTTAAAATTAGTTCCATTATCTGAGTACATGACGCGCGGCCATCCGCGTCGCGACGCCATCCTTCTCATAGCCATTATAGCTGAGTCCGTACTGAGTGAAGCGACCTCGTCGTCAAACAAGTAAATAGCGCGCCCCATCGTTTTTCATGACGTCGTCCTATTGTCACCGTCATAGGGCCAAAATAATCTATACCACAGTATGAAAAAGGTCGAGCGTAGGGTTCCATTCTGGCCTTAGGTAAGTCTCCTTTACTGATCGCACGGCGGCTGCCTTTCTTATGCGACACAGCGCGCAACTTTTTGCCACTGCCCGTACAGTCGGTCTTATTCTGTATATGAAGTACTGCTGTCTCAAATCGTTCACTACTCTTTCGTTGTGGCCGTGGTGTGATAACCGGTGTGCGCGAGCCACCAGCAACCGCGTATATGGATGCCTTCCGCTTAAGATGATGGGATAATTCGTTGATAGTTTTATGGCATCCGCGGCACTGGCGCGGCCGGAGGCTCGAAGCAAGCCCTTTGCGTCGAGAAAGGGTGTGAGCCTCCGCGCCGGGCATCGCGCGGGAATCGGGCTTCCCTTTTCTAACGCTTCTATCTCTTCCCTGAAGTCTTCCTGCTGGGCTTGTTGTATCAACCACGTCTCTGCTTGTGCGATATGTTCCGACGACAACGGCCTGCGAGTTTTTTGTCTGCAATTACTTATAAACAGAAATACGCGTCCCATAGTTCTCAGTAGGCGTTCATACTTTGAAAATCGGTTCATATCTATGATGCACAATGCAACCTTCTTGGCATGTAGCACGTACTCACCTGTGATATTCATTACTTGTTCATCTTCCTGCGGCCACTCAGACTCTGGCTTGTATAAAAAATGCGGACCAATAAACCATCTATCATCTGAGGTCTTCATATCAAAATTCAATCTTGTGGCGTCATCAGCCACATTATCTTCCGTAGACACCCATCTCCATTGTGACACTTCCGTACTTTCGTTAATTTCTGTCACTCTATTTGCCACAAAAGGTGTATACTTAATCTCTGGATTTCTTATCCATTGTAAAACTGTCCTAGAGTCGGACCAGTACGTTATGTTTTCCGGCTTCCATCTATGTTCTTCTAACACGGACTTTGTGAGGCGCGTACCTATAAGCGCCCCCTGCAACTCTAATTTCGGGATAGTTTGCGACATCATAGGGCTCACTTTAGCTTTTGCGGCGGCCAGAGATACATGAATTCTCCCAGCGTCGTCTTCAATTCGCCAAAATACGATCGCGGCGACCGCCGATTCACTCGCATCTACAAAGGTGTGCAACTGTCTGTTCCTCACTCTCCCCGTAAAATAACTTCGGGGCAGACGCAATTCGCTTATCTCACGCATTCCCTGCAGCCATCTCTGAAATAATTCAGCTTCTTCATGCGGTAGAGGGTCATCCCAATCCAACTTCATACGCCATAGACTCTGTAGTATGATTTTCGCGGTGATGACGTAATAACTTAAAAGGCCCAACGGGTCGAACGTCGACATTACTGCGCTCAATGCTTCTCTCTTAGTAGGTGGGCGCAAACATCTCTTGACGTCCTCTGGGACTCGGTTCATGGTAGTATTGAATCCCATTAAGTCGCTGCTCGATTCATAGCATAGCCCAAGCGTGCGCTCTTGCTCAGCGGACTCCGTCAGGGGTTTCATAGTAGTCGAGTGACTATCCAGTCGCATTCTGTCTCGAATCTTCAGGCTATTTGTAGCGCAGCCTGTCAACTCGAAACCTGCTAAACTGTGTATTCGTACCACATCTGTCACGACTCTCATAGCCCCATCCTCGTCATCGAAGCTCTCTACGTAATCGTCCATGAAAAATGACTGCGTTATGCTCTGTGCTGCGCGTGGGCATTCTTCTCTGTGTTGTAAGGCGTTGTAATCCCTCACGCTATGCGCTAGGAACGGCGAGCTTTTCGCACCAAATATCATTGAAATCATCTTATACTTTGTGGGCGGTCCCTCTCTATCCTGTCCACGCCATAAGAACATTTGAGCCGCCCTGTCGTCGGGCTCAATCTTTATCCGTAAAAACATCTCTTTTATATCGAAGTGTACGGCGATTCTTCCTTCTCGAAACCGCCATAGAATTCCTGCCAAATTCCTTAGTAAGTCGGGGCCTTCCAATAATTCCGAATTCAAGCTTGTCTCGCCTGACAGTTTCGCTCGCGCGTCAAATACGAGGCGAATTTTCCCTGGCTTATTTGGGTTGATTACAGCGAAGTGTGGCAGGAACCACTGCTTAGGGTTTCCTTCTTCTGACCCATCTGCAGGTACAGCGTAACCTTTCTCCAGTAGGTTTTCGATCTGCGCTGTATACTTGTCTCGAAAATCGCTAGATTTATCCATTTTTCTTTCTATCGTCTGCAGTCTCTTGAACGCCTGCGCGAAACTAGGCGGCATCTTAACATCGTCTCGTCGCCATGGCAATGCGACTTGGTATCGCCCATCTGTCAATTTCACACTCTTCTGGAAGCATTCAACTGCTCTCTGCTCTGATTGCGTCATAGGTTTTTCACATTTCCTAATACCTATCGCATCAATCGCGAAATGTTCGCGCACTAAATCATGTAGCGTGTCATCTATCTTTCTCACGCTCTGTATATGGCATACAATCTCGCCATCTCGCTCCCTGTTTCGCGGAGCCGAGCCATGGATTATCCATCCCAGTTTAGTCAGGGACGCAACCGGCTGTCCCCGACTTCCTTCACGTAACCTCCTGGTCACGATCAATTCCCAAAAATCTGATCCTATTAAGATTTTCGGCTTCATTTTGCCTGTACATATTTCCTTAGCAATGTCCTGTAGGTGCGGACATTGCAAATGTCTCATCTCAATCTTTTGAGTATTCAACGATAAATCTTTCATCGTTCTTGCTCGTATATTGCGTGCGCCCTCCGTGGTGAGTATCTGTAGACTTACATATCGGCTGCCTGTTATCTCTGAGTGCGCATTTATGCTTCGCACCGCGAACGGGGCCGGCGGGCCCTCCGCTCCCAAATTATCAGCCAAATCCTCATCTATTATTGTAGTTGAGCTTCCTTCGTCGCACAGGGCGTACGTCTGAATAACTCCCTTGGGACCCTTTAGTTGCACGGGACATATCTTCAATAATATTTGCTTATCTTCCGTGTTGAGCGATGCGACCGTCTCGGTATTGTCTGTGTTTGCCGTCTCGCGCTCACTGGGCAATCTGTGCAATAACTGGTGGTGGGGATATCTACACCCATTCATTCCGCATGCCTTTCGACTGCACTTGAAGCGCCTGTGTTTACTGTTGAAACACCTAAAACATATTCCTTCTTGTTTGGCCCACTTCCATCTTTCGTTTACATCCATAGCCTTTATTTTTGGACAGCTAGGCGTTGCATGTTTCTCATTGCAGCTCAAACACTCGACGTCTGTGTTGTATACGGTGGCCTCTTTCTTAGGTCCTCTGTATGGTGGTTTAAACTTCTTTGTCTCTGTGTTGGACGTCGTTGTACTCGTCTTCGGCGCGTTGTAAGCGTGTCGAAGTGCCCTGTCTGCCTCCTGCATTAAGAATCGAGCCAAAACTTCCATCTCGGAATCTGTAGTACTATTCGCTTCGGCATAGTCGCACCATCTCGCCTTTACGTGCGGGCTCAGTTTATCTACAATCTCTCGTGCCAACATCGGATTTTTTAAGTATCCCTTGTTGTCTATAGTACTCAATGTGCACACAATATTGTTTACTTTGATGGCGAAGCTGTTGAATTCGCTGGCCGTCGCGCCTGGGTTGCGCAACTTCCTTATCTCATCCAGCGTTCTGTCTATAATCACCTCTGGCCGCCCAAAACATTGCTCCAGCGTATTCATAATTACATCTGGATCCGTTGCGGTAAACAGCAGTGACGAAACAGCTTCCTTTTGCCTCTCCCCGCAAGCTAATCCGTAGCCTTGCGAGGTTCTCAGCTCTCGTGAACTTGAATAACTCTGTTGAGTCTCTCATAGCCGCCTTGTACGCCAACCAATCTAACGGTGCTCCGCTGAAGATCGGTAAGTCATGTGCCTGTCTGGGGACAGGCCGTTGTCGCGTCATCTTTTCCAAAACATCTGCCAATCGATCTATTCCCTTTCACGGTGAGGCGTCGACCCTCTTTGTCTAACCTCTGTTTCATCCTTATCCCCCTCCCTGGTGAGGGCGGGCATGGCTCCCGTCTTTGAGAATCTTCCCTCACAGCCCCTCGTTCCAGATCCTCCCGTCCCGTCTGACGGACGTCTGACATGTACTGTGAAGTTGATGGCACGTCTGTATGGCCCTTTGGCTGCCCGATTATACTCCGATGCAGCCACTCATCGATGCGCGCTTGTACGTTGCCCGCAGGTTCCGCAGGTAACGCCTGTTCTTCCTCCTCTCTTATTGAGATTACTTCCACGGCTAATCTTTTCTTCACGAGCTCTGCTTCAATCTCTAATTCCTTTTTCTTTAGCATCGCTAGACGCTCTTGCGCCTGTAACTCTGCTTGCGCGATGCGAGACACGATGCTCGACGCCCCTGACCGAATTGATGGTGCCCGAAGTGTCGTCGTGCCTCCTTGCCTTGTGTCTTCTTGTTGGGTTTGTTCTATCCCGCTTTCTGCGGGTAGCGGTAACTCTCTGGTGGTGGGGTGGATGTTAACATCCGTAACTGCCGATGGTGATGCTGGTGGTTCATCAAAGGTTAACCTCCTGGTCACTTCACTGTGGCTCTCCCGGCTCCTCCCGGCTTGCTGCTTCCTGGTTGTTGGCATCTTCGCACTTGCAAGCCCTAACACTAACACGCAGCCCTAACACTAACAATCCCAGTCGGGTATACTACCGCGGTGAACCCAACCGAGGATGGATGGTCGTGTAGGAAAGGAAAGGGAGGGACTACCCAATAGAGGGAATCACGCCGCTTCGGGTGCTCGGGTTACTGGAGGAACGCCAGTAACCTTCCGCAGTGCCCACTATGAGGCCCCGTCACGAACGCAACTCCTTATTGGCGTAGCGGGCTATTTCAATTCACCCCCTGGTGGGAGATGATTGGCAGTGTCGCCCGGTCCACTACACCACCGCCCGGTGTTAAGTCGAGAGGCCTTGGGTTTGACACCGTTAGGTCCAAGTCCCCTCGAGCCCGCAGGGGATCCCGCAGTTAAAAGCCAAGTCCACGCTCCAAAACCCCAACGAAAAAGAAACCCACCCGCACCGGTCAAAGAAACAGGATATAATGTATCAAAGAAACAACATACACACGGTTGGTGCGGGTTGGTCGTTCGTTTGTTGTGCCCCGGCCCTCTTCTTTGTCCAAACTGCTTAGCCGCGCCTCTTCTGTGACCTTGAACAGCAATGCGCCAGCTTCTTCACAGGACCCTAGCCAGAAAAATCCGGCTCCGAAGGAACAAGGGAAATGTTGCGGACAGCGCGCAACAAATCCAGACCATTCAGCGCGTCCCTCTATACCCGACGCGCCCTTGCTGAGTTGTGTGGCTCCCCTGCTGCCAAGCCACTGGCTTCACGACGACACGGACTGTAATCTTAGGTGGTGCGCCTCACTGACAGGACCACAGAACCAGGAAACTTTACCACGGCACTCAAATAAGAACACTTTTTTCCTTTTCTTCCTTTTATTGCACTTCACAACACACGAACGACGGCGCTATACAAACGTGTCCCGTTTATATAGCCTCGTCGGCCGCCTAGTGGTGGGAGATATCAAAACCCCTCCCCCCACCATTCGGCTTACATTTTTCATAACTACCCTCTATATACAATATTAGGCCTCGACCCCGTGCTATGTTTACATACTTAACTTCTTCCTGTTTCAGACCGGGATAGCTATTATCCCAGTCCCAAACCGGGACAGCACATACTCCTAACCGGCTGGGGAATAAAAGTCACCAATTTCAAACTTTTTATTTGTAAACATTACATACTATATACATTTCAAAGGGGCGGGCCATTTTATATTCAGTTATCTATCTTTCTACTTTATACATGGGCTTAACTAGCCTAATAACATAATCTAATTTGGGCAAAGCCTTTATTTACATTAAAATATATAAGAAAAACTCTAAGTCTAAAGGCACCCTATCGGAAGTTTACCGTAACGAGACCACGGGTAGTTAAACATTAGCTACATTAAATTTATCAATTCGGCTGTCCGTAACAATGACATTTACGACTACGACCATCTAGTGGCAGTAGCCGTATACATACTAGTAGACTAAATAGTCAGCCAATGTGCAGGTTTCCTCACGATGTTTTTCTTCACCGGAAGTAGGTGGTGGTCTATGAGAAAACTACCAAACATGAGTCAAATTGGTCTACAAACTTTATATGACAGGTAGGATTTGAACCCGGGTCCTACCCGACCTCAGGCGGGTGTCATTACCACTTGGCCACCACCACATCATTTACGCATACTGTATTGATATTTTTAATATTTTCCAGGTAACATACGAGATCGTCGAGCGTAAACCTAAAAAGTCGCCAATATTACACAAAATGCGTCGGATTGAGGAGTTCAAACGTAACATCTTACAGCGAGACAAGTCTCCAAATACTGATTTCTACTAGTATGATTGGCTGATATACATTTATTGTCACAATTTAAATAAAATTGAATCATACATAGCAATTCACAACATGTTTCGTCATTACTAATTTAATTTTTTCATACATAATAAAATTTAAATAAATAACCAATATAATTAATCAATTCCCCCTAAGGTATTCGGTGCCCAGTATACTGCGGCATTGCCACGCTGAATTGCGATGGCCATCCTTTGAACCAGATACGACCCGGAGCGGGAGTCACCGTTATTTTCAGCTATACGGTGCCCTAATTCGCCGATTTACCTCTTAGCTTTTAGCCGCATGGTCTCCACGGCTGATTAATAAATTTATGATCTCCAACGATCGAATCATGAAAATCCATGGTTTCTGTCTTCCAACACATGATACACTTGTACAGTCAAGAGAAAAAAGTGCAGTAAGAATCTACAGAGCAATATTTAAGGCTTGGCAATAAGGTCATCGAGGTATAATTGCACTTTTGTCTCTTGACTGTACAGTCAGATGTAGTCTCAGGAGGGACAGCTTTCTCTGCATCTGACTGTACAAAACTAATAGTTGACCTCCTTACTGATAATGTTTATGTGTGTATTTGCTTCAATTTTATTATTATTATAATAATAATTGTATATTTTGCGTGCCGTTTGACTGGAAGAGATCCCTTCATGGGATAAGTCCGCCGTTGCCATTTTCTGGATTTGTGTAATTTGTGATTTATTTATGTTACTGTGCAATAAAGTTATTACAAACAAACAAACAAAATAAATGAAGATTGAAAAAATACTTTTCATTTTACAAGCTTTTATTTAGTTGCGCCTGTCCCGGTGTCAGACCTGACACCGACCTGACCTGATTGGCTGCCAATGAAGAAACACTTCAACGGTTAACTGCACGGATATAAAATTTTAGCCATGTATTCAATGCACCAAGATCTCTCCCTGCTTCAATGAAAGCTTGTACCAAATATTAATTTGAAATTTTTGAAAAAAAGTATTTGTTAACTTCAAATAATCTCTTACAAATATAGAGGATGAGTGTTTAGAGGATAATTAGTGTGTCAAGCCACAGATAAAGCAAAGTTCTAGAAAAATTGTCACAACTGAAATTACACGGAACCCTAAATAAGGAATAGAATAGAATCATTTATTCCAAGGTTCCAAAATAAAGGGGCAGTCAAAAATTATTATTAGACGTGGTAATAGGCGGGAATCGTATTAGAAAAAGTGTTGTAAATATGTTTTATTCTTAAAAACTACACTATGATTTGGTTGATGATGTACAGTAGGTACAGTTCGGTTCGGATGAGCACAGAAATGATTAAAAATAAACCAACTGAAATAAATCTATTAATTTATTAAATAAATACAGTTACAAACACGTCAATAAATTAATAACACAGATAGCAAATTACCATACGACTGTCGCTGTGCCATCACTTGGCAATCTTCCGTTAATGGCCACATTGGCAGATATTGGATATTTGCCATTGACATTGACAGATCCTGTCACTTGCAAAGCATCTGCTAAAATTTTCACTCCGCGATTCTGTCTTGCCAGTGCTTCGGCTAAAACTGGATTTTTCGGTGGCGTAAATGTCCCAGTATTTAAATTATAACCGTTGGATAGATTTATGTTGGCAATGTTTGCTTCCACTAAATTAGGATTGGCAACATTATTATAACCTAAATTTGTATTGAAGCCATTTGTGACAATATTTCTTTGCCCAATGTTGGCAAAATTTGAATTTAGGTTCAATAAGTTGTTATTTAATTTGTTATTTAATCCTCCGCTGATTGGAATGTTTCTGGAATTTGCAATTGTGTTTCTTGCCAGATTGAAGTTCGGTGTGTTTATATTTCTATTTTGTAGAATTTGGGCTGATGTGTGCTGTGGAAAAGAACAGTTAATGTTATTTTTTTAATGCAACAACTACTTTTCTTGATATAATCAAAAAAAAGACTACACGAAAAATGGCTAAGTATAAAAATAAAGACTTATTAATTAGTAGGTACACTTACTATTATAACAATTTATAACAATTATACCATACTTGTTTTTAAATTATTTCAAAACTAATTACTTATTGTTTAAAAAAAATCAATATTCCTATTGTTATATCCACTTCCTACACTCATAGTACATCATTAATTTAGTTATGAACATAATATTTTCCAAAACACTCTCAAAGCATTCTTTCTGTTGACAGTCCAAACATAATGATGCTTCCTATGGGATTCGATCCAACGACCTTCAGGTATGAAATGCGTACGTCTAACCACTAGGCCTCGGATGGAGGGATTTGAGAAAAGTATAAAGTAAATATAAGATATATGTTCTATCGTATATATGATCCGAAATGCTAGTAGTAGACATAATATACTAATTAGTTTTTGACGTGAAAAAGAGCCTTCTTTGAAGGCCAAGTTTCAATAAAGAATTTTTGATTTTAATGTTTTTGATTTTTCATTTATATCACTCACCTGTATTATATAACACAGTACCAATATTAATGAGTACATTTCAAAGAACTAATAAGACTAATCATCAAAAATAACACCTTTTCATTTATATATCATGATATGTTATCTATTCAAAATCAATGTTAAGAAATATTTGTACGTGATTTTGTTAAGGTATAAGCTCTAGGTAAATCTATTTTGTAACAATAGATATAGTGACATCTTACTGTGCAGATTTTAAACCAATCAGCGGTAATGTTGTAATAGGTATACATACCTGAGGTGACTGAAGCGGTGGTGGCCGAGTGGCAAGCAAAATCTCAGGTTCGAATCCTGCCCGGGCTACATGAGTTTGTATACCAATCTGACTCATGTTAGTTTTCATTGACCCCCACTTGCTTCCGGTGAAGGAAAACATCGTGAGGAAACCTGCACTCTGGTTGATGATTATCAGCTAGTATGTGAAATGGAGAAGGCAATGGCAAACCATTAATATTGCCAAGATAGTCGTTGTGTGTGTTTCATTTCATATAATGACCACACGACCCTCAGTCATGAGGAAATACGACAAAAGAGAGATACCTGAGGTCGTAAGTTCATATCCCAAGGGAAGCCCTGATAGTATAAATATCGGCTAGAAAACAGGCAATGAACTACTATTTCTCTACTTAGCTTTTACCCTCGGTTTCGCCCGCGTGAACTTTATTTATTTCCCATTTCACCCCTTAGGGAGAAAAATCAAAAATTCAATTTTTTTAGTCAAAAGAATGCAAAGTTTCAAGTTTATAATTCATTTATTTACAAAACATGAGCATACAGATGACAAAGAAATGTGCAGTTAAACATGTAGGTCATCGATATATAGGTATCTATGGATGCGCCCCTTCATACAAAGAGCGCGGAAAAATTTGTCAACGCTCATGCGAGCGCGTGCACTCGATTTTTCTTAGTACGAAACGAACGCCGCTGCGTGTTGCCGTGTTTACGCGTAATGGAACGATTCACTTTTTTAACTTTCAACATAATTATGCCGTCGTGTTCATCTTGGAAGTGCAAAAACACAAGCAGAAACACAAATAAGGATAAAGGTGTTACTTTTCACGCGTAAGAATTTGTTTTCAATTTATTCTTGATTATTCTACGGACTCGTTCAAAGCGCGGAGTGCGGGGACTTATAGGTCACGTGCAAGTCTCGCGCAGATTGCGTCAGGCAGGCAGGCGCAGGCGGCCAATCGCCGACCGCCGACCGAGTGTGTTGCTGACGTCACTCGTTATACGTGTGTGAGTAAACAGTGACAATCGTGGAACGCGTAAAGGCGTATCCATTATTTAAATCTTTGATGTAGGTACCCAGTGTGAGTGTAAGTTTCGACGTTTAGCCGTTTCGTCTCTGTGATCAGTCAATCAATCCATCAGTTAGCCAGCTAATTTTATAGAGGTACATAGATGCGAGGGTTTTTACTATATTTCGCGAAATCGACTGAACGTTTTTTGATAAAATTTGGTACAACACAGATAGAATATAACCTGGCATAATACTTCTATCTCAGCCGAAAGACGTCCACTGCTGGACAAAGGCCTTCCGCAAGGATTTCCACAACGACCGGTCCTGCGCTGCCCGCATCCATGCGCAACCCGCGACCTTCACCAGGTCGCCGGTCCACCGAGTGAGAGGCCTGCCAACACTATGTTTTCCGGTTCGTGGTCGCCACTCGAGAACTTTTCTGCCCCAACGGCTATCTGTTCTACAAGCTATGTGCCCCGCCCACTGCCACTTAAGTTTGGCGATTCTGCGGGCTATGTCGGTTACTTTAGTTCTCCTACGGATCTCCTCATTTCTGATTCGATCACGCAGAGAAACTCCGAGCATAGCGCGCTCCATCGCCCTTTGGGTGACCTTGAGCCTTCTAATGAGGCCCATAGTAAGCGACCACGTCACTGTTTCATAATAATAGTGTGGCATAATACTTAGGGTACTTTTTATCATGGCCTGGCCTACTGGCCGGGCCGTGAAACTTTTTGGGACTATTATAAGTACATATATAAAATGATTCCGTTACTGAGTGACTGACAGACAAAACACAACCAAAACTACTGGCGTAGGAAGCTGAAACTTGGCATATAGGTTCCTTAGGGCGTGTAGGGGAGCACTTAGAGACGATTTCCCAAAATTCCCATGTTAGTATACATATTATATAGTATAGTATATATGTAATATATACTATACTATATAATATGGGATATATCCATATATATATCCCATATTATATAGTATAGTAGCACAGGAAGGGCACTTTATAGAAACGGGGCGTCATATATACCTACTACTACTACAAATGAAACTGTTCATCCGTGAACACGTCAATGTGTGCGTCTTCATAGACATAGCGTCCCAATCCGCAAACCAACGGGGGATAAGTGTGGGGTGCGCAGGGGTAGGCCATATTGCTGGAGGGGCAGGGAGCTTCTTTTCTGTACGTAGTAGGTATGTACTTATATTAATTCGGTGGTATAGGTATACCAGTAATTTCGAAGTAACGTGACAAGGTCACCCCGCAAAGCCAGCCTGTCCAAAATGACCCATCAGCACTCGAAGCTCGCTGGAGCTCATCTTGCTCAGCACCTCCTCAAAGTATCTGAATTCTGGGTTTTTAATTCCAGCTGTACTGATGTTCCTGTTCTTGTAGTCATAATATCTGAAAAAGAGAAGTCAAATCTGAGAGAAGTTGTCTGGTTGTTGGTGTAAATGTTTGATTACGGGCAAGGCCGTATTAATAAGGGCCGAGTATTATGGATAGTTCCCAAGAGCATCGGGTTATTTGGTAAATTTTAGTATTTTAATTACTTAGACCGGTCCATATTATAATGCCCGACAGCCCGTGGTCCATTTAAAAAATCAATAGCAGTTTGGTTGGTCAAGGTCGACCTCGAAGAACGCACTCCAACCAGATTGCGGACCTCCTTAAAAATGGAGATATTAGGAGCACCCATAACCGGAGAGCATGTATGAAGAGAGTGATGAGTGTAGAGGAAGCAAGAGAGATCTGTAAGGATCGTAGCAAGTGGAAATCGCTAGTCTCTGCCTACCCCCACGGGAAAAAGGCGTGATAATATGTATGTATGTATGATTACGTTAACGATTGCGACCATGCTGGTCTGGGAGCTAAGAAAAAACATAGAATGTGCCAACTGCTTCTCTTCGCGCGCAGATTGTAATAGTCAAGCGAGGGAAAGGGCTTTAAACTGGGGATTCCTCCACTCATAGGCGATGGGCTAGCAACCTGTCACTATACCTGAATCTCCATTCCATCAGAGAGCCCACTATTTAGCTAAGCGTGGCCTTCGAGTCTCACAACTCTTGGCTCTGTCTACCCCGTAATGGGTAAAGACGTGATTGAAGATCGTGAAGGCAACGATTTAGTTAATAAGTGAGTAATTTACTTAATTTTACCTTAAATTTGAATTTAGATTAAAGAGTTTAGTTTTGATCATAATTTTTAGTTAGATTCCTGTTCTGCGCTACTTCCTGCCAGTCGGCTCTTTGGAGGGCCTTCAGATCTTTTAGGACCTCATCCCTCCAGCGGTATCTGGGCCGGCCGACGTTTCCCGCTTGGTCGTACCTTATATGCTCTTTTAGCTGCGCGATCCTCTCCCATCCTCTCCACGTGGCCGATCCATCGAAGCCTTGCTGCTTTCGTTTCGCCCATAATATCGGGCTCCGCCACACAGAACAGGAAGGAGTGGAAGCTTCTCGTATCGGAGTCGTCGAGCAATCGAAGTAAGTAACTTTTAGTTAGATTAGTACTTCATGAAATAATACAACAAACTAACCTCTTAACAACTTCATAATACTGCCTCATAATCTCATTGTAGATGACCATAGTTTGGTAGCTCGGCCCAGAAGGACGACTATGCGACTGCACAGAAGCTAAGGGTCCACCGCGCAGTTGGTTTTCAGCATTCAGCAGTGTCCTCTGTAACAGTCCATCCTGAAAATAAAAACAGCAAAAATAATATTTGGGACACGTTTTTTGGCATGACCAATGTTAGTTGCTTCAACTTATTATGATGGGCCAAATAGAAGGCAAAAGACCCTACAACGGCAACGGCTAGTGGATGTAAAAAATAATTTAATTTTTATTTTATTTATTTGGGAATCAAACAATAGCTTTACACAAATAAGTAAAAATTACATGATGATACTATATCATTAAAGTTTCCGCTATTAAATAACTCAATGTTATTAGCAGGTAAGCAATAACATGAGTAGGTACAATTCAAGAAAATGGTTGACAAAAAGTGACGGCTGAATTATGGCTGAAACAAAAGAGAGTCGCCAGAGTTGAAGAACCGTTTCGCTTGGTGATGAACAGAGAGAAGTTTGCGAAACTGATGGCCTATCTCCAGTGAATGGAGAAACACTATAAGAAGAAGAGGAAACGGAAAAGTTGTCCCTTTGTGAAGAAAGAGATCGGTATATTTTCATCAATGCTAATCTGGGAGCGAAAAAAAACAAAGAATGTACCAGCTGCTTCTCAACTCGCGCAGATTGTAAAAGTCAGTAAAACTGGGGTTTTGTCATAAGCGATAGCGGCTAGTAAACTGTCATTATTTCTTTTTTTTTTAATTAAAGATGGGTTTGCTCTCGACCACAATCTTGCCCGAGGACAGAGATGAGGTCTACGATGTAGCGAGCTTACCCAGAAGCAGCCTATTCACTCGGTAACACAGACGCAGGCAAGGAGTTCTATTGCTTCGCTGTGCGCATTAAAAATGATGACGAAAAGCGCTTGCTTGGTAATTACATTTTTGACTATAATAATGACAACTTGACCCGAAATACCAACGTATTATATCTTAGCTTTTAAAATATCTAATACCTGTGCAAAAACATGAGATAATAACACAAGGAACAACACACAGATAGTTTTCATATTAGATAGCTTACTATGTCGCAATATTAAACCGAATGATATGAAAAACAATGAATTTTTTGTATTTATATTTGTCATACAGGTGTCTTTATCTGACTGCAACGAAATGTGCTGACGTGTGTGTGTATGTTCGTGCTAATCGTCAAAACTTGTGGACACGGGTCTTTTGTTTATTGATAAAGGAGTACCTACAATGTTATTTATCTTTACAGACGTTTGCAGATTTCTTTTAAGGGTTCCGTACTCAAAAGGCAAAAACGGAACCCTTATAAGATCACTTTGTTGTCCGTCTGTCCGTCTGTCTGTCAAACTTTTTTTTCTCAGGAACGATTAAAGGTATCAAGTTGAAATTAATATCGATTACTCGGATCCACGGTCTCTTTCAGCAAAAAAATAATCAAAATTATAAGTCAACGCGATCAGTGGATATTACCGTAAATGTTGCGATTTTCGCATATTTTGCGATTTCAGACAGCAATCAAAATCTATGGGGTACTTCCCGTTGACCTAAGAAAATCATGAAATTTGGCAAAAAGCAAGGTCTAACAGTACTTATACAGGAATAAATCTGAAAATTGTATATTATGTTATTGGAAGTCTAAAAAAAGTGTTACAAACTTATTTTTGCGCTGGATTCACTATGAATCTTAGGGATCGAACTGCAAAGTTAAGTTTGTTTTTGAAACTAGTTGGTCTTTCAGTTAAATCTATAATGTGAGATGCTTTGCGTGTACGGAACCCTCGGTGCTCGAGTTTGACTCGCACTTGGCCGGTTTTTTAATATGAAACCAGCAATTGCCCAAGGTTTTGTCTATTTTTAATTGCTTAATTACAGGATATTAGGTCCTATTCCTATCCCTCAATTTTAACAAATAATAAACAGGTGCTTCTCATTAACAACATGTGGACTATTTTGTCGTCGTGTCGTATCAAGACCTTAAACGTAAAGCCGATAACAGAGAAGTATGGCGTATACTCCACCGACAAGAGCGCAGCTCTTAAATAAGAAGAAGGACTATTTTGTCTGTCTTTGTTACATCATGACTCAAAAATCTATGATTCAACATCATTTTCGATAAATCTTAGTATAAAAATGACATACATAACCAATTAGCTATCAAATGTGATACAATGATGTATAGTGTTTACGCAATAATTGTTTTCTTTGGCGTGCAAGTAAGTACTCATTTTTCAACTTTTTTCATATTGAAGTAAATGTGAAAGTGAGTTTGTTTGTTTGTTTGTTACCTCTTCACGCTTTATCCACTAAACCAATTTTCCTGAAATTTCGCATACACATAGTTAGAAGTACGGAGAAGGACATAGGGTACCTTTCATCCCGGGAAAAGGCATGGTTCCCGTGGGAAATTCACGCGGGTGAAGCCGCGGGCGAATTTTTTAAAAATAGTTGGTAATAAAAGTAAAGCTTAACATGTAAGTGGTTTTGGCATTTGCCTTATTTCACACTTGATGATAAATCATCAACTAAAGTGCAGGTTTCCTCGCGATGTTTTCCTTCACCGGAAGCAACTTGTGGTATGAAAACTGCAGAACACGTGTCAGACTATATTGATACAAACCCTTGCACGAGTTAGATTTGAAACTGAGACCTTAACTACAGGCGAAACCACCGTTTTAACTTGTGTGGTACTTGAAAAAATATTTTTTAAAGGTATAAACTAGCATGTGCCTGAGACTTTGTTCCCGTGGGAATTTAAGGAAATTCTCTCTTAGTGCTCCCCTACACTCCCTAAGGAACCTACATGACAAATTTCAGCTTCCTACGCCCAGTAGTTTTGGCTGTGCGTTGTCTGTCAGTCACTCAGTAGAGTAAAATTTTATTTTAACCGATTCAATAAAATTGTTTTCAGGAAATTCTTGCTCAGTTTGATATACCACATCAATACATAGTCTACCAACACAGCATCCCAGCCAGCACCCAGCCGCTGCCAAAAAATGATTTGCCAGGATCCAACCATTTTACCAACTTGTTACCAATAGCATATTTACCAGTACATGATTTACCAACTTTGCCATCTCTAAAATATCCTTTAGCCAGTACACAAAATGATAAAATTGCAGATAATTCGTTAGTCAACCGTATGGGCTACCGAAATATGAACCACATTGGCAATAATGGCGTAAATAATCTGCCTCCTTCTCCAATTTATACATCTTTGCCGATAAGGAATAACCATAATCGCAATCACCCAATTTTACCATTGGAATACTACCCAAATGTTAATTACCCAATTTTGCCAATGGAAAACTATCCCAATGTTAATTACCCATTTTTAAATGAAAACTACCCAATGGGTAAAGTTTCATATTTACCATCTGTCAATTTAAATGATAAGCCTTGTAGTTTCTCAGCTACGAATCTCAATAATTTAGCCAACAACCCACAAATATCATCTTCAATTCCTTTAAATTTACCATATCGAAATAGCCCATCTATCAAAACATTGCCGAATAGTAACTATCGACAAGCCAAACCTTTGAATTCACAAACTACTAGCCTTAATGTAATGCCTGATAATATTGCATCTAATAATCAAAATGTTAATAGAATTTTTAATCCAGTAGTAACACCAATGCCAGCCAAATTACCAGCAAAAAGCAATCAATTGCCAGTTGATAATCATTTTACTAAGACTAAACCTGAAAGTCAACATTTACCACCAGTCACTATTCTGGGTAACTTTGCTTCTGCTGATAACTTGACGCCGTATATGTTGAGATTGGTTCAAATTTTTAATTTATATCAAATTCCGAAAGAAAGTCTGTTTTCAAATAAATAAGACTTTTCATTAATAAAGTAGATGCATTTTTTGTGAACAATAAATCTAGATTAGGTTATTAGTTAATGTTATGATTCGATGTATCATAATGTTTTTAATACTGATTTGTATTTTAAACTTTGTTTTCAGTCTTAGTTTATATTTTTATTTTAAGTAGATACATGAAATAATTTTACATCATGAAGAGGTTTTTCTATTTGTCTGTTAGGGATTTAGTTAGTAGTAAGTTAACTAACCTATCTGGACTATATTTATTTGTAAAATTTTAATCGATATGTCAATATTTCATCTAAAATTGGCATTATAAGAAAATAAAATCCAAAATTTAACGACAAAAATATTTTATTTTATTTCAATCAGTCAATTACTTACAAATAAATTAATTTATCTACTAAAACAATCGCAGTTGGCAACACTGACAATGCCACCAGCTGGCACGTATCCTTCAAACGTGACGTAGCCTATAACTGGCATGTCACCAGTGATTCCAGTCCTGCCAGTGACTGGCAACTCGCCTGAAACTACAATATCTGCCAACTGCGTGCTGCCATAGCCTGCCAAATTTGCAGAAGCCAAATTTCCAAGATTGAGATTACCTAAATAATTATTACCAAGTGAATTAGCATTCAAACTGTTAATTAGATTATTATTAGCTAATGAATTTGCTAGATTTCCCGAAGCACTACCAAGATTGTTGAGAGCTAGGTTATTTCCAAAACTACCAGCCAAGTTACTGGCAGCCAAACTTGAAGCTGCTAAATTATTATTATTAGCATAATTATTTGCTGCCAAACTATTTGCAGCTAAATTATTAGCTGCCAAATTATTTGCAGCAAAGTTATTAGCTGCTAAATTATTAGCAGCCAAGTTATTAGCTGCCAAGTTATTAGCGGCAAAATTATTAGCAGACAAACCATTAGCTACATTGTTAGCTACCAAATTATTGCCTAGATTGTTGCCGCCAAAATTACTGAACGCTAAACTGTTTGCGGCTAGATTACCAATAGCTTCATTATTACCGAAGTTATTTAAGTTGTTTGTGGCAGCTAAACTGGAAGCTGCTAAATTAGATGCAGCTACGTTATTTGCAATTAAGTTATTTCCAAGATTGTTCCTGCCAAAATTGCTAGCTGCCACGCTGCTGGCGGCTAGATTGTTAAAGGCTTCATTATTCGCGAAGTTATTCAAGTTATTTGCAGCCAAGTTATTAGAGGCTAGGTTATTAGCAGCTGCGTTGTTAGCTGCGATGTTTGCAGCCGCCAAGTTGTTGCTAAGCAAGTTATTGCCTGCCAAGTTGTTGCCAAGTAAGTTATTGCCTGCCAAGTTGTTGCCAAGTAAGTTATTTCTCGCCAAGTTGTTGGAAGCGAAGCTGCTGCTTGCCACGCTACTTTCAGCTATGTTGTTGAGGCCTAAGTTGCCAAAGCCATTGCCAAGACCAGTTACTTGGGCGAATGTGTTCTGAAAAAGGTAGTTTATTGTTAGAACGAATAGAATCACCATTTTAATTACCTAATCGTATTAAAATATTTCTTAATATCAAAAACACGAAAGTTTGTGTAGGTGATTCATTCATGGATTTTTAAAACAATTTCTACAAAAGAAAATTAAAAAAAAGAATTGTAGGATGCCAAAATTTACACAGAAGGAAGCTCCTATAAATTTAATTTGATGACAAAAATATGATTTTCTAACTTACTTTCAAAAGACAAAACAAAACAAAAATTCCTATGCGGAACTTCATTTTTCTTTAATGAAATCAACTGACATAATTATACAAGTCACAGTATTTATATACAGTTAATAATTATGTCACATACAGATAGACAAAATTATGTAATTCTATTATTATGATAACGAATGATGTAAAATGACTTTAACACAATAAAATCGTAACTTTTATCATTATTTTGTAAAGTTTTTACCTAATTTTTATTATCGTATTACTTGGTTTATCTTGGCTATTATTATAAATTTTGTCAATACCTGTGTAATTTTATTAGGTAATTTAACGCATAATATTTACGAAAATTTCCGACATCAAGAAAATACTGGTGATTACTGTATCCCACTTTTCACTATCCTGCAAATATTATATTATGCTACTAGCTGCGCCCACGGGCTTCGTTTCCATGGGAATTTCGGGTTAAAAAGTACCCTATATATGTGCTATTCCCGGTATTTTTCTACTCGTGTACCAAATTTCATCAAAATCAGTCCAGTGGATTTTGCATGATTGAGTAACAAACATCCTCACAAATTCACAAACTCACATCCAAACTTTCGCATTTATAATATTACTAGCTTTTGCCCGCGGCTTCGCCCGCGTGAATTTCCCACGGGAACAGTGCTTTTTCCCGGGATAAAAAGTAGCCTATGTGCTATTCCAGGTCATTATCTACCTCTGTACCAAATTTCATCGAAATCCGTCCAGTAGATTTTGCGTGATTGAGTAACAAACATCCTCACAAACTCACAAACTCACAAATTCACAAACTCACAAACTCACAAACTCACATCCTAACTTTCGCAATTATAATATTATATAAGTAGGGATATATTATGTTTGAATGTGTGTAAGTAACTCTTCCTGCTGAAAAGCTCCCACCGGGTGACGATCTCCCGTGGGCAGTCAGGAAGTCCTTAAACTGGTGTTGTGAGATGCCAAGAAAACTGCAAAAAGTGGGGCTTTTTCTAACAATAACCTGATCACCTTCTGCAGCAGTGGAGTTTGTTGCGCCGCCTCTTCTCTACTTTCGTTTTGGAGGCAGTAGTAACCTTAGCTTTTGGTAATTTTATGACGTCAACTAACTAAAAATTGGTTTTTTAGTTAGTTGACGTCATATTATATATATATTTATATTTAATTCAAACACATATTGTCACAAAACTTAACTGCTAACAGTGTACAAAAACCAAGTTATTAGGTTTAACGTACACTGGCGTGACATTCATCGTCGAGAATAAAATTATGTAGGTGGGTACAAAACTTATTCTGCTACGCGCGTATGCATCTAAGCCCGTCCCGGTATCACACGGGGTGATTTTAACTGTCGTCGTTAATTTTATTAATAAAATATGTTTTTAATTTATTTTTAATATTTCTGGTATTAAGTTCTTGTTTTAGTGCTAAGGGTAGGTTGTTTATTAATTTGGGTATTTGGTATTGTAAATGTTGTTTTCCATAAAGATTATTATATTTTGAAAAATTATACGACGATTTAAAAGTGCTATTTTTAGCCCATTTAAATAAAATCATTTTCATTTTATTTGGCATGTCCCGACTGCCTTATTTCGTGGACCATAGAGGTCCTCAACGAGGCCAACGAAAATGCGATTGCCGTGGCTAGTGATGTGCCGTTCCCGAGAATGTTCTCCCACCTGAGAATATTGCCGGCAGCGTTCCCGAGAACGTTCTCCTAAGTGAGAATAGTTGAGAATCATATTTATTAAATGGAAACCACCAACCTTTCTTAATTAAAATAGTATTAAAATGAAGTCGACAGATAATTTTGTATAAAACAATACACTCTATTTGCAGTAAAAAACTATATTCTCAGTGTTAGCAAGTATTCTCGAGAATATTCTCGGGAACTTTCTCGGCAATATTCTCAGCATTACTGCATCTTTAATAAATCTCGTTTTTTTCTTCGTGAAATATTGTTTTATTGATATGTACGATGACAGCACTTTCTTTTTACAGGTAATTAAATAATGGACAGTTAAATTGTTCGTTAACTTGATATTAAATATATTTTTAAATACAAAAAGAATGGTGAAAATTGAAAAAAAAATCGCAATCAACTCTGTTTAATGAGACAAGAAAACCTCAACTTCAGAAGTACAAAATTGAAGTGAACTAATTGAAATTGAATTAAACTCAAATAAATCCAGAACTATAATCAATCAGGGTAATTGTAAACGCTTTTGATTTTTTGGTTACCTTCATCAATATGTCCAATTTTGTCATATTTTTTTCACCTATTTTATACTAGCCTGTGCCCGCGAACTTCATCCGCGCGTTTTTTTACTATTGTTAATATCTCAGGTTCTAAGAGACAGGTCAAGATGAAACCTACGCCAGATTTTAAGTTAGACCTTCAACAATACAACAGTGAAAACCGCATCAAATTTGGCCTAGTGGTTTTAGCGTGATGCGCGTACAAACAGACAGAAAGACAGACAGACAGACAAAAATTCAAAAAAAAATGGTTTTGGTCTTCATTGGGTCAATAAAAATTGGCCCTTCTAATTTTTTTTCCTAAATTTCTCCTATGTATAGACACAGACCAGTTGTAGTTTTATTATGTTACTAGCTGTCGCCCGCGGCTTCGCCCGCGTGAGTTTCGCTTAGATGAAAAATCTCTCTGAGCTTTTCATCAAATGTTCCAGATCTTCAATTTTAATACGTCAGCAGAAAATGCTCATCAGGTTGAACGACTTTTAATAAGGCGCCATTTCCATATATGTTATGGTGTAGCTGGTCTCTTGCAGTTCTTCATCAGATGTTCCAGATCTTCAATTTTTATACGTCATCAGAAAATGCTCATCAGGTTGAACGACTTTTGTTAAGGAACTATTTCCATAATTCTTATAGTTTAGCTGTTCTGTTAAGGTTCTTCATCAGGTGTACCAGTTTTCAAAATAAATTATAGCCTAAATGTTGCCCAGGCTTAATAGCTATACAACAAAAAAAGTTTCATTCAAATCGGTTCAATACTTTCGGAGATTAGCGTGATCATACATACAGACAGACAGACAGACAGACAGACAGACAGACAGACAGACAGACAGACAGACAAGAAATTCCAAAAAAAATTTTTTGCTTTCTATTATTCATTTTAAGTGTCCCTCTATCCATTTCAGTCAAAAATACTAAATGTACAGACAAAATATTTTTACTGTTTTATTATATGTATAGATATGATAACTTGGCTATATTTTAATGCAATTACTTAAAGTATTGATCGCCTATTAAGGTCTATAAACATCTGTTTACAATTACCCATCACTTTTTTTTTTAACTTTTTTGCTTTTTGGGGTAACTGTAAACATTAAACTATATAACTGTTAAAAGAAACACAGGCTATTAACTTTTTATCCTAATATGAAAGATTCGTAAGTAGGTATTGTAAACTGCTCGTTTTCAAACATATTAATGGTATAGAAAAATGTTAGGGGATTTTTTCCACTTCCAATAATAGCACCTCGCAGCCACTATGTGGGTTCTTTTTTAACGGCACTTACCTAAGAACTCTTTTGCTAACGAAACGACGAGACGAGTTCGAGAGATATGGTCTAGATGATAAAACAAAGAAACACTGTACATACTCGTATCACCTAGAAATATACGAAAACATCAAATTATAAACTAAATTTATTTGGCTGAGAACGTTGAGAATATTCCCGGGAGCGTTCTAGATTCTTGAGAATATTCTCACTGGCAATATTGCCGGCAACGAGAACGTTCTCAGCGGCACATCACTAGCCGTGGCTATATACTGTTCTTATCTGATATAGCCATTCCGACTCAAATACAAGAAGTATGTTTGATAATTTTTTTTTTAAATTGAATAGGATTAAAATTAAAAGGTGAAAATGGTGGACTTAACGCTAATAGCATTCTCTACCAGGCATGGGTGGGTACACAAGTATAAATACCTACATATTATCACTCCATTTCCTTGTGGGGGTTCCTCTATGCCTACTAGCGATTTCCCCTTACTACGATCCTTACTAAGAGGTTAATATGGCCACTTTGATAAATTGCAATATGATGCATTTCCCATTTTCTAAATATTTAAAAATGAACCTTATTTATGGTTTTCATCGAAATCTGTAAACGGACTTTGCGTGATTTTTAAAATAAAAGATGGGTTTGCTCTTGACCACAATCTTGCCCGAGGACAGAGGTCTACAATTTGGCGAGCTTACCCAGCAGTAGATTATTCATTCTGGTTTTGATGGAGTGACAATAATCTCTGACACAACCAATCACCGCGAAGTTTGAACTCGAATCCTCATATTAAAAAGTACCTATAATGCATAAAGTAATCCTCAAATTAATAAAAAATGCCACTTGACAAAGAGACAGTAAAATTACCGTTTATTTATAAAATATAACATTTGAATATTCAAGAAAATTACTGATAAATTATTTATCTATTATGAAATGTAATGACTTCTTGATTACGTTACATAAATAATTTCTGAACATGTCATATAGGCATTTGTAAATTATCGATAAAAAATATTGTGATTGATATAAAAATCGAGGTTACTGATTTAAATTCATCATTCAATTGAAAATAGAACGGCCTATTACAAAGCAACTAAACTAAAAATACAAAATGGCTTCCAAAATAATCATACACATTGCTTCCCTAGCCGTTTTGATCCAGGTAAGCAAAAAACTACAGTACCTACTAAGTTTGATATAAATAAATTATTTACAAAAATATGATTAGGTATTAGCTCAATAGCGATGTGCCTGAGAAATTTCCTGTTCCTGAAAATGTCTTCTTTTGAAAATTTCCGAAAATTCCCAGTTTATCGTGTTTTTAGGAAAATTTTCCTTTCTCGAGAATATTTCTGAGAAATTTCCAAAAACTTTCAGCTGTTTCTTTGAAAATTTCGGGAACGGCACATCACTAGGCCCAAGCTTTTCTTAACGGAAAACGTTAACAACCAAAATTCACTTACATTTTATGTTTGTTTTCTGAAAACAAATCTAATTATAACATATCTTTCCAGATTTCATTGGCCCAAGTATTACCATCATCATACGCCGGCAACTCCTATGTCGAGAACAATGTCGTTGTCAACGGAGCCAACGGTCTTGGTTTGGCAAGCGGGGCAAATCTGGCTGGGGCAAACCTAGCTGGGGCCAACTTGGCAGCAGCAAATTTAGCCGGGGCAAATTTGGCAGGAGTCTCAAACTTGGGTAACGCTGCAACTTTAGCTAACACAGCTAATTTAGGCGTCGCAAACGTTGGTATTGGCTCTTTATCTACCGCTCCTGGTTTCATCAACCTTGCTTCAGTATCAGGCGGTGGAGTATTACCAGTCACTAGCTATTCTCCTATCGCCCCTGGTGGACTATCAGTGATTTCTGACAACGCTATCGAAGGAAACTTGGTTGTGACTGGGGAATTGCCGTTCCTAAGCGCAGTAGCGTTTGAAGGAGCTTTGAACACTGATGGCGCTGGTGCTGCCAGCTGTGGATGCGGCAGTGGCGCCGTTGGTATCACAAATGAGAACTACGGTTCAAGTCTCAATGGACTTGGTTTGGGACTTAGTGGCGTTAGAGGTCTTGGCGGACTTAGGTTTTAAGATGTTTTAGTAGTTTTAATAATAAAGTTGTTGAATTGTTTTTCTTTCTTTTTTTAATTTTAGTTTACATTACTTTCTTAAATAATAGTTTCAAACAGAGAGTAACGCTGCTCCAGACACAAAACCTACCTACTACTACCAATTTTTTTTTTTTATAAACTTAAATTAAAATAGCAGGTTTCATCTTGATGTGCCTCTTACCTGAGATTAAACAATAGTAAATTCCGCGTGGGCGAAGTCGCGGGCAAAACAAATTGTAGAATTTTTTTTCTGATCCTACCATTTCTCTCTCAGCAAATAGAATCATGTACGTAAAAGTAGTTCAATGTTTGAAGGAACTGCTGACCACGGTAGAGTTTTATAAACGTACAGTCAGTCACACTTAGATCCTCAAAACAATGAGATAAGGTGTATAATTGGATACACATATCAAGGCTCGTGACTGTACCTAGGTACATATTGTGTTAATTTGGTAAAATATTTAATTAGACTCGATTTGTTTTCAATTCCGATTATAATTTGGATTTGTAATTACGTAGTACTGGTTTTAGTTTAGTGTGCGACAGTGCGACAGGCATACTTGTATAAAAAAAACAGCAGACAGATGGCAATTCTAGATGAAATTATATTATACATTTCACTCTTTGCATGATTCAAAGAATCACAATATTAATTAATTAGGTACTATATTAGATTATGTAAATATTTGTAATAAGCTTTTTTTTATATTTGTTTGACAAATAAGATTTTTGACATAGGTACGTACATACAAAAAGATGAGAAGGATGCCCGATGAAGAAGCACTTTGGTCGCTCTCTGCCCCACATTTTTAGTACATTTATTCTTTTCATAGGTATTACAAGAACAATAAAAGAACACTTAATTGACAGGAATATAAATTACAAAATCGATTGAGGCCGGGATGCGCTGCAATATAAAAGATAAATGCTGTTACATAAAAGATAAATATACAAAAAAAAAACAAGAAATTAAAAAAAATAAAAATCTTTATGTTAAAAACTTAAAAGGTAAATGTATTTATTTATCATCATCGTTAATTACAAAAAAAATATTGTAAAAAAATAAAATATGTATAAATTATGAAGATTAATTAATCTCATATCTCAATATTTAAACAAACTTCCTGCTGACCACCTGACCACTTACAAAAAAAAAATAGGAAAAAGAACGCCTATGAAAAAAATGTCAATCTATTATGTAAGTATTTGATGCGTATTTGTTATAGGCGCAGTTACAAAAATAAAAATTTGAATAGGTACCTACATTTGTTTCTTCTAAGTTTGTAAATTAAAACCATTTCTTATTGTTTTAGTTAAAGACAATAAATTAATTAAAGTGAAAAAGAAGTAATAAAACGGAATAGAATCAGACGAAAGCTAAAGGTGATAGAGTCTAAATCTTTTGAGACATGTACGATTACCAGGAATGACGAGCTTGTATTCAGTAACGCATGCAATTTGGAGTGGAGTGAACATACGGACCTCATTTTCGGGATTCGGTACGAGAATGGAGATATTTCATCCTCATTAGGCTTTGACTCCACTGATGATAACGAACCATTTATATCCTGGACGGACCCCGACCCTATTTAGGTTAAATATTACGGATTCCGTACAGATGCTGATGAAGAACATAATAAAATAATATACATCCATGGTTAATGTTCTGATTACGCATGCAGGGCCTTAGCTACGTTTTTTTTTTATTTGCCTGTTAGACAAGTGTGCCACCACTTTAATTAAAAAAAAACTGTTTATTTATATTTATGCTTAGATATATACGTTTTTAAATATAAAATATTACAAATAAATAAAAGTCTTTATTACTATTACACACAGATTAGGTAGGTAATAGTTAATTAATACCCTGATAATGTGATATTTTGTAATTAAATATGACAATGTTTTTAACAAAACTTTCCGTATGTTAAAAGTATTTTATCGATTAAATACCTAGTTTTTGCACAACGAGCGTCAAGCTCGAAGTGCATTACTCTCGTCTCGTGACAGTTGCGCCAGTTTCGGAACATAAATTGTCTCTATTGTATTCATATTGCACTTATTGTTTTAACCTATTCCGTCCCACTGCTGGGCAAAGGTCTCCATTTCCTTCCAAACCTGTCTATCCCTTGATAATTCCATCCATTTCTCTTCAATACCACTAAATACCTAGTTATAACATAGTATTACCAAAGTCTATGGAAACGAATCAAGCGCATCTAAAAAGTAGGTACCTACCTAACATTGAATTATAAATAAATATGGAAGTGTAACACTCATACAACGAAAGCTCAAATCTTGGTCCATTTACGCAAACAAATGTACCTAAATACAACAAGACACTCACACATTCTCATAGAAAAAGCTAGTACACGATTGGGCGCGTCAAGGTCACGGGGCGGGGTCAACACACCGCGGCAGCCGGCTACCGCTCAATCAAACGGCCCAGCCGCTTGGCGTTTGAAGTCTCGGCAAAGGAAAGAAAGGTAATTCCGCTGTTCTTCATATCTGTGTGATTTCTACACCACTTTACGACACACGATGGCATATTTTTGCTAATTGAACTTGCGAAATTACTCGATGATACGTACAATTGACACTTATGCGTTAGGTACAAGTACAACCGTTGAACTCGCTGCGCCACGGCGAACTGAGGCGAAGTGAGGTTTCTGTTTTACGCCCCGCCCACCTAGGTTCATATTTCGTGGAACCATTTTTTTGGCGTTGTTAGAGTTCTACTACCTAAGTATTTATTCGGTATTTAGGTGCTCGAAAATTTTAGTTAAAATTGCTATTCTTTAGTGGACCGCCAGGTCCGATTGGTAAGGAAGGATACAAAAAATAAATGCTTGATACTTCAAATGTTCAAATTTATTTGATTCTGTAAAAGAGCAAATCTTGTTGGTAGAGATCTAGTAGGCTCCATATGGCACACCACCGCATCCGCAGTTGCCGGAGATGGAGACGGCGCCGGCAGCTGGCAAGTTGCCGCTGAAGCTCACAGCGCCAAGCACTGGCACGGCGCCAGTGACGACCGTGGTGCCAGCAACTGGCAGCTCTCCGGAGACGGCGAGCGCACCGTTACCCACACCGCCGTAGCCGCCGGCGAGGCCAAGGCCGCCGATACCGCCAAGTCCAGCACCGCCAAGTCCAAGACCAAGTCCAGAGTTGAGGCCAAGTCCAGAGTTAATGCCAAGTCCAGCTCCAGCTAAGCCACCAGCGCCAGCCCATCCTAAGCCATTGGCACCAGCCAATCCCAAGCCGCCAAGTCCGCCTAAGCCAACAGCGCCAGTGGAAAAGGAGTCGACCTCAACAGCGCTCGCTTCAACACCGCCATATCCGTAACCTGAAGCGCGAGGACCCAGACCATATCCACCATGGATAGCCTGGCTGTAGGCTTGCTGTAAACGAAAAGAAAAAATCTGAGTAAATATCTCAATGTAGCTTTTCTTTTAAAAGTACTGAGACCAGCTGCTTTCATCTTCCTACCTCTTCAGGGATAAAGAAGATACTATGTATGTACCAGTTTTCATATATTTAAGATTTGATAGTGTCTAATTCATTATGGGTTTCATAAAAAGAGCTGTATTTGCCCAAATCTAGAGCTTGAACAGCTAAAACAGAGAGCTCATGAGAGCCGATAATGAGAGTCTTTAGATATACCTACTGCAGAATTTCTAAAAGGGCACAAATATTGTAGTTGCAAATAAGGGCGGCAAATTTTTGTTTGTAAAAACACTTGTATCCAAGAAAACAAATTTTCTTTACCTGGATGAGACAAGCTTGGATGCAGAGTAACAAGAAAGTGAAAGTGGACATGTTGTAGGTATATTTAGAACTCTTAAGCTCAGAATGTCTTTTGTACTGTGCAATTTGGTTTATATATCCGTAATTTTACTAAATTTCGTCACAAAACTTGCATTATTACACTATCAACGTTGCATTTTTATGTCAAAAGTATGAAATGATAAGGCGTAATTTGTCAATAGGTGTAATTGCCGTGTATAAAAAGGAAGTTAGATTGAAGAAAATCATTATTGTTTTCATCATCAATACATCGAAATGGCAGTCAAAGTTACCCTTGTTTTGTGCGGTTTGGTCTTGGCCATTCAGGTAATTTCATAAAATTTTTAATTTATCAAGATTCTTCCGTTACTGACTGAATGACTAACAGACAACGCACAGCTAAAACTACTGGGCGTAGGGAGCTGAAATTTGGCATGTAGGTTCCTTAGGGAGTGTAGGGGAGCAATAAGAGAGAATTTCCTGAAATTATTACGTGAATAAAGTCCCGGGCTCATGCTAATAATAACTAAAAAAATAACACAAAAATTTTGCTATTGAATAATGATATGGTGTCAATTCATGTTTTCTCGTCTAGTCCTGGCTTCATAACATCAAACTTTATTCCCCATGGTGGTATTTCTGAGACTTTGCACCCTATTAAGGTGATCTTAATGTAATTTCGTTACCATTTCAGACCGCTTTCGCCCAGTACCTCGGCAACTCCCTGGTTGAGAACAACGTTGTTGTCAACAACGGAGCAAGCAGCCTTGGTATTGCTGGCGGCTATGGCGGCGCCATCGGCTTGAACAACGGCCTTGGTCTTGGCGCAGCTGGCTTGGGTGTGGCTAGCGCACCTGCGCTTGGACTGGGCTTGAACAACGGCTTGGGCGCCGGACTCGGCCTGGGCAACGCTGTGGTTGGAGGCCCCGCTTTCATCGACCTTGTCAGCGTTTCTGGCGGAGGAGTGGTGCCAATCTCCAGTGTGGGCCCCATCGTGCCAGCCGGCCTCACCGTGGTGTCAGACAACGCGATCGAAGGCGCTGTGCTGGTCAGCGGTCAGCTGCCGTTCTTGAGCGCTGTGGCTTTCGAAGGAGCCCTGGCCTCTGCTGGCTCCGGTGCGTCTTCTTGCGGCTGCGGTAATGGCAACATTGGCATCGTCAGCGAGACCGGATCTACCGCTGGACTTGGTCTTGGTGGGCTTGCTGGTCTTTCTGGTCTTAACGGAGCTCGAGGTCTCTACTTGTAAATAGTTTGAAGCAGGGCAGAAAAGAAACATAAACGAAAATAAATGATTATTTAACAAGTATAATTTCCTGTGTCGTTTACTTTCTGATTCATCTTGTTAAAATTTTTGCAAACCAGCCTTGTAAAATCGGCAGTATTTGAATTAAAAGAACAAATATTCTATTAGAATTTTTACCATTTATTTATTTAGTCGTATGGCATGCATAAGTCCTGAGTCGCTTTTCGTAATATTTAACTAGTAGCTACCTAATATCTAAATTCTTAACCCATTGGGCTGCGTTCGCAACCGAAGAGAACAAGTCCAGGGAGATGCTAGAACATTTTCTTTTTGGGCAGTTGTGGATGATGCGGTGGACAGACATGATGTTTACCATTAATTCTGTCGTTATTATCGTCCCTTTTACTCGCTGTATACCTTTATCGCTATATACTCAAGATGCTTTAGACAAGACCAAAGCATATTGTGACTGTTCAGTGTTCAATTCCGTTTTAGAGACTAACAATCGTACTTATTCCAATCAAATAAAGTCCAATTTCCCATGAGTTTTTCTCGTTTCTTATATATATAAAGCACCCTTTGCAAAATGATTGAGTTTTTTTCTTAATTTTGATCTACCATTAGGTGAGTTCTTTCTCTTTATCTGTGACACAGAATTAATGCACTATCTGTGACTAAATTCACAAATTCTCTTGACGGTGGACCGTACCCCAGATACGTGACAATTTGAACATGAAAAACTGATATGAAATTTTGTTTTAAAACAGATAAATTATGGAAGCTCAAAATGTAAAAAATAAAGGTCAAAAATTTAAATTAAGTTTGAATGTTGATAACAGATGAAAATACATATTCGTGCCATGCGGAGATGGGCTAGCAACCAGTCACTATACCTAAATCTCTATTCCATCAGAAAGCCCACTATTCAGCTAAGCGTGGCCTTCGAGTCTCTCGACTCTTGGCTCTGTCTACCTCGTAAGGGATAAAGACGTGATTCTATGTATGTATGTGCCATGCGGCGGTGCACATGGTCAGATGGTCACCTGCCAAGTAGTGATTTATTTACCTACACACTATCGCATAAGCTCCAAGATGCACCTAGTCAGTAGCGGATTTACTGTGGAGGCAGATTCCATGACAATGCATATCAAGTTAAGAAATAACAGAAACGTGCCCTAGATTGTTGTTTGTTTACCTACTGTGGAGGGAAATTCCATTACAGTGCATATCAATTTAAGAAATAACAGAATTTAGTGAAATTTTTCTGCCCATCTGCAGTTCCTTCTGCAGTTGAATAGTGAGAGCCCCCCCCCGTCTTTAGGATTCGTTTCAACACGATTTGTTGCACCCTCCCAAACATGCATCGTCCGTCACTATCCTTGTGCACCCCCAAAAAATAATCCTGGATCCGCCGTTGCACCTAGTCATATCATATGTAAATACTAGTTATGCTTTGCGGTTTACATTCTGAAGGAATTCAAGGATTCTATAAAGCCTTTTTCATGAATATCGCTATTATCCACTGAAAGAAAAAATCGCGACTGGCATTTCTCAAGATAAGCGCATTAAAACCGACAATCTAACTCTTCAGCTTTGTTTGTTTGTTTGATTGTTCGTTCGTTCGTTTGTTTGAAATAACTTTACTGTACATATCACATAATTCAACACATTCAATTTACATAACATCTTCATTATATTTATTATCATCATTATCATTTCAGCCATTTCCCGCCCACTGCTAAGCATCTCTCTTTTTCTACGCTATCCTTCTCTATTCTCTCTTTATTAATATTAATTTAGATTTAATCAAAATTTCACCCTCATGAAACCTACCGACAATATGCTTTGTTCCGAAAATATTAAGGTAAAAATAAGCAGGTCTTTGGAATGTCTCAATTTTAACTTATATCTAAGCTATAATAATGCTGGTTCTCTGCACGTGTTTTTCGAAATCAAAGTCCTAATGATGACGTGGAATAGAAAATGCGATAGATATCTACATCGTCAACTCATGATGATCTCCACATCATGAGAAAATTCTTGATATATCAAAAAAATTAAGTAGAGAATGACCGCATTAAAATCGTATTTTAAAAGCTTATAAGGGTTGCGGTCCAGGATCAAGCTAGAGACGAATGACGTAAACAAATATTGAAAGCTGACGTTTATATTGAAAATGGTTACAATTCATAATAATGAGGAGAATAAAAGTTCTATTAGAATATTTGTTCCATATAATCAAGTTAGTTGGTCACCATGGAATTTATTGAAAAAATCAATAGTTATCACATTCTGTTTAGACCCGGTCGAAAATTGTCAACCAAGATGAGTCAGTAAGAAAATGACACAAGAAATTAAATTCGTTAATCAATGTTTATTTTTGTTTTAGATGTCTTTTAACTGTGTATTTACAAGTAGAGACCTCGAGCTCCGTTAAGACCAGAAAGACCAGTAAGCCCGCCAAGTCCAGCAGTAGATCCGGTCTCGCTGACGATGCCAATGTTGCCGTTACCGCAGCCGCAAGAAGACGCTCCAGAACCAGCTGAAGCCAGAGCTCCTTCGAAAGCCACAGCGCTCAAGAACGGCAGCTGACCGCTAACCAGCACAGCGCCTTCGATCGCGTTGTCTGACACCACGGTGAGGCCGGCAGGGACGATGGGGCCTACACTGGAGATCGGCAACACTCCTCCGCCAGAAACGCTGACAAGGTCGATGAAAGCGGGGCCTCCCACTACAGTGTTTCCCAGACCGAGTCCAGCGCCCAAGCCGTTGTTCAAGCCCAGTCCAAGCGCAGGTGCGCTAGCGACACCCAAGCCAGCCGCGCCAAGGCCAAGGCCGTTGTTCAAGCCGATGGCGCCGCCATAGCCGCCAGCAATGCCATGGCCACTCGCTCCGCTGTTGACAACAACGTTGTTCTCAACCACAGAGTTGCCGAGGTACTGGGCCTGAAATCAAATGGAAAATTTTAAAATAGGTTATGCTTGATAGGACTGGGATTATAAGCAAGTTCACAGAGCGGCTGCATATATGTATTATCTCCCTCAACAGTAATAAAAAAAAATGTCCTTTTTTTAAATAAAAGAGGGGTTTGCTTTTGACCACAATCTTGCCCGAAGACAGAGATTAGTTCGACGATGTAGCAAGCTTAGCTTACCGAGAAGCAGCCTATATAGCTTTTATATTTTTCGAAATCTATATTTTAATTACGAAGCATGTATGTAATGAAAAATAAATGTAATTAGTACTTACCTGGGCGGCGATAACCAGTCCGCAAAATACAAGGGTAGCTTTGAATGCCATTTCGATTGTTTGAGGATCAACTCAATACTGTTGTATGCTTAGAAAAGCCTTCCTTTTATATGTTCTACAGGTGTTAACACTATTGACTTATTTTTCTTATCTAATACATGTAACCTATATGTCGTGATAATTGTAATAAGTTACTAAGTGTAAATGTTGATTAAGTAATGTTTCAAAATACATGATAAAGTATCGATATATAAACGAAACAATTAATTTTGAAAATCATTCTAAGTCCTTTGAATATAATAACCAACATGTCCACTTTCGCATTTCTGTTGCTCTGCATCCAAGCTTGCCTCATCCAGGTAATTAAAATGTTTTATTTCTGTTTTGTTTCTTGAAAATAAACTAGATTTTCTTCAGTTTTTTGTTTACCTGGAAAGCTCCGCTGAGAATCATGATCGGAGGGAGTTATTTACATGATATAACTAAATATCTCACGAGAACCTTTGATCAGTAGGAAAAGTGCTCAGTTTTTTCTTTGATATACATGATATTACAAAAAAATTCTAGGTTTGTGGGTGACACTACATACATTTCTAATTTCTAGATGCTTATAAACACATAAGTGTAAATTAACCTTTATTTGCAGCAAGCGTACAGCCAGGCTATCCTTGGCGGGTATGGACTGGGCCCCTCATATGGCGCAAGTTATGGCGGAGTTGAGGTAGCTGCCGTTGAGGTTGACGCCATTGGCGGCTATGGCTACAACAATGGCTTGGCCGGGCTTGGTGGCTTGGGGCTGGCTGGTGCCAATGGCTTAGGATTGGCTGGCGCTGGTGGTTTAGGATTGGCTGGAGCTAGACTTGGCATCAACTCTGGACTTGGCCTCAACTCTGGACTTGGCCTCAACTCTGGACTTGGTCTTGGACTTGGCGCTGCTGGACTTGGCGGTATCGGCGGCCTTGGCCTCGCCGGCGGCTACGGCGGTGTGGGTAACGGCGCGCTCTCCGTCTCCGGAGAGCTGCCAGTTGCTGGCACCACGGTCGTCACTGGCGCCGTGCCAGTGCTTGGCGCTGTGAGCTTCAGCGGCAACTTGCCAGCTGCCGGCGCCGTCTCCATCTCCGGCAACTGCGGATGCGGTGGTGTCCCATATGGAAACTATTAGATCAAATCGTGATCGTGATGAAATAAAAATATAAATAGCTTGACTGAAACATCGTCATTTTATTTCAAGATTTTCCATTTACAGTGGTAAAGTCTCTTCAAAAATGCTTTTTTCATAATTTCGCTATATGTCTAGACTTTTTGATATCAGCTGCTTGGAAAAATACAAAGCAAATACGTGCTGATAGATGTAAGAATGTGTGTGTTGCCAGTAATGACATACGGAGCAGAGACGTGGTCGCTTACTATAAGCCTCATAAGAAGGCTCAAGGTCACCCAAAGGGCGATGGAGCGCGCTATGCTCGGAGTTTCCCTGCGTGATCGAATCAGAAATGAGGAGATCCGTAAGAGAACTAAAGTAACCGACATAGCCCGCAGAATCGCGAAACTTAAGTGATACGTGATAGAGCGAACATATAGCCGTAGGGGCAGAAAAGTTCTCGAGTGATGACCACGAAACGGAAAACGTAGTGTTGGCAGGCCTCCCACTCAGTGGACCGACGACCTGGTGAAGGTCGCGGGATGCGCATGGATGCGGGCAGAGCGCAGGACCGGTCGTTATGTAAATCCTTAGGGAAGCCTTTGTCCAGCAGTGGACGTCTTTCGGCTGAGAGAGAGAGATGTTAGAATAAGGTATTACTGAAAAACATAGGTAAAGGAGTGTACTGGACTCACCAGAGTTAAACTAACCAAGTATCAAGGGAAACAGCTTGGCAAGGAGTTTGCAAAGCTGAGGGCCAACCTCCAGTAATGGAGAGAAAGTATAAGAAAAAGAAGTCCTAATTAGGTCTCAGTGGTGTTTCAATAGTAGTGCTTTTGATATAGTACCTACATGTTAGAAGTCTCCATTCCATCAGAAAGAACACTATTCAGCTAAGCGTGGCCTCCGAGTGTCATGACTCTTGGCTCTGTCTACCCCGTAAGGGATAAAAACGTGATTCTATATAAGTACTAGCCGCGCCCCGGGGCTTCGCTCCCGTGGGAATTTTGGGATAAAAAGTACCCTATGTGCTATTCCCAGTATTTTTCTACCTATCAACCAAATTTCATCGAAATCCGTCCAGTAGATTTTGCGTGATTGAGTAACAAACGTCCTCACAAACTCACAAAGTCACAAACTCACATCCAAACTTTCGCATTTATAATATTAGTAGGATGTATGTATGTTACAAGTGTAAGAAAAAGCACCATTACTATTATTATAACACTATTAACATATTTAATAGAATTAGCAACTGTACTGACGTACGAGCTTTATTTCTCGATCTGATGATCTGAATCCTATTCTTTCTTTACCTAAGTATTGTTTTTGTTAGGACCAAGTAGACCAATAGCCTGAAAACTATGAATGACAAGCTACTTTGGGTGAAATAGATAATAATGACTTGAACTTCCTTATTTATCGCATTGTCTCGACATTATGAAAATTGTCATGTCATGTGGTTATCGGAGAATCTGATAAATATGCATGGTGATCTGATATTAAAAATCATTATTGGTGCCAAGCCGGTTCTGCCCCTTCGGCTGCCGCGGCACGGCACGCTCACTTCGCTCGCTCGCCTCACGCGTTTTGGTTTATGTTGGCTCGTCGCTTCCTGTCTAGCTTTTGTTGAACATACCTTTTTAAATGTCATTACTATTATGGCCAAATCAACGCTCGCTCACCTCTTTCTGGAGAAGTGATGAGCTTAATAAATAATGCCCGGAAAATTTGATTATTTCACCCCCCTACGTCCTGTTTTGGGAAGGTTAAGTAATAAATAAATCAACGAGTATAAACTCGTCAAAAGACTAGACTGGATAAAATGCTGCTGCACCTTTGCACCGCTTCTTCTCTGTACCGTATGCTTGAGGGTTGGAGGCGGTTGGAAACTTAAGGAGTAGTCATAAGTCACCTAATATAATGCCCAATATCTAGATTTCCTTTTGGTTGTTTTGGTTTTGTTGAGTCCGTATATATTTATTTATATATTTACATGTGTTAGATTGATGTACAGATAGACTCAAAGGTAGATGTCATGTCGTAGGCGTTTATTATTCGTCTTCGTCAATAAAAAAAAGTTAAACATCAGTTGAGTTGAGGTTTAAATAAATTGATTCAACTCTTCTTATGTCGCAAAGCTGTTTATGTTAATTTGTAATGAAGGATGCCTATTTTTCAGTCTTAAAAGAAATGATACGACAAAGTAGTTCAATGATTGTTCAATTTATTCATTTCCAATAGGTTTGTGTAAAAACTTATAGGAGAAGTCCGTTTCCGAGTCCAGCATAACCACGACCAAGACCAGCACCCAGGCCAAGTCCAGCGTTACCCAGACCAAGACCACCAGCAGCTGGCAGGAGAGCGGTGGATCCGGTCTCGCTGACGATGCCAATGTTGCCGTTACCGCAGCCGCAAGAAGCAGCCCCGGAACCAGCTGAAGCCAGGGCTCCTTCGAAAGCCACAGCACTCAAGAACGGCAGCTGACCGCTGACCAGCACAACGCCGTCGATCGCGTTGTCTGACACCACATTAAGGCCGGCTGGCACTACGGGGCCCACGCTGGAGATCGGCAACACTCCTCCAGCAGACACGCCGACAAGGTCGATGAAACCCTGGCCTCCCACCACGACGTTTCCTAGACCAGCACCCAAGCCAAGGCCGTTGTTTAAAGCTAATCCTCCCAAGTTAGCGCCCAATCCAGCGTTGACGTTGTTTAAACCCAGTCCAAGCGCAAGTCCTCCTGCTACGCCAAGAGCTCCAGCACTGCCAAGACCAGTTCCCAGACCAAGTCCATTAGCACTGTTGACTACAACGTTGTTCTCAACCACGGAGTTTCCACCGTAGCATTGGGCGAAAGCGCTCTGAAACAGATTAAAATCAATATAATTTCCTGATTTTTAAAGAAGTTTAAACCTGTAGGCTGATCTTCGAGCAACAAGGACTTCCGCGCGCGGTTCGTAAGGAGTCCGTAATGCTGTATGAGGCTGAAGTGTCTGCACAACTATATTAGCTTTGCGTAGCACTTTTTATCCCTTACGGGGTAGATAGAACTAAGAGTCAAAGGCCTCACTTAGCTGAAAAGTGGGCTTATTGATGAAATGAAGATTCAGATATAGTGCCAGGTTGCTAGCCCATTGCCTACGAGTTAGGTATATATTTTTTAAAGATTAACAAGAAATTAATGGATGAGTAAGTACGTACCTGGATGGTAAGGACCAATCCGCACAGGACAAGAGTGGATTTGAATGCCATTTCGATTGTTTGAGGATCAATTCAATACTGATGTTTTCTGGGAAAAGTCGTTCTTATATACCTACATATACATGTGATATAGATGTTAAAAATATTTTGACTTATTTTCCTTATCAATACGTGTAACCTATTATTGACTTAATTGCAATAAGTTGCTAAGCGTAAATGTTGATAAACTACATAATATATTTCAAAATATAAGCGATTGCTTAGCTATATAAGCCAAATTAGTTTGATGAAATTCATTCTAAGTTCATACGTTCTTTGAAGACAAACAAACATGTCCACCTTCGCTTTTCTGTTGCTCTGCATCCAAGCTTGCCTCATCCAGGTAATTAAAATGTTTTATTTTTGAAAATAGTTATACATTTTCTTAGAAATAAATTAAGAATTGATATTGTGATTGTATACCCATACTAGCTGGCGCCCGCAGCTTCGCTCGCGTTGATCCTTTCTTAGTGGATGCCTACGTCATAACATCTACCTGCATGCCAAATTTCAGCCCGATCCGTCCAGTGGTTTGGGTTGTGCGTTGATAGTCAGTCAGTCAGTCACCTTTGAGTTATATATATATATATAGATATATAGGTATTTTATAGGTTTAATAGATCTTGTTGGAAAAAATCCATTAGTATTCAAAACTTTGTCAAAAATCAAAGTCATAAAAAAAGTAAACCTTAAAAATATATTTAAATAAATTTCTATTGTAGCCAAGCCCAATAGTACGAGTCATAATGTAGTACGACTCTTGGCTCTGTCTACACCGTAAGGGATAAAGACATAAAACTATATCTAGTATATCATAAACATCAACATATTCCTTAAATTGTATTGTGTGAAAAAAATTGTTAGAGGTGTCTCAATACATCTTTATATTAACTGACAACAAGCTAATTATTTAAAAATAAAAAACACGACTGACAACTTACATAGCCTATGTCATTCGGGCTTATGCAAGGAATCTCACAATACCTCTCACATCGAAATCTGTTAAGCCGTTTAGGACTTATGGTGGAATAAAGAAATTACATACATACATGAACCCTGAAAACATAACACTCCTTTTTTGGTCAGTCGTGTAAAAAATAGCTACAATCAAAAAATCCTTGGTTTTCAAAGCATATTTCATTTACAGCAAGCGTACAGCCAGGCAATTCTTGGTCTGGGCCCGCGTAGCGGTTACGGTTATGGCGGTGTTGAAGCGAGCGCCGTTGAGGTCGACTCCTTTTCCACTGGCGCTGTTGGCTTGGGCGGACTTGGCGGCTTGGGATTGGCTGGTGCTAATGGCTTAGGATGGGCTGGCGCTGGTGGCTTAGGATTGGCTGGAGCTGGACTTGGCATCAACTCTGGACTTGGCATCAACTCTGGACTTGGCCTTAACTCTGGACTTGGTCTTGGAATTGGCGCTGCTGGACTTGGCGGACTTGGCGGACTTGGCGGCCTTGGCCTCGCCGGCGGCTACGGCGGTGTGGGTAACGGCGCGCTCGCCGTCTCCGGAGAGCTGCCAGTTGCTGGCACCACGGTCGTCACTGGCGCCGTTCCAGTGCTTGGCGCTGTGAGCTTCAGCGGCAACCTGCCAGCTGCCGGCGCCGTCTCCATCTCCGGCAACTGCGGATGCGGTGGTGTGCCATATGGAAACTACTAGACAACAACAAACAAAACAACAGCAAAATGGTTTTACGGATATAAATGTTTACATTGGACTTTTAATTTTATTTCCTACTTAGCTTTACGTACACCCGTTATCAATACCCAAATATTTTTTTCTGTTTGACCATGGTGATCTAATCTAACGGATTAAATTGATTGTAGATGTATGCATTTTATTTTACAGTTTTGGACGCAAAAATGTTTGTCATAATCTAGAAAAAATATGAGGTCAATAGAAGCCAAAAATGATTCTTTCATCGGTTCCGTTCTGAGTGTGTTATTACTTGAGGTTATTACTAACACTAGTGTCAGATTTAAATCAAGCCCAAGACATCCCTATTGAGAAGCAATAAGAATCCTTTGTTCTACTCTGATCCATTAAATCAATGGATCAGATTCCACTGTTGAGACCACTCTAATCCATCAATCGATTAGATTCCACTGTTGAGTACATTCTAATCCATCATGGGATTTAATTCCGCTGTTGAGTACACTCTAATCTATACATATAATAAAACAGTAAAAATATTTTGTCTGTACATTTAGTATTTTTGACTAAAATGGATAGAGGGACACTTAAAAAGAACAATAGAAAGCAAAAAAAGTTTTTTGGAATTTCTTGTCTGTCTGTCTGTCTGTCTGTCTGTCTGTATGTATGTACGCGTTTCACGCAAAAACTACTGGACGGATTTGAATGAAACTTTTTTTGTTGTATAGCTATTAAGCCTGGGCAACATATAGGCTATAATTCATTTTGAAAACTGGAACACCTGATGAAGAACCATAACGGAACAGCTAAACTATAAGTAATATGGAAATGGTGCCTTAACAAAAATCGTTCAACCTGATGAGCATTTTCTGCCGACGTATAAAAATTGAAGATCTGGAACATCTGATGAAAAGCTCCAAGAGACCAGCTACACTATAACATATATGGAAATGGCGCCTTAGCAAAAATCGTTCAACCTGATGAGCATTTTCTGCTGACGTATAAAAATTGAAGATCTGGAACATCTGATAAAAAGCTCAAGAGAGATTTTTCATCTAAGCGAAACTCACGCGGGCGAAGCCGCGGGCGACAGCTAGTATATAATAGGATTTGATTCCGCTGTTAAGTACTCTCTAATCCATGATGGGAATTAATTTCGCTGTTGAGTCTCTGCCCCACCTGAGGTCCCTGTTCTAAGTGGGATCTGTGGGATCCTTAGGACCATATGTCAAGTGTCACCAGGTGGCAATGACAGGTCAAGTAAGTCACCACACCATGGAATTAATAAGTACTTACGTGCATAAGTTCCTACGTATTATGCACCAGACTAGGTGGATGTGACAGGTGTTATTATTGTGTCATTGTTTGCCATTGATTTATATAATTATACATCACCTATCAAACTATCTACAAAATGATAATATCAAATACTAATACATAAAAGCTGAAGATTCTTTGTATGTTTATAAACGCTCTAATGCTTGGTTGTATTTGTTTACGAGAAGCGACCAGCAGTTGGCCGCTAAACGTAGACATTATTAACTAAGTTTAGTGAATAACTAATGTTTTTTATTAAATAAGTAACCATTGCTTAAAAAAAAAGAAAAATAAGAGGTGGCCATCTCTTCTTTGGTCTATTCCTATTTCTTTATAAGAAAGGTTCCTTTGTTCCCAATAGTTCCATTATAATAATAAAATAGCGTACATAAAAAACATAAACAGCAAATGTCTTAAACACGAAACACACAGCCAAAGCCGCGGGCAAGAGCGCGTACTCAATATTTTTGTTAATCCTCACATTATTTTGAATAAGTTACTGTGTAACAATAACTCGTGTTGACAAGACTTGACAAATGTGACGTCATGGGTACAGGTGCGTACTATGGATCAATTTTATCATGGTTTTTTGCCACAGTTTTTCACAAAATTTCAGTGCCTAAATACTGTCTGGATTTTCTAGACCAAGAGTCTTAAAATTCCGGCAACAGGGATCATCTAAGGGAATTTTGGGAATAAGCCCCATCCCAAACTCCCTTGCCTTGATGTGAAGGGAAATTTGAAACAAAATCTTCAAATTCCGATGACATTATATTGATAGACATGACCTAGCGCATCCAGAATCGGTCCCAAGTTATTTATTTATTTAACAAGAACAGCACGGACATAAAATGTTATTACTTAGATGACAATAAAATACTAGGTGACACTAATAAAAATGTAGTTTATGCAACAACTTTTATAAGATACAAACTTTCAGTGGGAGTTGATATAACAAAGATCAAGAGTTTGCAACAAGCTCTGCCATGGGTTTGCCCCTTCGAGCACCAAACTAGGAGGCCGTGCTGCTCTATGGTTGACACTGATAGCGAACATTGCGTCGTGGTTAGTGCTCACGCCATTGCTTTAAGGGTAAGATAGATACCTAATTTTTTTCTGGCAATAACTGGACGGCCCAGGACAGAGAAGGTTAGCGTAGACGGAAGGAGGCTTATACCTAGCAGTGGGATACGGGACGGGAGGCTGTAGATGATGATGATTTTTAATACCCACAACGAGAGGGTACGGAATGATGATGAAATTATGATGTATGGATCAGTATTGGGCAACGAAAGGGACGGATGAAAGGAAACTACATGCAACAGAGATGCGCATGTGTGGAGTGACAAAAATTGAAAAATACGGAATGAGTATGTAAGAGTGAATGAGAAATTTGTTATAACTTAGGAGTTACATAAAAAGAGTTTTGAATATGTAAATAAAGAGTATGAGGAATATGGGAAGTTTAGTGAAGAGATGGATGGATTGCATCAAGGACAGCATGAATAGGAAAGAAGTGTCTAGAGATATGGCGGGTTATAGAGTGAAGTTAGTAGGAGATGATACACTGTGTTGATCCCAAATCAATGAGAAATGGTTAAGGAGAAAAATCACCATGTAGGATGATGTAGCACATGCTTGAGTCCCAAGAAGAAGAGAAATCGTAAATTTTCTAATACGATGAGATGTGGTTTCTTTTTTCTTTCATGTTATACCTGAACATTGATATAATTGGGTCATGGTTTCAGATGTCAAGTTTCTTCGGCCTGGCTCCACTGCGATTTAAGCCCAACGGCAATGGCTATGTTGTGTCTCTGTCTAACCCTATGTGCATATACAGTTATTTGCTGGTAACCGCTTTGGGTAAGAGGTGTTAAAAACATTATTTATTAAAGAAAAGTAGCTAATGGTTAGTGACAATATTTGTTTAGTGACAATTTTTATCTCTTGTTAGCAAATAACTAAAAAAAACAGTACCAAATTTTGTTTCAGTCTCAATGGCGTTCTTCTGTATAACTTCGGAGCTTCAGATCGGCGACACTCCGTTCCTCAACAATTCTTCTCACCTATTGCAAGTCATGGAATTTTTTGAAGTTTTCTTCCTTGCTATTGTGGCCGGCGCTGGAGTTTACGAGGCACCGGCTAGGATGAGGAGCATGATCAAATTTATGGACACTATTACTGCGGTGTGGTTTCTTTCGTACCTAGGGTTTAATAGTAAGATGCTACTTCTATGGCTGAATCTATAACAAGTCTCTTATATGTCTGGGATTTTTGTATCATCACTTCTCTTTTAACTACCCATGTGGCAGGTAGAGACTATAGATTTCTACTCACGGAAGTAAAAATCAAGAGTCTTACTTCTTGTTCATTTTTTTTTTTTATCTTGGGATTACGAATTAGTTATTTCCAGATGGACAAAACTATTGGGCCCTGCTACTATCGCGCGATGGAGCGCCGGATCTGCGTTGGTTTCTTCTTCTTCATTGTCTCCCTTACTTTGATGCTGGTTAGCGACATTACTATCGCCATCGTCAAGGCTCCTCCGCAAAAGCAAGGTAAGGGATTATTGGTAAAGTTCATTGTTAAGATGCCCGTTGGGTACTGGATGGCCAAGGCAAGGAGGAGATAGCTAGAAGACTTCAACAAATTCGTATGCCTTAATTTCATTAATATGCCTGAATTTTTATTCGGACTTCCGGTTGTCAAAGAAACCTATCGCATAGCAAATAGCTCTATCGTTAATTATCATTTTTATAGTAAACAAACCTTCTACAGAGTCTAAAAGTAGACAATTCTAACCTGCATAACCAACTGCCGGGTACGTCACTACATTTCACCACAAACACAACACAAAAACTATGTAAAAAAAATCAAAACAAGAAATTGGAAGATGAATGATAACTGAATAAATTTAAATCGGCGACTTGCAGGCCTACCACCAACTCTTAATGCGAGCCAGTTTACGATCTAAGTTGAGCTGTATCGCAATTTCGTACCATCAAGCCTATATTACGATCTTGTTTAGGTAGTCACTGAAAGAAGATCGGGATTGGGTGGCAATCTAACATCATTCACTCATTTTGCATATAATTTCGTACCACGACGACGTGCTTTACGAGCCTAAACTGGATCGTTTAGCTGTCAAACTTAGCGATTCAAAAAAAGTTGCTTTTCGCCGATCGCAAGTAAATTGTTTACTAGAATTTGTTAATAAAATAATTAAAAAACAGTGTCAAAATGTGATAATTATTTTTGTCGTGATGGTAAAGTTATTTTCGACAAATCTTGAAGTCCGCAAATTTTTGATGTAAGGACACAAGAAACTAAAATGAAATTTGAAAATTAGGATTGAAAAATATGACAAAAATTTGACATAATTTAATTTTTTTATAGTAATGATTTTTTTTTCTTTTATTTATCTGTTTAAATCATTTTTTAATATTGTTTTTTTTTTGCCTGCTAAAATATTGTACATACTGTTAAGGACAGGACACAGTGAAACTATACTGTCTCTCTCTCAGCCAAAAGACGTCCACTGCTGGACAAAGGCATCCCCTAAGGATTTCCATAACGACCGGTCCTGTGCTGAAACTGAATTAAATTAAAGAAAATAATTAACTAAATTACCTTATAATTAGCTAATTAACACAATCTGTGCTTCTTTTGACATTTTAAAATATTAAAAAATGGATTTATATAATTACTCATATTTTTAGTACTGTCAAATACCCTATTGCCGACCATTATAATCACAGTCCCGTATGTTTCAGGGGATATAGTGTTACATTACCTCGGCTCATATCTCATTAGCTATTTTATCACGATACTGGAAGTCCAGTTTGCAGTCACTGTGATGATGGTCTACGCCCGGTTCAGAAGTCTCAACAAAGTTTTGAGTCTCACCGCGAAGAACTTGTCTAAGCCAAACAGTAAGTTGATTAATAAATTATGATTCTCCAAATTTGCTAAGGTTGGGTCCCACCGTCTTACTTAGACAGTCACAGTGTCAAATAGTATGACAAAAGTAAACGTAAACTTAAAGTTAACTTTGACAGTAACCATAACAAAAACTTAATTTCGGTGCAACAGCCTAAACATCTAGAATAAAAATTGTCATTTTTTAGTGACTATCGAACCCCATTTGCTAATTTCTCCCACTGACGTGGTCCATCGTATCACGTTGGTTTATAGCAAGTTACGTGACGTGGTGCGTCACCTTGAAAACAGCTACAGCAGCTGTTTGGTCATCATCCTCATCGACACGATGTTCGCTCTCATCTTCACCCCGTACTTCGCCTTTTGTGAGATCTGTAAGTAGACCTACTATTATTATCATCCAAGTTACAACCAATGGAGGCGAATGTGATACAGATACCTTTATCAATTCCTCTCAATTTTCTTCTTTGGCACTCAACTCACTCAACACTCAACATACGTATTTCCTATCGTCCCATGGAATTCGAACCGTGATTTCAAGTCATAGGGCAAGCGACTAGATTCTTGAATTAGGAGGTATAGAGTTTAGAAAAGTGTTTCAAATAATTATTATTATTTTTTTATACCTACAACTTGGCCAACTGGCCAAGCTGAAGACTGAGGATGGCAGAATCATTTCGTCAAAGCCGGAGCTGTTGGAAGAGGTTGAGAAGTTCTACGGACAATTATACACGAGCGTACGCGCACCTGTCAGTAATCTGGCCAAAGATCCAAGAGCCAGATTGGCCCGACACTACACCGAAGATATCCCGGACGTCAGCCTATACGAGATTAGAATGGCTCTCAAACAGCTAAAAAACAATAAGGCACCGGGTGACGATGGAATCACGGCTGAGCTTCTGAAAGCAGGTGAAACGCCGATATTAAAAGCTCTTCAGAAGCTATTCGATTCCGTCATACTCGAGGGACAAACGCTTACGGCATGGCACAGAAGTGTGGTGGTACTCTTCTTCAAAAAAGGCGAAAAAACCTTATTGAAGAATTATAGGTCTATCTCACTTCTGAGCCATGTCTACAAACTGTTTTCGAGAGTCATTACGAATCGTCTCGCTCGCAGGTTTGACGACTTCCAGCCTCCCGAACAAGCCGGTTTCCGAAAAGGCTTTAGTACCGTAGACCACTTACATACGCTGCGGCAGATTATACAGAAGACCGAGGAGTATAATCAGCCATTATGCTTGGCATTAGTGGACTATGAGAAAGCTCTTCGATTCGATCGAGACCTGGGCTGTGCTACAGTCTCTCCAACGGTGCCAAATTGAATATCAATTCAATTCAATTCAAAACATTTATTGCAATTCACATTATACTTCTCTTATAATAAATTATATCTGTTATCATTAGGTACAATATGAACCCTGTCGGGTGCGCAATAGTAATAAGAGGGGAGCGGCAAGCGGGTCTTTGATTTTATGTATGCTAATTATATATTTAAGTCATTTAATGTCTTTGTCATTTAAAAACTCGTCTATTGTGTAATATGCTTTTTCAGCAAGTAACAATTTCAATTTTTTTATAAATATAGATTCCTTTTTTTTCTGATCTTAAGTATTTGATATTAATGTTCGTTCCGGCCCATTAATTTTTCTGATATTAATGGGCCGGAACGAACAATTTTTAATTTTGATAGAGGTACAACTAATTTATTTTTGTGTCTTGTTGGATAGCGGCGCGGTATGTCATCATTTTTTATATAATATTTGGGGTATTTACGTACAAATTTGCAGGCTTCTAAAATATATATACTCGGTAAGGTTAGTATTTTTAAGTTTTTAAAGTGTGGTTTACAGCTTTCAGTCGGTTTTATATTACAGATTATTCGTATGCATTTTTTCTGAAGTATAAGCAGTCTGTCCGCGTCAGTGCTGTTTCCCCATAATATAATCATGAAAATGCATACACGTAATAGGCCGTTATTGCTGTATGGTCATTAGTAGATTTTTTCAATTCTCTGAGTGCATAAGTAAATTTCAATAGTTTTATGGCTATCTTGTCAACGTGAGCTTTCCAGTTTGTATGCGTATCTAGGACTAAACCGAGCAGCTGGAAGGTACTCACACTTTTCAGTTTATACTAAGGGGAGCTTTTTGGTGCGGTCTAAATTGAATAATTTTTGTTTTGGAGAAATTTATTTCTAGATTGTGGTCAGATAGCCATGATACAACTGAGTCAATAGTCTGGGTTAGTATTTGATTTAAATTGTCGTGACTTGTACAAGGGGTTAGCAATGATATGTCATCTGCGAATAACACACATGTCTTTAGTGATTTAGGCAAATCATTTATATAAATTAATAACAACAAACAACCGACAACACTTCCTTGGAGAATAGAACATTTAACGGAGTGAGCGTCTGATCTCACCGAGGATATAGTCCCTGAGTTTTGATCATAGTTATCTATTTCCACATATTATGTTTCCCGAGTTTCTAGATATGACCTGAACCATGCGTGAGCGATTTCTCTTATGCCTATACCGTGGAGTTTATTTAATAAAATGTCGTATTGAACTTTGTCATAAGCTTTCGTCATGTCTAACATAATACCTACAGCATATTTTTTAAGTCAATTAATTTTAATATTTCTTGAATATATAATTATAAGTTGCTAATGTCGCTGATCGATTTTTTCTAAAGCCGTTTTGGTTATCGTCAAATATGTTAAATTTTTCACAAAATTTATACGTTTGATGACCTATTGCTTTTTCAAAGATTTTCGATGCGGTGCAGGGGATCGCAATAGGCTATCGATATATCGAAGCGCTGAAGTGTTTGTACGAAAACGCCACCATGTCGGTCCGTCTCCAGGAACAAGGCTCGAAACCTATCCAGTTGCAGCGAGGGGTGAGACAGGGAGACGTGATATCTCCGAAACTGTTCACCGCCGCCCTGGAAGATGTTTTCAAGCTCCTGGACTGGAGCGGACTCGGTATCAATATCAACGGCGAGTACATCACTCACCTTCGATTCGCTGACGATATCGTAGTCATGGCTGAGACTCTACTCTACTAGAGCCTCTCAACAAGTGGGTCTAAAAATGAACATGGACAAGACAAAAAATATGTTTAACTAGCTGTGCCCGCGACTTCGTCCGCGTAAAAATTTGGAACCATTGTGATTTGAAAAATGATGTCTCTAATATGCATTTAAAAGCTCTGATGTTAATATAAAAAAAAAAAAAACATAGATTAGATATCATTATAATATTAAAGCTGAAGAGTTTGTTTGTTTGTTTGTATGAACGCGCTAATCTCAGAAACGCATAGACCGATTTGAAAAATTCTTTCAGCGTTGAATAGGTGAGTTATTCCTGAGTACTATACAGGCTACGTATGTAACACGGGCGAAGCTCGGGCGGATTGCTATTACTTACAGACACATTTTATTTATTTATATTTAAAAAAAATTATAAAAAAAAATACAGCAATGCTTCTCTATATACAATATTAGAAGTATAGCCGTCGGGGATCAAAACAAAAAGTTTTCTAGGATCGCTCACGCGTGAGAGAGCCACGTAAAGCTGACCGTGTAAAAAGCAGCTATATCTTAGATCCACACCTGCAACTTTTAGCGTTTGACCTTGGGCTTTATTAATTGTCATAGTGTGCAGAGCAACTACGCTCTGCTGCCAGAAAATGTGGCAGAGAGAATCCGGACAAACGAAGCGGCGGGAAGAATTCTGTACCGGAACTTCACCGGGAAAAAACCACCGGTAAAAATAAGTACCGGGAAAAAATCTCCACGCGGCACCACGTTTGCCCGACTAAAACCTAATTAACTTAACGCAGTCTGCTACCACCGTAGCTTATGAAGGGAGCTACAGGGCCCTATATGATAACCTAACCTATAAATTAACTACAATTGAACACTTACCAAATTAAATCTTCTTTCTCTTCGGATCCAAACTTGAGTGTCTTCGGGAAGGGGGAATTCCTAATCACCCTACCTAACCCTTGAGATCTCAATTCCCCAGGACAAATAAATAGATTTCTTCCCGTAGTTTCACTCGGGAACAGCCAGATGTGAACAGCCAGCCACGTTTCACCTCTCACAAGAAAAAGTCACAATAACAGAGTTTTTCACAAACACAAATTCAATAGTGATTTAACAAACAGGAAATTCACAATTATCACTCAAACTAAACAACAAGCAAAAGACGCGAGACCGCTCCGCGTATTAAAATCAAACCGATATCGCCCTGGACAATGCAATGGCGGACTACACGCGACGCAATCCACGCTAGCAGTGTGAAAACCCCGAACGCCCTCTGGCGGCAGCAATGCGAAACGCCTGCGTTTAGTTTTACCCAATATATTACAAACATCCCCCCGTCCCGGTCTGAGAAGCAGACCGCTAGCTTACTCTTACGGAAGGCGGGCGAGAGAGGTCACACCTCTCCTTAAAATCGAACCGTCGACCAACACCTCAGCCACACGCGGAGTGCCATCTCCGCCAAGAATCAAACGTAATATGCGAGCTCGTCGCCAAAGCAATGAGGGCAAATTTGCCTCTTTTAACAATACTAAATCACCCTCCCTGGGAGGCTCAGTCCTGTCTGTCCACTTCACTCTTTGCTGCAGCAAATGCAAATATTCAAGCGACCAGCGACGCCAAAAGTCCTGGCTCATTTGCTGCAACATTTGAAAACGCGACAACCGATATACGCGTTCATCCTTCCAAGGGTATTCGGGCAGGGCATTCAAAGGCCCTCCCACCAAAAAATGACCAGGGGTGAGAGCTTCCAGGTCATTTGGATCTGGAGATAGCGGACAGAGAGGACGAGAGTTGAGGACCGCCTCAACTTTACAAAAAACCGTGGCCAGCTCTTCAAAAGTTAGAGCCGTTTCTCCGATAATGCGGCGGAGGTGGGTCTTTGCGGATTTCACAGCCGCTCAAAAATCCCTCCCCAATGGGGGCAACTTGGGGGACTAAACTTCCAGGTTATTCCCCTTTGGGCAGCAATTTGACTTAAACTAGTACAATTTTTATCAATAAACACAGAAACATCCTTAAGATAATTTACAGTTCCCCTTATAGTTTGTGCCATTATCAGACCTAATAAGGGAAGGTAGACCTCGACGCGAAACAAAAGCGATCCAACGCGGCGACGAAGGCCTCCGTAGTCAGAGCCGACACCACCTCCAAGTGGACAGCCTTGGTGGCCAAACAAACAAATACACACAAATAGCCCTTCACAATACGGGCATTACGAAAGGGAGAAGCCTTGATCGAAAAGGGGCCGGCAAAATCGGTTCCAACGCCGTCAAACGGCCTCGAAGGTCGGATTCGATCAGCGGGCAAATCACCCATCTGTGGTTGCATCGTGGATGCCTTCAACCTATAACATGCAATACATCGAAACAGGACACTACGGATTGCTCTTCGGGCAGACAAAATCCAAAACTCGCGTTGCAAAATAGCCAACAAAGCATTGCACCCAGCATGGGCGTTACGAATGTGTCGATCAGATACCAAAAGCTGCACCAAGGGTCCGCCCTTGGGCAACAACAGAGGATGGCGAGTCTCATAGGGAAGATCCGCCTTCCGGAGCCTGCCTCCAACCCGAAGAAGCCCATCCGAGTCGATGTACGGGTTCAAACGAGCGACCGCGCCCTTCAACTTAGCGCGTCCGTCGCGCAAAATACGAAGCTCTGACTCAAACCGTCCGGTCTGCACGACACGGACCCAATGCAACAATGCGCTCCGGCGCTCTTCTGCACCTGCAATCGGCTCCAACCGCTTTTGCCTGTGGGTTTCTACAATTATGTATGAAACGCTTAATCCAACTGGTAACACCCAGAAGCTTATCCAAGCTGCTATACCGAGCAAGTAGCCAATCCGGCTCCGACGTCGTCTCAGCGACTACAGCATGTACACGGAGCCCAGTCAAACTCAAAGAAGTAACATCTGTCTGACAGACAGGCCAAGAAGTTTCTGATCCCATCAGCCACTCTGGGCCCCACCAGAGCGGGTGTGACACCAATTCTGGTGCCGTACAACCTCGGGAAGCACAGTCCGCTGGGTTAAGCTCTCCCGGCACATGTCTCCATGTTATATCAATTCCAATATTTTGAATTTGGGAAACCCGATTTCCCACAAAAACCTCCAAGGTATGTGGGGCCGCGCGCAACCATGCAAGCGCGACCTGGCTATCCGACCAGGCGAAGATGTCTCGTATCTCGACCGTGGCCGCCAGCTCACATGCAACGTGATGCAACAATTTAGAGAGAAGGTGAGCTCCACTCAACTCAAGCTTGGGGATAGTCAGCCTAGTCCTGATGGGGGCGACCTTGCTCTTCCCTAACAAAAGCGAGACATTGACCCGGCCATCGGCGTCAACTGTCCGCATATAGACTGACGCGGCGTAGCCTCGCTCCGACGCGTCACAAAAGCCATGCAGGCTGGCTCGATATTTCCCGGGTGGCAATATTCGACGAGGCAAGGCAATCCGATTGACTTCCTTAATCGATGAAAACAACTCGAGCCAATCATCCAATGGAGAACCAAACAGCGGCTCGTCCCACGAGATGCCCAAAGTCCAAAGTCTCTGAAGAAGACACTTTGCAGAGAATATCACTGGACTGATCCAACCGCTTGGATCAAACATACGAGCTATTACGGACAACACCGTTCTCTTAGTCCAGACCTTTGGTATTTCCAAGTCCACTTGGAATGTGAAAATATCGGTTAGCGGCTGGTACTGCATGCCCAGCACCGCTATCCTGTTGGGATCATCCACATCCTCAAACAGGTGAGGGTTCTGTTGGTGATCCTCCGGGATCCCTTCTAGAACTTTAGGCTCATTGGACAACCACTTACGTAGCTCATAGCCACCCGTTTTCAATATTTCAATCAATTCGTCCCGCAGTAGGAGGGCCTCCTCAATACTTTGGGCTCCGGTGCACACGTCATCAACATACAAGTCACGTGACAGCACGGAAGCCCCACGGGGAAAGCGGATCCGTTCCCGCTCTGCCAATTCAAGCAATGATCTGATGGCGATATAGGGACTAGATTTCCAAACCATACGTGTTTGTGTTGAGTTCATACACCGTCACAGGATCCTCAGGGCGCTCACGCCAGAGTATCAACTGGAATCGCCTGTCCTCAGGATGTATGACTGTCTGGCGGAACATCATCCGGATGTCCGCACCAAAAACCACTTGATGTCTTCTAAAGTTCAAGATGATGTCAATTATGTCCCTATGCAATTTGGGACCCGAATGCAAACACAGATTCAACGAAACCCCGTTCGAAGTGGGTGCGGACCCATCGAAGACGGTCCTCAATTTGCCTGTTGAGGCCTTCACCACCGCGTGGTGGGGCAAAAAATAATGCTCAGTTGAGCTCCAATCAACTCGAGCCGGAGACATGTGACCCAAATCCTCGTACTCGCGCATAAATTCAATATATTTATCGCGAAGTACGTGGTCACGCTGCATGCGTCGCTCCATGGACAGCAGTCGTTTATCCGCAAGCGCCCTACTTTGCCCTAGGCTAGGACGAGAGGCAACAAAGGGTAACCTAGTTACAAACCGACCGGAGGGCAACCTCTCCGTGGTCGATCGAAAAAGGGCTTCGCACTCAGCGTGTTCCGGATCCACCCTGGAACTCATAGGTGGCTCCTCCACCTCCCAAAACCTTTGCATGGTCTTGGCCAAGGACGCTGATGCGACGACCGGTGGCTCCTCCACGGTGCTATTATCAAACACAGGGCCCATCAGGGCGAAACCAAAGATAGTAGACACTGCCATCAGTGAAGACGAACCCAGAGCTCTCTGGGTACCCAACAAAATCCAACCCAATACGTCCGAGCCCAGGAGCAAGTCCACTGGGCCGGGATGAAAGACAAAGGGGTCGGCCAAATCCAGACCCGAAACCAAAGACAACACACCCGGCGGTCTGTCTGTCGAGGGGTGCCAACCCGCAATGGTATCCATTACCATAGCCGAAGTCGTGATCCTCATTGTGGAGGACTGCAGCGAAGAAAAGGTGACAAGTGTCTGGCCCGTCAGACACTTCACTTGTATGCCACCAACTCCAAGAAGTGGCACAGGCGAGTCTTCCACGACTAAACCTAACTGGCGTGCCACTTGAGTGGTAACCAAACTGCTTTGAGCCCCTGAGTCCAACAGAGCTCTCAAATTAATGGCTTCCCCCCCACGACCCCATACGCGGACCACCGCGGTAGGGAGCAGAACCGTCCGCGGCTCTGTCCCAGCAAGGGAGCAAGCTAGTTACGGGCTCCCCACTCTCTCCAAACCAGGGGCGCGCCACTGACCCGGATAATATGGCGGGCGAGTGCACATCCCCATCTGAGGGGGGCATAACCCGCGGCCCGGCCATACATATGGTACGGCGGGTGGTACTCCAGCCGTGGGTACTCGTGCAGCGGCGGAGAAAACCGCTGCGGCTGCATGTGGTGGGTATTGGTAACCCGCGTGGAGGGGGGTGTCCCCACTCTCACGTCCGATCTAGGGCCCCCGCCCATGGGGGCCCTATCCGGGGCCTGGCCAGCTACATACTGGCCATGACCTTGGGGCGCGTGGTCCCGGTCCGCCAAGACCCGCGCAGGTACGCGACCCCCCTCCCGAGGGGGGGTGCGACGAGCGAAGCCGCGTCCTCCGTCCGGTGGTGGAGGGCTTCGCGCAGGAGCGCCCCCGCCCATAGGGGACCCCTGCCTCAACATCCGGGTGCCATCCCCGTTGCGGTTCATGCAAAGCATCGCGTGGTGCCGCCCACGGCATGCACTGCATGGTATGGCACTGGGACAGTCACGTGCATAGTGACCGCCCAAACAATAAAAGCAAAGTTCATGCCGCTTTGCCATGCGGCGCCTATCTTGTACTGGCAGTCTCTGCCAGTCCCTGCATTGTAGCAGGCTGTGGCCCATCCGGCCACATTGCAGGCAGTCCGCGTCCCCCGCGACTGCTGCCGTGTGTGCAACCCGCACACCAGCTCCACGCGGTGGCGGTTGCCGTCCCTGTTGGGGCCTACGTTCAGGCGCTCTGGATGGCGCTGAGTCCGTCATGGTATTCTCAGCAGCCCGTGCCTCAAACTCCAAAAACTTCACCAAGTCAGTGAATGTTGGTAGGGTGGTGCTATCCCGCTCCGCATTTTCGCGCTCAAACCGCGAGCGGATGTCATTGGGCAATTTGCCCAATACAATGTGCACCAACAAAAAAGACCATTGGTCCACCGGCAGCCCCAGTGTGCGGAGCGCGTTACAGGCCACTGTAACGGGCGTGAGCAACTGCAGGCGCAACTGTGCCCTGTTGGCCACCTTGGGCAGGGCCATCAACTGTGCGGCGTGCGCATCCGCTAACAAACGTAAGTTTTGGTAGCGGGAGTTCAATAACTCCCAAGCCGTATCGTACTGGTCGTCCTCCACCCGGAGGTGCTGGATGAGCGACCGCGCTTCATCCTCCAGAGTGGAGAGGAGGTAGGCCATCTTCTGGGCCTCCGACAAATCCTGTCGTGCTACGACCAGGGACTCAAACATATTTTTATATGCTACCCACTCCTCCATCCTACCCCCAAAGTGGGACAGCTGAAGGGTGGGGAGCCGACCAGTAACCGCTGGTCCTTCCTGTCTAACAGGTGTGCGAGGGGCTGGTCCGCCAGCCTGTCTCGCCCTTATTTCGGTCACCGCCTCCGCGATATCATCGTGCAGACTCAGGATCTGGTCCATGTCCGCCATGTGACCTGCGTAGGCCTCCGGGGTAAGATCGGCTTCGGTAAGCGCCGCCATGGCCGCTTCCGCGCTAATCAATCGTGAGTGGAGGTGATCCGCTCTTAGCAGTATGGCGCCCTCCCTGTCCTTCCGGGACAGGAGTCCTCCGGCCGTCACAAACCATCTCAATTCGTTGGCGAGTGTCGCCCTAGCATTGGAGGCCTTCGCCATCGCGTCAAGTCACAAACAAAAAATAACAAAAAGGTAAATAAAAAACAACAAAATCAAGCAACTACACGAAGAACCGCGGTAGGTATGAGAATGGCACAAACCCGGAACGCACGGTACAAACCGCAAACAAATACAAAAAAGGTTACAAATATTCTTATACAAACAAACTAAGAAAAATCTAATAATTTTTACAAACAATTAATTATTTTTTACAAACGAACAAATAGAGGGTAGATAAACTACGCTCTGCTACCAGAAAATGTGCAGAGCAACTACGCTCTGCTGCCAGAAAATGTGCGCAGAGCGAATCCGGACAAACGAAGCGGCGGGAAGAATTCTGTACCGGAACTTCACCGGGAAAAACCTCCGGTAAAAATAAGTACCGGGAAAAAATCTCCACGCGGCACCACGTTTGCCCGACTAAAACCTAATTAACTTAACGCAGTCTGCTACCACCGTAGCTTATGAAGGGAGCTACAGGGCCCTATATGATAACCTAACCTATAAATTAACTACAATTGAACACTTACCAAATTAAATCTTCTTTCTCTTCGGATCCAAACTTGAGTGTCTTCGGGAAGGGGGAATTCCTAATCACCCTACCTAACCCTTGAGATCTCAATTCCCCAGGACAAATAAATAGATTTCTTCCCGTAGTTTCACTCGGGAACAGCCAGATGTGAACAGCCAGCCACGTTTCACCTCTCACAAGAAAAAGTCACAATAACAGAGTTTTTCACAAACACAAATTCAATAGTGATTTAACAAACAGGAAATTCACAATTATCACTCAAACTAAACAACAAGCAAAAGACGCGAGACCGCTCCGCGTATTAAAATCAAACCGATATCGCCCTGGACAATGCAATGGCGGACTACACGCGACGCAATCCACGCTAGCAGTGTGAAAACCCCGAACGCCCTCTGGCGGCAGCAATGCGAAACGCCTGCGTTTAGTTTTACCCAATATATTACAAACACATAGCAAAACATAATCTTACTGGGAATTGGACTCGTCTGAAACTAAAAGGAAAATTGTTTGGTATTAGTGGAATTCGGGGTACAAAAACACTCTCACCTGCTCCGCATCCGGTCAAAATCTCTGCTTCTATTACGTTTCGTTGTAAATTTGTTATTTTTAACCTGGTGCCATTACAAAGTTTAGGAGGGCTTAAATTTCTAAGGAGCATTATAGGTACTCCAACTTTTAAAATTATTGTGTGAGCTGGCAACCCAGGAGCACTTAGGGATTCCAAAAATTCTATAGGGTAGTTTGTGGATTCTTCTTCTTCCGTAATTCTATTAATAGAGACATATTCTACACAATCACCCGGAACAAAGCTCAAAATTTCGGCATTTATAGCTGCTGCCTGTTCATTTTTTGGTGTTAAAATCGCCCTCTCGCAAAGCCACGTATTTTCTTTAAAAGCTATCTCGGTCGCATTTTCATATACAGATGATATGAGCTCTCGCATCGTTGGGACTGTGCAACAAAGGTTTTCATGGAGAACCACTTTTCCTTGTACCCTCTGGATACACACCGTTACCAATCTTAAGTAGCATATTAGAGAACTCCTGTGCGTTTTCGTTGCCTCCAATTTGCGCTCGCATATTTACTGTCAAATGCATTGAAATAATGTAGTGCCACAATCTAGAACTCTTTAAACACGCCCTTATCTCATCAGCCCTTGTTCCACGTGGTATGACAGGGAGAGTCTGACGAAAGTCCCCACAAAAAGAACTGTAACGCCACCCATGGGTTGGTCATTTTGTCTTATATCCCGTAACGTTGTGTCCACTGCTTCAACCGCTTTTCGGTTAGCCATAGTGCATTCATCCCATATAATAATATTGCAATCGCGTAAAACCTTAGCTTTATCGCTGCTTCTGAAATGTTACATACGGGATTCTCAGTGCGGTCTAAGTTAATCGGAATTTTGAACATGGTATGGGCAGTTTTGCCTCCTGGCAACAAAGTGGCTGCTATGCCGGACGAAGCTACAGCAAGCGCAATTTTACTTTGGCTCTGAAATTGTTAGATAGAAAGTCCTTAGAGATGAGAAGACTATATTAATGATCTTATAAACGTATGTAGTTCACGGTGTGACAAGTCCTCTAGTCAACGTCTCCAAGAATGGTTAAATCCTGGTTACGTCACCCAGAAGTAACTATTCTAACCTACTCAAGATCTACTCTTATTTGATTTATCTTTAACCTAGCTTGAGAATAACCTAAGTGTGTGTTTACATATTAGTTCTCGTAATATTATGAGTTGTGCTGTGATCTCCTAGTGTAGTGCCCTGATTGTATTCCGCAATGAACCTTGGATCTTTTCGAAGTGCTATGTCGGGAGCCTATTATTATAACCTGGATTAAATGTCTTACTACTATGTACTGTCTGTGTCTTAACCAACCTTATATACACTACAGGAATTACAGATAATGCTAAGGACTATCTATAGAAATTAAAACTAAATCTTACTTGGCTAACTTATACTATTGGTTTGTCTTAAATATACACTTAACACTACTAATTATTGAATTATTAATTATAAGGTGAGCTATGAGGTTTTCCAGCTTTTGAAATACCGCAACTTTGAAAGATATCTACTAACATATGTGTGTTCCTAACGCTTAACTTAGATAGGTGAGTATAAGGTATATGACCAATGGTACCGATGATGGTTTTATTTGCTTTAATAGAATCTCTCAGCTTATAGTTGGGTCTAGTATGGACCAGGCCCCGCTAGAAATGTTTATATGAGTGAGTATGTATTTCTTAAGGTCGGTAAAAATATGTAAGTATGGAAAATGCAAATATTGCTACAAAATTGATAATTCTCAGCTTTATTAGCTAGATCTGGCTTATGGAAACATGCCCCTCCGTCCGCATGTTACAGTAACCTTCGGCTCCAGACTTGGACAGATTCCCTCCAGATGCTCAGCTATTATTTTCTTGATTTCAATATAAATAATGAATAACTAAGGTCTGAACATAGTTTAGTCTGTCTGTCTTTGTATAATTAAATAAAACAGAGAGGAGAGACAAAATGTCTCCAAGTGACTTATCAGTTTCACAATTATGGATTTATCCTATATATTGTGATCAGCTGAGATCTTTTGTTTTTATGTTAAAATTTAAATGATTAACTATATATCATATATGAATTCAACCTTACAATTCATTAATGGGATACTGATAAATCTGATCTCTGAAGGAGAGTAAGTTATTAAAATTAATTAATAATAGGGATAGTGGTGATGTATTCATACTTTAATTATGTTAGAGTTATAATGTAGGTTTACCAACAGGTGGTAATAGGTAAGTTAAGTGTGCAGAAGATAATTAGCATTACTCAAACTGATGTAACTTGACTTGTCCATTGTTTATATAATTTTCAGGTTAGAATTACATCCTTAAATCTGAGATCCATTGTATTTTAGATTGATTCAGTACTTATCACCATTATTAGTGAATTTGTCTATATCCACTCAATAATAGAAGCTATTTGTACTCAACCAAAGGAATCATCCTTAATAAATCAATTTCTTTATGAATATTTAGAAGTTATTTGCAGATATTCCAGTGAGTGGTAGCAACTACTCAATATCCTTTGATAGTGTACTAAAATATCTTTTGACATAGCACACAGGCGGTAACTGCCTTGTATCTAGATTCGAGCAGACACTGAACACAACTAGAATCAAACTTTTGTAGTTTATTTGTAAGTTTTATAAATGTATAGACTCCCATCTTTAAGGAATATAGTTTTACTAATAAATTTAACTTTCTCAACAAGGAATTTGACCAATGCCGGTACAAAGATTAGAGTATGATCTTATTCACTAGATTGGAACAATTATTAGGTATTTACTCAAATATATAGACAAGTAAAGTCAACATCCATTAAGTACATGACTAAATTGAGTCAAATAAGTAGGAAAAGGGGTTGGAAACGTTCCATTACCCACAACATTCAGTATTTGTAAATAATGATAAAGTTAATTGGAAACTCACCGAATCTATAGTCACTTCAACACATAATTAGCACAACTAAGAACTTTCACTTTCCAATTTTTCCTTAGTTAATTACTTATTTTCCGATATTGGATAGGGTTTATAAATAGCCCTATAATTGTAAGATTCCTGGGAACCTTCTATTCATACCTTTGATACCTCCATTTTGATAAATGATAAACCGACTAATTATTTGTGTTATTTGACCATTTTGTTTTATTTTGTGTTTTAATTCCTAAAAATGGCGCCATTTCCTACCAGCCATTTTTAACACCCCTACCTATATGTATGTGAATTTAAGGCCTATTCTTGTCCCTATCGGTCCCTAAGTCCCTGACAACTACAGAATTTTAAACCATTTCATAGTGCAATGAGATGGGTCCCTAATTAGGTATCCCCGGTGTAAGGAATACCCTCCTATCAGCTAGCTACGAGACTTCGGGAGAGCTTCTCCCTTCCCTAATAGAAATTTACCTGCCTATCAACCTACAAACGTGTCCTACTCTTGGTTTTGGGCCAACATTTAGTTAAAACCCTAGCTTCTAAAACGCCGAGTGGGCAACCCGTTATCCTACTTTCTAACAGCCCAACGTGATAAACCTGATTGGGAGGGAACAGGTCTATGCCCTAACAGAGGTTTAGTTATATGAGGCGGTCTTCCAAATCGTCCAGTGAGATTAGATCTCTGCGCCTTTCGGACCGTCGGCTCTGGGCTCAATGAAAGCGCTTTCATTGTTATGTAATAATAACAGATTTTTAAGAGAAATTAATATTTAATTTAAATTAATAGAAAAATACAATTTAAAATATAAAAAATACACCACACGGGCACGGACAGAGTTCCAAAGAAATCACGGATACGGCACAGACACGGATAGAGTTCCAAATAAAATTACGGATACGGCACGGACAGGATAGCCGGGGAAATCCCGACAGGGGGTAAAGTTTGTCCGGCGGCACAATAGGGTTGAAGATGTACTGGCGGTACAGTAGGGATGGCAGGCGAAAGTGAGTACCTTTAATCCAGGCTTCGGCCACAGGTCACAGCAGCACAGCAGGGGTGGCAGGCGATAGTGTGTGCCTTTATTCCATACTTCAATCCACAGGTCACAGCAACTTCTTCGTGTTAGATATTGATTAACGACGCGAAGGCTTGCAGGGTCCCGGGGTCAGCAGGCCCCGAGACAAGACCTTTATAATTCGTACCGTTCTGTTTCTCAGAAGATCAAGACTGACCCGGACTGACATTCAGTGTCTTTATATAGGCCTCGATTTAGAATTTCGTATTGCTTCATAATTTTCAAATAAAATACGAAATTAGAACATTTGTGAAGAGGTTCGCATAGAAATTTATAGAATTTTAGAAAAATAAAATCTGACTTGTCACAATCCTTGACAATCAAAATTGTTTATAATAAGGAAAGACATAAATAATTTTAATAAAATTTAAAGAAGTGATCATCGAAAAGTGTAGAAAAGTACATTAAATATGTTGGAAAAACATATATACTATAAAACAACCAAAAATGAAGATATAACGGTAAGTTTAAAGAAATATTCCTTAGCAACGTAGAAATTTTACAATAGAAAGTGTAAAAAAGAACATTTTGAGCTAAATAAGTAATCATAATAGTAAAATAGACAAGAATAAAAGTAAAATAAACATGAATACACTACATTTCCCCCAAAACCCCTGAAAATTTTTACACTAAGTGAAAATTTTGAAGGTTAATAGACAACACTTTCATACCAGCCTATCATACCAAATCTTACATATTACAATAAACCTTTCATACTAAAATCGATCAAACTTAGGGGTAGGGCTCACAGTCAATGGCTCCTACTCCAAGATAAGTACCTGCCTAGTAGTACTACGTAACAGTTGGCTTATTTAAGGAGTTGTAATCCGCTCACGCTGAAATCCCATTGATGATGAATGATATATGAATATGATATGACTGAAGGCTTATTTTATGAGTAGTCAGCCGCTCATCAGTAAGAAAGTAATGTAATAAAGATATAATGAAAATATTTACAAGTAAGAATGAATGTATGTAAGTATAGTACTTCTTATATATTTCTTATGTATAACAAGGGCTTATTTTACGAGTTGTCAACCGCTCAAAGGAAGAAATAGATAAATAAGTACGCAAAGCAACTTGCGTAAAGAGAGTAGTGCACAATAGAAATGCAAGGTAAAGACTCAACACAAGATTGTGTAGAGAGATGTAGAAGAACATTTTTAGTTTAGTTCTTTAGAGGCTTAAGAGCCGATGATAGCAATGAAAATGAAAGGAAATGAGAAAATGCCAAAAATGTAACTAGTAATTGAAGATGGGAACAAACAAAAATAAAGTATATACATTAGTCAAGTAAAAGTAAAATTAAAATAAATTCTAAGTCTTGATATCCTTTATGTGCCATTTTGCACGAGAACCGTTAGGGTCCTCAAGGATATATACAAGTGGAGAGAGTTTCTGTATCACTTTACACCGAACGAATTTAGGTGCTAATTTGGCACTAAAGTAAGAACCGGCATTACTGAGCACATAGTTCTTACGCCAAACATAATCGTCGACATATTCTTTTATAGTATGTCGTAAATTATATCGAACACTATTTTTAGTATGGGAGTCAAATAGAGCTACTTGTACTTTGTCAAAAATTGTCGCAAGTAATCCTATATTAGTAGCATAAATATCACGAGGTAAGAAAGTAAATTCGTCAAGGTTATTCGTAGGAGTATAAACAGAACCACAGCTGATAGTTTCCCTGCCAAAAACTAGAAATGCTGGGGAATAACCCGTTACTGCATTAACTGTACTGTTCATAGCATATTGGATTTTTGGAAGAAAAATATCCCAGGATCTATGATCATCACCTACAAGAGACGCTAAAGCCGTAACAATAGTTCTGTTATACCTTTCAGTGGGATTGACTTGCGGGCAATAATGAGGTGAATAAAAGATAAAAGGTATTTTATAGTTATCCAGAAGTTTTTTGAATTCTCTAGATTGAAATTGAGAACCATTGTCCATAATAATAGTTTGAGGTACACCATGTATAAGAAATACAAAGTTTTCTAGGCATTCGATAATATCTTTAGCGATAGCACGTTTAAGGGGAAAGATTAAAGTATATTTAGAAAAACAACAATTCACAACTAGGATGTGTTGATTGCGTTTTCTTGTCATGGGAAGAGGACCCATTAAATCAAGAGAAATACATTGGAAGGGTCTTGAGCAAACTTTAGGTTTACCCATGGGACCATAAGGTGAATGATTAGGATGCTTATAAGCAAGACAAGACTCACATTCACTTATTAATTGAGCAATGTCTTTGAACATTCCTGTCCAATAATATAAAAGAGAAAGTTTTTTATAGGTTTTAAAAATTCCAAGGTGAGGTTCACCAGGCAAACCATGATTACTTTTAATCAGATTTTCTCTATCACCAGGATGAGGAACTTCTTTCCATACGAAGTCATCCGTTATAGTATGAAGGGAACGAGAAAAACGATAAAGCTTATTGTCCTTAATAGTATAGTTTGGAAAACTATCAGGATTGTTTTGACAGCCTTGTAAAACTTTATTATACTGTTCTTCCACCGTTAAAACTGAAACATTTAAGTTAGTTTTATTATCCGATAGATTTTTAGAACGAGATAACAAATCCGGTACTACATTTTCTTTACCTTTTTTATGTTTTAGAATGAAGTTAAAAGAAGATAGACGTACAGTCCATCGAGCAAGTCTGCCAGAAGGATTTGACAGATTTAGAAACCACTTTAGAGCAGCATGATCCGTGTAAATGACAAATTGTCTGCCATTGTCTAAATAACAACGCCAATGTTCGAGAGCAGTGATAACAGCAAGGGTTTCTCTCTCTGTAGTAGAATAGTTTTGTTCATTTTTATTAAGAGATTTACTCATATAAGCTATGACAACTTCTTTGTCTTCTTTTATTTGAGTAAGCATAGCTCCTATACCAAAATTTGATGCATCAGTGTGCACTGAAAAAGGGAGATTGAAATCAGGACAAGAAAGTACTGGTGTAGTTACTAAAGCTTCTTTTAATTTAAGGAAAGCTTGATTAGCTTCAAAATTCCAAATAAATTTAGCAGCATTTTTACCACCACTATTTAGTTTATTAAGCGGAGCAGCAATAGTGCTAAAATTAGGAATAAATCGACGGAACCAGCTACATGTTCCTAAAAATCGACGAACTTCTTCACGAGAAGATGGAATAGGGTATTCCAGAATAGAATCAATTTTTTAGGATCAGCACAAAGACCGTGTTCATTTACCACGTAACCTAAGTATTTTAATTCGTTTTTAAAGAATACACTCTTTTCAAAGTTAATAGTTAGACCGGCATAAGATAGTTTTTCAAATACTTTGATTAGAAACGATATATGTTCCTCGAATGATTCGCTAATAATAACGATATCATCAAGATAACAAAAGACTTTATTATCAAATTCAGGAGTAAGTAACGTATCCATAAGACGTTGTTGAGTAGCTGGAGCATTAGTAAGTCCGAAGGGCATGACAACAAATCTGTACATTCCTCTACCAGGCACATAAAATTCTGTTTTATCTCTGTCAGCAGGATTTAGGAATTTCCCAAAAAGCTTTAGCAATATCAATGCTAGAAAGGTATTTAGCATTTTTCAAATGATCCAGTATTTCATTGATTAAAGGGAGACTATAAGCATCTTTTCGAGTAATTGAATTAAGTTTTCTGCTATCGACGCAGAATCGCCATTCGCCATTCTTTTTAGGAGTTATTAAAACGGGAGATAACCAAGGACTCTCACATTTTTCAATAACTTTCCATTCAAGCATCTTATCAACCTCGTTGATTAGCGCATGTTGTTTTATAGGAGAAAGTCTATACGAGCGTTGTTTAATGGGAGGATTATCGCCAGTATCGATTTTATGACAAATTAGGTTAGTTCGACCTAACTCACCCTTTTCTTCAAAAGAAATACTTTTAAAACGATTAATGATATCATCAGCGATATCCTTCTGAGATTTGGAAAGATTATCGTAAGGTAAAATTTTTTTATCGTCTGAAATTGCAAGACAATTATTATTAAATATTGTAGAAAATAAGTTAGGTACTAAGTTAAACTTTTTCCAAAAAATCTACCCCAAGGATTAGTGAGGGAGTTATTTCTGGGAAAACGAAAGCTCTAATTAAGTGAGTTTGACCATTAAAAGTAATAGGAAGATCAAAGTGACCTAATGATTTGAGTTTATGATTATTAGCAGTAGACACAACAACCGACTTAGACTTGGATAACGAAAAACCCAATTTCAGAATTTCAAGATGTGAATTTTTTTCCTAAAATAGTTAAAGAACTGCCACTATCTAAAAGTCCTGATAATGAAACATTATCAATTGATACATTGATAAAAGGACGATTAGAATCCTTTTCATTCTCATAGAGAACAGAAGAAGTTCTATAACAGAGGAAAAAGTTTTTAATTGTTAATAACCAATCATTCCAATCTTTTTGATTAAATTTATTATCCAAGTCACATTTTAGTTTTTTGAATTAGTTAAAGATTTGCGTGCATTGCATTTAGGGCAATCAGGAGTTTTAACATCTTTTGTACCACATTTAAAACATATTAAAAATCTAGGTTGAGGACATTCGTTAAGAGAATGACCATTGGTACGACAGCGTACGCAATAGATATTAGGATTAGGAGATACACTAGCAGACTTATTAATTGTATTTACAGATTGCTTCGATTGAGGCTGAGAGTTATTTTTATTAAAGTAAGTATGTTTTTGAAACTGAGACTGAAAATTATTTTTGTTGAAGAATTGTTTAGCATTAGAAGTAGAAGGGGAAGGTAATTTATAATTAAATTCTGAGCTAAAAGAATTATTTTCATTATCAGGTTCCTTAAAGTTTTTATCTCTATCTAGAATTTTCTCATAACTTTGACAGGTATTGATCAAAGAAACGACAGAGTCAACATCTTTTAAGGCTACGAACATCGAATAACAAGGTCTTATGTTCCTTAGTAAAATTTCGAGTTTCTCAGACTCGGAAAGTTTTTTGGTAAGACGTGAGAACATACCGAACATAATTGAGATATAAATTACAATGGGTTCATTGTCACCTTGGGTTCGATTCCTGATGGCATTTAGTAGTTTATAGTCGTAGTCAGGTTCACCGAAGTCTCTTATCAAAAGATTAGTAACTTCGTCCCAAGTTAAGTTAGAATTTAGTTCTTTTTGAAATCTAAACCAATGTAAAGCATTGTCAGTAAAAATTTCGAAAGCTTTGTTTAGAAGTTTCTCTTTCGAAATATTTCGAGAAATACGAAATTCTTCTATTTATGAAGAAAAGATTTCGGACAGGTTTTACCATCATAGCAAATCTTTTTTAGGTCGTTTAAGGAAGAAGGAAGTACCAAATTTTGTAGGATTTCAGGATTGAAACTACTGAGAACAGAAGAAGAAGATTGAGGAATAGGTGAAGTTGTAATTTGAGGAAGGGGTGGAGTGGGCGTGGAAACATTTTGCTCTGCGTTCAGAAAAGTAAAAGGTTCAAATCGTTTTTCAAGTTCGACAAATTTATCTTTGAGGACATCAAATTCTTCTTTTTTATCACTGTGTAAATCTAAATCAATTCTATCTAAGCGATAGTGTAGATGATTTAAATAAGTCTCTATTTTAGGAAGAATTTTTGAGTTACCCGACTCAAGTGAGACTAATTTTAATTCAGTGTAAGTTAATGTAGCTTCAATCCCGTTGAGATCATCCTCAATTGGCAAAGGAGAATCTATAATGTCATCGCTTAATATAGATTGCGTAAGCGAAAACGACTTGTTTTTTAATTGAGGGAGCTTATCAGCTGGTTCCTCCAGTCTAACCTTGACTTCGTATTCTAACTCGGCTTTATTGAGCAGACTATATGCAATTGGACGAGACATTTTAGTAGAAGTTTAGGAGTACTTGTACAAAGTAAAGTACCTAAGTATAGTACCTTAGTTTAGTAAAGAGTTAAAGTCAAGTTATAGAGTCTAAGTCCAAGTCAAGTTAGTCAATAAAATAAATATTTATTGAATAAATATTTAGTATGAATGAGTTCTATGTGAAAAAGAGACCAGTGTGAAGTTAATTTAGTGTTTAAGGTCGAGAATCTAAGCCAAAATTAAGAGAACGTGTAGGTGTGTTTTTTAGAATTTAGAGGAGAGACAGAGCCAAAAGATGCGATGGGCGCCAACTGTTATGTAATAATAACAGATTTTTAAGAGAAATTAATATTTAATTTAAATTAATAGAAAAATACAATTTAAAATATAAAAAATACACCACACGGGCACGGACAGAGTTCCAAAGAAATCACGGATACGGCACAGACACGGATAGAGTTCCAAATAAAATTACGGATACGGCACGGACAGGATAGCCGGGGAAATCCCGACAGGGGAGTAAAGTTTGTCCGGCGGCACAATAGGGTTGAAGATGTACTGGCGGTACAGTAGGGATGGCAGGCGAAAGTGAGTACCTTTAATCCAGGCTTCGGCCACAGGTCACAGCAGCACAGCAGGGGTGGCAGGCGATAGTGTGTGCCTTTATTCCATACTTCAATCCACAGGTCACAGCAACTTCTTCGTGTTAGATATTGATTAACGACGCGAAGGCTTGCAGGGTCCCGGGGTCAGCAGGCCCCGAGACAAGACCTTTATAATTCGTACCGTTCTGTTTCTCAGAAGATCAAGACTGACCCGGACTGACATTCAGTGTCTTTATATAGGCCTCGATTTAGAATTTCGTATTGCTTCATAATTTTCAAATAAAATACGAAATTAGAACATTTGTGAAGAGGTTCGCATAGAAATTTATAGAATTTTAGAAAAATAAAATCTGACTTGTCACAATCCTTGACAATCAAAATTGTTTATAATAAGGAAAGACATAAATAATTTTAATAAAATTTAAAGAAGTGATCATCGAAAAGTGTAGAAAAGTACATTAAATATGTTGGAAAAACATATATACTATAAAACAACCAAAAATGAAGATATAACGGTAAGTTTAAAGAAATATTCCTTAGCAACGTAGAAATTTTACAATAGAAAGTGTAAAAAAGAACATTTTGAGCTAAATAAGTAATCATAATAGTAAAATAGACAAGAATAAAAGTAAAATAAACATGAATACACTACATTTCCCCCAAAACCCCTGAAAATTTTTACACTAAGTGAAAATTTTGAAGGTTAATAGACAACACTTTCATACCAGCCTATCATACCAAATCTTACATATTACAATAAACCTTTCATACTAAAATCGATCAAACTTAGGGGTAGGGCTCACAGTCAATGGCTCCTACTCCAAGATAAGTACCTGCCTAGTAGTACTACGTAACAGTTGGCTTATTTAAGGAGTTGTAATCCGCTCACGCTGAAATCCCATTGATGATGAATGATATATGAATATGATATGACTGAAGGCTTATTTTATGAGTAGTCAGCCGCTCATCAGTAAGAAAGTAATGTAATAAAGATATAATGAAAATATTTACAAGTAAGAATGAATGTATGTAAGTATAGTACTTCTTATATATTTCTTATGTATAACAAGGGCTTATTTTACGAGTTGTCAACCGCTCAAAGGAAGAAATAGATAAATAAGTACGCAAAGCAACTTGCGTAAAGAGAGTAGTGCACAATAGAAATGCAAGGTAAAGACTCAACACAAGATTGTGTAGAGAGATGTAGAAGAACATTTTTAGTTTAGTTCTTTAGAGGCTTAAGAGCCGATGATAGCAATGAAAATGAAAGGAAATGAGAAAATGCCAAAAATGTAACTAGTAATTGAAGATGGGAACAAACAAAAATAAAGTATATACATTAGTCAAGTAAAAGTAAAATTAAAATAAATTCTAAGTCTTGATATCCTTTATGTGCCATTTTGCACGAGAACCGTTAGGGTCCTCAAGGATATATACAAGTGGAGAGAGTTTCTGTATCACTTTACACCGAACGAATTTAGGTGCTAATTTGGCACTAAAGTAAGAACCGGCATTACTGAGCACATAGTTCTTACGCCAAACATAATCGTCGACATATTCTTTTATAGTATGTCGTAAATTATATCGAACACTATTTTTAGTATGGGAGTCAAATAGAGCTACTTGTACTTTGTCAAAAATTGTCGCAAGTAATCCTATATTAGTAGCATAAATATCACGAGGTAAGAAAAGTAAATTCGTCAAGGTTATTCGTAGGAGTATAAACAGAACCACAGCTGATAGTTTCCCTGCCAAAAACTAGAAATGCTGGGGAATAACCCGTTACTGCATTAACTGTACTGTTCATAGCATATTGGATTTTTGGAAGAAAAATATCCCAGGATCTATGATCATCACCTACAAGAGACGCTAAAGCCGTAACAATAGTTCTGTTATACCTTTCAGTGGGATTGACTTGCGGGCAATAATGAGGTGAATAAAAGATAAAAGGTATTTTATAGTTATCCAGAAGTTTTTTGAATTCTCTAGATTGAAATTGAGAACCATTGTCCATAATAATAGTTTGAGGTACACCATGTATAAGAAATACAAAGTTTTCTAGGCATTCGATAATATCTTTAGCGATAGCACGTTTAAGGGGAAAGATTAAAGTATATTTAGAAAAACAACAATTCACAACTAGGATGTGTTGATTGCGTTTTCTTGTCATGGGAAGAGGACCCATTAAATCAAGAGAAATACATTGGAAGGGTCTTGAGCAAACTTTAGGTTTACCCATGGGACCATAAGGTGAATGATTAGGATGCTTATAAGCAAGACAAGACTCACATTCACTTATTAATTGAGCAATGTCTTTGAACATTCCTGTCCAATAATATAAAAGAGAAAGTTTTTTATAGGTTTTAAAAATTCCAAGGTGAGGTTCACCAGGCAAACCATGATTACTTTTAATCAGATTTTCTCTATCACCAGGATGAGGAACTTCTTTCCATACGAAGTCATCCGTTATAGTATGAAGGGAACGAGAAAAACGATAAAGCTTATTGTCCTTAATAGTATAGTTTGGAAAACTATCAGGATTGTTTTGACAGCCTTGTAAAACTTTATTATACTGTTCTTCCACCGTTAAAACTGAAACATTTAAGTTAGTTTTATTATCCGATAGATTTTTTGAACGAGATAACAAATCCGGTACTACATTTTCTTTACCTTTTTTATGTTTTAGAATGAAGTTAAAAGAAGATAGACGTACAGTCCATCGAGCAAGTCTGCCAGAAGGATTTGACAGATTTAGAAACCACTTTAGAGCAGCATGATCCGTGTAAATGACAAATTGTCTGCCATTGTCTAAATAACAACGCCAATGTTCGAGAGCAGTGATAACAGCAAGGGTTTCTCTCTCTGTAGTAGAATAGTTTTGTTCATTTTTATTAAGAGATTTACTCATATAAGCTATGACAACTTCTTTGTCTTCTTTTATTTGAGTAAGCATAGCTCCTATACCAAAATTTGATGCATCAGTGTGCACTGAAAAAGGGAGATTGAAATCAGGACAAGAAAGTACTGGTGTAGTTACTAAAGCTTCTTTTAATTTAAGGAAAGCTTGATTAGCTTCAAAATTCCAAATAAATTTAGCAGCATTTTTACCACCACTATTTAGTTTATTAAGCGGAGCAGCAATAGTGCTAAAATTAGGAATAAATCGACGGAACCAGCTACATGTTCCTAAAAATCGACGAACTTCTTGACGAGAAGATGGAAGAGGGTATTCCAGAATAGAATCAATTTTTTTAGGATCAGCACAAAGACCGTGTTCATTTACCACGTAACCTAAGTATTTTAATTCGTTTTTAAAGAATACACTCTTTTCAAAGTTAATAGTTAGACCGGCATAAGATAGTTTTTCAAATACTTTGATTAGAAACGATATATGTTCCTCGAATGATTCGCTAATAATAACGATATCATCAAGATAACAAAAGACTTTATTATCAAATTCAGGAGTAAGTAACGTATCCATAAGACGTTGTTGAGTAGCTGGAGCATTAGTAAGTCCGAAGGGCATGACAACAAATCTGTACATTCCTCTACCAGGCACATAAAATGCTGTTTTATCTCTGTCAGCAGGATTTAGGGAATTTCCCAAAAAGCTTTAGCAATATCAATGCTAGAAAGGTATTTAGCATTTTTTAAATGATCCAGTATTTCATTAATTAAAGGGAGACTATAAGCATCTTTTCGAGTAATTGAGTTAAGTTTTCTGCTATCGACGCAGAATCGCCATTCGCCATTCTTTTTAGGAGTTATTAAAACGGGAGATAACCAAGGACTCTCACATTTTTCAATAACTTTCCATTCAAGCATCTTATCAACCTCGTTGATTAGCGCATGTTGTTTTATAGGAGAAAGTCTATACGAGCGTTGTTTAATGGGAGGATTATCGCCAGTATCGATTTTATGACAAATTAGGTTAGTTCGACCTAACTCACCCTTTTCTTCAAAAGAAATACTTTTAAAACGATTAATGATATCATCAGCGATATCCTTCTGAGATTTGGAAAGATTATCGTAAGGTAAAATTTTTTTATCGTCTGAAATTGCAAGACAATTATTATTAAATATTGTAGAAAATAAGTTAGGTACTAAGTTAAACTTTTTCCAAAAATCTACCCCAAGGATTAGTGAGGGAGTTATTTCTGGGAAAACGAAAGCTCTAATTAAGTGAGTTTGACCATTAAAAGTAATAGGAAGATCAAAGTGACCTAATGATTTTAGTTTATGATTATTAGCAGTAGACACAACAACCGACTTAGACTTGGATAACGAAAAACCCAATTTCAGAATTTCAAGATGTGAATTTTTTCCTAAAATAGTTAAAGAACTGCCACTATCTAAAAGTCCTGATAATGAAACATTATCAATTGATACATTGATAAAAGGACGATTAGAATCCTTTTCATTCTCATAGAGAACAGAAGAAGTTCTATAACAGAGGAAAAAGTTTTTAATTGTTAATAACCAATCATTCCAATCTTTTTGATTAAATTTATTATCCAAGTCACATTTTAGTTTTTTGAATTAGTTAAAGATTTGCGTGCATTGCATTTAGGGCAATCAGGAGTTTTAACATCTTTTGTACCACATTTAAAACATATTAAAAATCTAGGTTGAGGACATTCGTTAAGAGAATGACCATTGGTACGACAGCGTACGCAATAGATATTAGGATTAGGAGATACACTAGCAGACTTATTAATTGTATTTACAGATTGCTTCGATTGAGGCTGAGAGTTATTTTTATTAAAGTAAGTATGTTTTTGAAACTGAGACTGAAAATTATTTTTGTTGAAGAATTGTTTAGCATTAGAAGTAGAAGGGGAAGGTAATTTATAATTAAATTCTGAGCTAAAAGAATTATTTTCATTATCAGGTTCCTTAAAGTTTTTATCTCTATCTAGAATTTTCTCATAACTTTGACAGGTATTGATCAAAGAAACGACAGAGTCAACATCTTTTAAGGCTACGAACATCGAATAACAAGGTCTTATGTTCCTTAGTAAAATCTCGAGTTTCTCAGACTCGGAAAGTTTTTTGGTAAGACGTGAGAACATACCGAACATAATTGAGATATAAATTACAATGGGTTCATTGTCACCTTGGGTTCGATTCCTGATGGCATTTAGTAGTTTATAGTCGTAGTCAGGTTCACCGAAGTCTCTTATCAAAAGATTAGTAACTTCGTCCCAAGTTAAGTTAGAATTTAGTTCTTTTTGAAATCTAAACCAATGTAAAGCATTGTCAGTAAAAATTTCGAAAGCTTTGTTTAGAAGTTTCTCTTTCGAAATATTTCGAGAAATACGAAATTCTTCTATTTTTTGAAGAAAAGATTTCGGACAGGTTTTACCATCATAGCAAATCCTTTTTTAGGTCGTTTAAGGAAGAAGGAAGTACCAAATTTTGTAGGATTTCAGGATTGAAACTACTGAGAACAGAAGAAGAAGATTGAGGAATAGGTGAAGTTGTAATTTGAGGAAGGGGTGGAGTGGGCGTGGAAACATTTTGCTCTGCGTTCAGAAAAGTAAAAGGTTCAAATCGTTTTTCAAGTTCGACAAATTTATCTTTGAGGACATCAAATTCTTCTTTTTTATCACTGTGTAAATCTAAATCAATTCTATCTAAGCGATAGTGTAGATGATTTAAATAAGTCTCTATTTTAGGAAGAATTTTTGAGTTACCCGACTCAAGTGAGACTAATTTTAATTCAGTGTAAGTTAATGTAGCTTCAATCCCGTTGAGATCATCCTCAATTGGCAAAGGAGAATCTATAATGTCATCGCTTAATATAGATTGCGTAAGCGAAACGACTTGTTTTTTTAATTGAGGGAGCTTATCAGCTGGTTCCTCCAGTCTAACCTTGACTTCGTATTCTAACTCGGCTTTATTGAGCAGACTATATGCAATTGGACGAGACATTTTAGTAGAAGTTTAGGAGTACTTGTACAAAGTAAAGTACCTAAGTATTAGTAAGTATAGTACCTTAGTTTAGTAAAGAGTTAAAGTCAAGTTATAGAGTCTAAGTCCAAGTCAAGTTAGTCAATAAAATAAATATTTATTGAATAAATATTTAGTATGAATGAGTTCTATGTGAAAAAGAGACCAGTGTGAAGTTAATTTAGTGTTTAAGGTCGAGAATCTAAGCCAAAATTAAGAGAACGTGTAGGTGTGTTTTTTAGAATTTAGAGGAGAGACAGAGCCAAAAGATGCGATGGGCGCCAACTGTTATGTAATAATAACAGATTTTTAAGAGAAATTAATATTTAATTTAAATTAATAGAAAAATACAATTTAAAATATAAAAAATACACCACACGGGCACGGACAGAGTTCCAAAGAAATCACGGATACGGCACAGACACGGATAGAGTTCCAAATAAAATTACGGATACGGCACGGACAGGATAGTCCGGGAAATCCCGACAGGGGGTAAAGTTTGTCCGGCGGCACAATAGGGTTGAAGATGTACTGGCGGTACAGTAGGGATGGCAGGCGAAAGTGAGTACCTTTAATCCAGGCTTCGGCCACAGGTCACAGCAGCACAGCAGGGGTGGCAGGCGATAGTGTGTGCCTTTATTCCATACTTCAATCCACAGGTCACAGCAACTTCTTCGTGTTAGATATTGATTAACGACGCGAAGGCTTGCAGGGTCCCAGAGGTCAGCAGGCCCCGAGACAAGACCTTTATAATTCGTACCGTTCTGTTTCTCAGAAGATCAAGACTGACCCGGACTGACATTCAGTGTCTTTATATAGGCCTCGATTTAGAATTTCGTATTGCTTCATAATTTTCAAATAAAATACGAAATTAGAACATTTGTGAAGAGGTTCGCATAGAAATTTATAGAATTTTAGAAAAATAAAATCTGACTTGTCACAATCCTTGACAATCAAAATTGTTTATAATAAGGAAAGACATAAATAATTTTAATAAAATTTAAAGAAGTGATCATCGAAAAGTGTAGAAAAGTACATTAAATATGTTGGAAAACATATATACTATAAAACAACCAAAAATGAAGATATAACGGTAAGTTTAAAGAAATATTCCTTAGCAACGTAGAAATTTTACAATAGAAAGTGTAAAAAAGAACATTTTGAGCTAAATAAGTAATCATAATAGTAAAATAGACAAGAATAAAAGTAAAATAAACATGAATACACTACATCATTCAACTAAGCAACTAAACTAGGCATTCTCTTAACAGAAGCCCACTTGACACGTTGCAAAGCCAAGCTCCAGGACCTACCCCGCAAGGTTCTTACAAATAGCCCCTTAAAGAAACAAATCAAAATATCTATTTGAACAAGAAACGAATTCTACCCTCTATCCACTTTCGCAGATATCAGGCAAAACCCATATTCTCGTCAAATCGCAGCTAATGCTCAACTACTCTATTATTTAATTAAATTTACTGGGGAAATCTACTTATTTTGTGAATTCTTCAAATTAAACTATATACGTTAAAACCGAACTTAATTTTACCATTTCAAGCTCGCAATAACGTATTTTTATCAAAAGATTCGCGGGGAGATATGCGTTCCTAAGCCTCATGAAGAAACCTTGCGCCCAAACACTTTTCTTGCAGACTACTTCTATCTTGAGTTAAAATAAACTTCTTCAATGATGCCGGCTTACAGAGGTGAGATTGGCGCCCGGCTGCACAACGTCGTCCCCCCGAAGACCGCAGATGAAAAAGCCTCGAATGTCCCTTCCTATCAGTTTTATGCAACTGCCTCTTGTCTATGTGTGTGTAAAAATCTCGAATCTTCCATGAATTCCAAGCTCCCCCTACCTTACTTCCTGTATTGCAACTATAATAATTCTATTCTCCCGAACCCTATATCCACCGAAATAACAATATAAATAGTTAATGTAAAATATACCTTATAATAGCATGATTTTATACATAATTCTTACAAAATAAACTATTTCCACGCAATTACTTGTGCTATAGTCTAGCTTAATTAATAATTATTTTCTACTTTCTTTATAATCGACATAAACCAAACAGTTCAGCTCGTTGCCGATCATATCCTTATCTTCTTTTCCTCTATTATCAAGATTAATTTCACTATTCATCCATTTTCCGTACCCCAAAATGTTACAATCAAACGAACAGAAAAATCAATAATGGCAAAATAATTCCTATACTGGCAATGATTCGTTTCCCTCCAGCTTTGGACAAAATATCACGTGACATCCCTGTGCTACTATTGGGCAGTCAATTCGATCACGCCACTTTTCCGTGTGAATCTACCTCCTAATTTACTAACAGGTGCAAATATCAACGGAACTTCTACCATAGAGCAAATTTTCTATCATAGACACTAGATCTATAATTCAAGTGGCCTATACACTTGACAGCGAATAGTTACCTATTAAAAATAAATCCTATATTTACCCTTCGCATGTTTAAAATTACATATTATAATAAGCTAATATTTATTCTTTAACTAACGAACTTCACAATTATTTTAAGCCCTCCAGTTCTTTGCGTACTAATAATAATATCATTGCAATCGGAACGTTTATTCCTTCGGTGTCATTACTTGACGTTGTCAAAATGACATTATTTTCTTTTGTTTACAATTTATAGAGCCAACAATACGCTGCCGTTTTCAATAATTAAATTTACCAAATAACTAGTAATATGCAACAAAACTACAGTTTACAGACTCAGTTCAAAACCTCCTGAAGATGACAAGGTTAGTTCAACTTCTCTCTTTTTTATCATGTAAATATTTGAGAAGAAATAACACGTTCATATTTGAACTGTTACAACGGGAACTCCCGACAGACTGCCAAACCATAAACAAATAGAGTAGGAATTCGTGTGTCTCGATTCCCGCCGAGTAGTATTGGACCCTTCACGATGCTTGCTATTAGTTCGGCCAATCGCAGCCGAAGTCGCAGGAAACACCTAGTTCACAGAACAGACCACGCATGTAAGGGTCAGTTCTTACCGAAAACCCAACCATAGCGCGTTTTACTTTTGCACAGCGCCATCTAGTGATGGTTCACCGAATCAACCATGATAAAAAACATTAAAATGTAATAATTATAAAATTTTTAGAAATATTATATTATAAATAAATAAGAACACAAAAAAATATATTTATAAAACTTACTTACGCAAATCTAAGAAACCTGTTAGTTATTAACTTAAAGCAATTACGTTACTTTTTCTTTAAATTAATGTAACTTTTTTATTTATAGAACCGATTTAAATAAAACAAAGCCTAAATGTTAAGTGAAGCTTAGCACAATATATTGCTGAAAACCGCATCTTAATCGGTCAAACCGTTTCTGAGATTAGCGTGCACAAACTCACAGACAAACAGACAAACAGACAAACAGACAAACAGACAAACAGACAAACAGACAAACAGACAAACAGACAAACAGACAAACAGACAAACAGACAAACAGACAAACAGACAAACAGACAAACAGACAAACAGACAAACAGACAAACAGACAAAAACTTCTAAAAATCGTTGATTTAGGTTCTGTTACAATATTAGATACTCCTTATAATAGTTTTTACATGACTGACCAAAAAAGGAGTGTTATGTTTTCAGGGTTCATGTATGTATGTATGTATGTATGTATGTATGTAAGTTTCTTTATTCCACCATAAGTCCTGAACGGCTTAACAGATTTTGATGTGAGAGGTATTTTTAGATTCCTTGTATTCCTCCGAGTGACATAGACTATATGACGTCATCATTAAAACAAAATGGCGGATTATATATGCGATAAATAGCAGACCAAAAAAATAAAATTTGATCAATCTTATCGAGTGGGGTATCAAATTGAAGGGCTTTAAAAGGCGATTTCAAAAATGTATATAACTTATATGTTTGTATGTACTTTTTGTGTAAAAACTTGTCAGTCGTGTTTTTTATTTTTAATAATTAGCTTGTTCATTATTTATCTTCCATGTACAGACATCACCCACTTACGATTTTATTATATGTATTGATGATGATATTGATTGATATTGATATCCGTGTCACACCCACTCCTCTGAAGGTTGGAGACTCTACACTCGAAGTTGTTGACATGTATGTATTGTATACCTGGGACAAACAGTTCAGTTAGGTAAGTCCAACTTTAAGAAAGAGGTCAATCGTCGAATCCAACTCGGCTGGGCAGCATTCCGGGAAGCTTCGCGATATCTTCTCGTCCAAAATACCGCAGTGTCTCAAGACTAAGGTCTTTGACCAGTGTGTGTTGTCAGTAATGACATACGGAACAGAGACGTGGTCGCTTACTATGGGCCTCATAAGAAGGCTCAAGGTCACCCAAAGGGCGATGCGATGGAGCGCGCTATGCTCGGAGTTTCCCTGCGTGATCGAATCAGAAATGAGGAGATCCGTAGGAGAACTAAAGTAACCGATATAGCCCGCAGAATCGCCAAACTTAAGTGGCAGTGGGCGGGGCACATAGCTCGCAGAACAGATAGCCGTTGGGGCAGAAAAGTTCTCGAGTGGCGACCACGAACCGGAAAACGTAGTGTTGGCAGGCCTCCCACTCGGTGGACCAACGACCTGGTGAAGGTCGCGGGATGCGCATGGATATGGACATTTAAATATGTCGGAGAAGTAAATTTAAAAAGGGCAGTATCTGATCAATAACTAATTTGTTGAAGTTAATAACTGCTCTCTAATTAATTTGTACTTCAGTGAGTCGTTAAAACAGTCAAATCGTGATAACATAAATAGTAGTCCGGGTGTGACGCGCGCGCACGGTGCAGTCGGGTATGCTTTCTGTCAGTTAGTTAGCTTGATGATATAAATTAGATTAGCCGTGTTAATCCTGATTAGATTAGTCAATGAAAACACGGTGGGAGATCAGATTAAGAGAGGTTGATGGTCACCGCAGGCGCAGGGAGGTGCGCCTTGCTATAATTGTGAGTTTTCAAAGGCATTCCCTTGTTTTTCATGGTCATGTCGGCCATTGTTCTTTGTAGTATTTGAGATTTAGTGTTGGATGGTTTAGTAATCCGAATTCATCCAAGGAACTACTGGGTGTTTTGAGCTGTAACTTGAAATAAGGCTACACTGCCCTGTCTTTTACCAGCTGAGCATGTTATTTTAAAATACCCTCATCCTGACAGTTAATATAAACTGAGTTAGTTAATTGTGCCCACATATTCTTTTCTGTGAAGCTAAAGTAAAGTAACTGTGCTGACCGGTCTGGTCATGTATTCTGAACTCGGCCCCTTCTGATTGGGAACGGGCTCCCGCCGAAAAATATATTAAGTACTCGTGACGATAGACTTGTTTAATTTGATAATGATTAATAAATTGTGGTTAATATCACCAGTTAAAAAACAACTAACCATTTTAATTATTTTTTACAAACGAACATGTTTGTAATATATTGGGTAAAACTAAACGCGGGCGTTTCGCATTGCTGCCGCCAGAGGGCGTTCGGGGTTTTCACCACTGCTAGCGTGGATGGCGTCGCGTGTGTAGTCCGCCATTGCATTGCCCTATGCGATATCGGTTTGATTTTTAATACGCGAGAGGTTCCGCGTTCTTTGATTGCTAATTAGCTTGAGTTGTGTTTGTGAATTTCCTGTTTGTTAAATAACTATTGAACTTTGTGTTTGTGTACCCGTCATGGTGACTTTTTCTTGTGAGAGGTGAAACGTGGCTGGCTGCTCACATCTGGCTGTTCCCGAGTGAAACTACGGGAAGAAATCTATTTATTTGTCCTGGGGAATTGAGATCTCAAGGGTTAGGTAGGGTGATTAGGAATTCCCCCTTCCCGAAGATACTCAAGTTTGGATCCGAAGAGAAAGAAGATTTAGCTTGGTAAGTGTTTTTTAAGTGTAATTAATTTATAGGTTAGGTTATCATATAGGGCCCTGTAGCTCCCTTCATAAGCTACGGTGGTAGCAGACTGCGTTAAGTTATTTAGGTTTTAGTCGGGCAAACGTGGTGCCGCGTGGAGATTTCTTCCCGGTACTTATTTTTTACCGGTGGTTTTTCCCGGTGAAGTTCCGGTACAGAATTCTTCCCGCCGCTTCGTTTGTCCGGATTCGCTCTGCGCACATTTTCTGGCAGCAGAGCGTAGTTGCTCTGCACATTTTCTGGTAGCAGAGCGTAGTTTATCTACCCTCTATTTGTTCGTTTGTAAAAAATAATTAATTGTTTGTAAAAATTATTAGATTTTTCTTAGTTTGTTTGTATAAGAATATTTGTAACCTTTTTTGTATTTGTTTGCGGTTTGTACCGTGCGTTCCGGAGTTGTGCCATTCTCATACCTACCGCGGTTCTTCGTGTAGTTGCTTGATTTTGTTGTTTTTTATTTACCTTTTGTTATTTTTTGTTTGTGACTTGACGCGATGGCGAAGGCCTCCAATGCTAGGGCGACACTCGCCAACGAATTGAGATGGTTTGTGACGGCCGGAGGACTCCTGTCCCGGAAGGACAGGGAGGGCGCCATACTGCTAAGAGCGGATCACCTCCACTCACGATTGATTAGCGCGGAAGCGGCCATGGCGGCGCTTACCGAAGCCGATCTTACCCCGGAGGCCTACGCAGGTCACATGGCGGACATGGACCAGATCCTGAGTCTGCACGATGATATCGCGGAGGCGGTGACCGCAATAAGGGCGAGACAGGCTGGCGGACCAGCCCCTCGCACCCCTGTTGAACAGGAAGGACCAGCGGTTACTGGTCGGCTCCCCACCCTTCAGCTGTCCCACTTTGGGGGTAGGATGGAGGAGTGGGTGGCATATAAAAATATGTTTGAGTCCCTGGTCGTAGCACGACAGGATTTGTCGAAGGCCCAGAAGATGGCCTACCTCCTCTCCACTCTGGAGGATGAAGCGCGGTCGCTCATCCAGCACCTCCGGGGGGAGGACGACCAGTACGATACGGCTTGGGAGTTATTGAACTCCCGCTACCAAAACTTACGTTTGTTAGCGGATGCGCACGCCGCACAGTTGATGGCCCTGCCCAAGGTGGCCAACAGGGCACAGTTGCGCCTGCAGTTGCTCACGCCCGTTACAGTGGCCTGTAACGCGCTCCGCACACTGGGGCTGCCGGTGGACCAATGGTCCTTTTGCTGGTGCACATTGTATTGGGCAAATTACCCAATGACATCCGCTCGCGATTTGAGCGCGAGAATGCCGGAACGGGATAGCACCACCCTACCAACATTCACTGACTTGGTGAAGTTTTTTGGAGTTTGAGGCACGGGCTGCTGAGAATACCATGACGGACTCAGCGCCATCCAGAGCGCCTGAACGTAGGCCCTTGGAACCCTCATGGAGAGGTAAGCCCCAACAGGGACGGCAACCGCCACCGCGTGGAGCTGGTGCGCGGGTTGCACACACGGCAGCAGTCGCGAGGGACGCGGACTGCCTGCAATGTGGCCGGATGGGCCACAGCCTGCTGCAATGCAGGGACTGGCAGAGACTGCCAGTACAAGATCGGCGCCGCATGGCAAGGCGGCATGAACTTTGCTTTTACTGTTTGGGCAGTCACTATGCACGTGACTGTCCCAGAGCCATACCATGCAGTGCATGCCGTGGGCTGCACCACGTGATGCTCTGCATGAACCGGAACGGGGATGGCCCCCGGTTGTTGAGGCAGGGGTCCCCTATGGGCGGGGGCGCTCCTGCGCGAAGCCCTCCACCATCGGACGGAGGACGCGGCTTCGCTCGTCGCACCCCCTCGGGAGGGGGTCGCGTACCTGCGCGGGTCTTGGCGGACCGGGACCACGCGCCCCAAGGTCATGGCCAGTATGTAGCTGGCCAGGCCCCGGATAGGGCCCCCATGGGCGGGGGCCCTAGATCGGACGTGAGAGTGGGGACACCCCCTCCACGCGGGTTACCAATGCCCAACACATGCAGCCGCAGCGGTTTTCTCCGCCGCTGCACGAGTACCCACGGCTGGAGTACCACCCGCCGTACCATATGTATGGCCGGGCCGCGGGTTCTGCCCCCTCAGATGGGGATGTGCACTCGCCCGCCATATTATCCGGGTCAGTGGCGCCCCCTGGTTTGGAGAGAGTGGGGAGCCCGTAACTAGCTTGCTCCCTTGCTGGGACAGAGCCGCGGACGGTTCTGCTCCCTACCGCGGTGGTCCGCGTATGGGGTCGTGGGGGAAGCCATGAATTTGAGAGCTCTGTTGGACTCAGGGCTCAAAGCAGTTTGGTTACCACTCGAGTGGCACACCAGTTAGGTTTAGTCGTGGAAGACTCGCCTGTGCCACTTCTTGGAGTTGGTGGCATACAAGTGAAGTGTCTGACGGGCCAGACACTTGTCACCTTTTCTTCGCTGAAGTCCTCCACAATGAGGATCACGACTTCGGCTATGGTAATGGATACCATTGCGGGTTGGCACCCCTCGACAGACATACCGCCGGGTGTGTTGTCTTTGGTTTCGGGTCTGGATTTGGCCGACCCCTTTGTCTTTCATCCCGGCCCAGTGGACTTGCTCCTGGGCTCGGACGTATTGGGTTGGATTTTGTTGGGTACACAGAAGGCTCTGGGTTCGTCTTCACTGATGGCAGTGTCTACGATTTTTGGTTTTGCCCTGATGGGCCCTGTGTTTGATAATGGCACCGCGGAGGAGCCACCGGTTGTCGCATCTGCGTCCTTGGCCAAGACCATGCAAAGGTTTTGGGAGGTGGAGGAGCCACCTATGAGTTCCAGGATGGATCCGGAACACGCTGAGTGCGAAGCCCTTTTTCGATCGACCACGGAGAGGTTGCCCTCCGGTCGGTTTGTAACTAGGTTACCCTTTGTTGCCTCTCGTCCTAGCCTAGGGCAAAGTAGGGCGCTTGCGGAGAAACGACTGCTGTCCATGGAGCGACGCATGCAGCGTGACCACGTACTTCGCGATAAATATATTGAATTTATGCGCGAGTACGAGGATTTGGGTCACATGTCTCCGGCTCGAGTTGATTGGAGCTCAACTGAGCATTATTTTTTGCCCCACCACGCGGTGGTGAAGGCCTCAACAGGCAAATTGAGGACCGTCTTCGATGGGTCCGCACCCACTTCGAACGGGGTTTCGTTGAATCTGTGTTTGCATTCGGGTCCCAAATTGCATAGGGACATAATTGACATCATCTTGAACTTTAGAAGACATCAAGTGGTTTTTGGTGCGGACATCCGGATGATGTTCCGCCAGACAGTCATACATCCTGAGGACAGGCGATTCCAGTTGATACTCTGGCGTGAGCGCCCTGAGGATCCTGTGACGGTGTATGAACTCAACACAAACACGTATGGTTTGAAATCTAGTCCCTATATCGCCATCAGATCATTGCTTGAATTGGCAGAGCGGGAACGGATCCGCTTTCCCCGTGGGAGCTTCCGTGCTGTCACGTGACTTGTATGTTGATGACGTGTGCACCGGAGCCCAAAGTATTGAGGAGGCCCTCCTACTGCGGGATGAATTGATTGAAATATTGAAGACAGGTGGCTACGAGCTACGTAAGTGGTTGTCCAATGAGCCTAGAGTTCTAGAAGGGATCCCGGAGGATCACCAACAGAACCCTCACCTGTTTGAGGATGTGGATGATCCCAACAGGATAGCGGTGCTGGGCATGCAGTACCAGCCGCTAACCGATATTTTCACATTCCAAGTGGACTTGGAAATACCAAAGGTCTGGACTAAGAGAACGGTGTTGTCCGTAATAGCCCGTATGTTTGATCCAAGCGGTTGGATCAGTCCAGTGATATTCTCTGCAAAGTGTCTTCTTCAGAGACTTTGGACTTTGGGCGTCTCGTGGGACGAGCCGCTGTTTGGCTCTCCATTGGATGATTGGCTCGAGTTGTTTTCATCGATTAAGGAAGTCAATCGGATTGCCTTGCCTCGTCGAATATTGCCCCCGGGAAATATCGAGCCAGCCTGCATGGCTTTTGTGACGCGTCGGAGCGAGGCTACGCCGCGTCAGTCTATATGCGGACAGTTGACGCCGATGGCCGGGTCAATGTCTCGCTTTTGTTAGGGAAGAGCAAGGTCGCCCCCATCAGGACTAGGCTGACTATTCCCAAGCTTGAGTTGAGTGGAGCTCACCTTCTCTCTAAATTGTTGCATCACGTTGCATGTGAGCTGGCGGCCACGGTCGAGATACGGGACATCTTCGCCTGGTCGGATAGCCAGGTCGCGCTTGCATGGTTGCGCGCGGCCCCACATACCTTGGAGGTTTTGTGGGAAATCGGGTTTCCCAAATCCAGAATATCGGAATTGATATAACATGGAGACATGTGCCGGGAGAGCTTAACCCAGCGGACTGTGCCTCCCGAGGTTGTACGGCACCAGAATTGGTGTCACACCCGCTCTGGTGGGGTCCAGAGTGGCTGATGGGATCAGAAACTTCTTGGCCTGTCTGTCAGACAGATGTTACTTCTTTGAGTTTGACTGGGCTCCGTGTACATGCTGTAGTCGCTGAGACGACGTCGGAGCCGGATTGGCTACTTGCTCGGTATAGCAGTTTGGATAAGCTTCTGGGTGTTACCAGTTGGATTAAGCGTTTCATACATAATTGTAGAAACCCACAGGCAAAGCGGTTGGAGCCGATTGCAGGTGCAGAAGAGCGCCGGAGCGCATTGTTGCATTGGGTCCGTGTCGTGCAGACCGGACGGTTTGAGTCAGAGCTTCGTATTTTGCGCGACGGACGCGCTAAGTTGAAGGGCGCGGTCGCTCGTTTGAACCCGTACATCGACTCGGATGGGCTTCTTCGGGTTGGAGGCAGGCTCCGGAAGGCGGATCTTCCATATGAGACTCGCCATCCTCTGTTGTTGCCCAAGGGCGGACCCTTGGTGCAGCTTTTGGTGTCTGATCGACACATTCGTAACGCCCATGCTGGGTGCAATGCTTTGTTGGCTATTTTGCAACGAGAATTTTGGATTTTGTCTGCCCGAAGAGCAATCCGTAGCGTTCTGTTTCGATGTATTGCATGTTATAGGTTGAAGGCATCCACGATGCAACCACAGATGGGTGATTTGCCCGCTGATCGAATCCGACCTTCGAGACCGTTTGACGGCGTTGGAACCGATTTTGCCGGTCCCTTTTCGATCAAGGCTTCTCCCTTTCGTAATGCCCGTATTGTGAAGGGCTATTTGTGTGTATTTGTTTGTTTGGCCACCAAGGCTGTCCATTTGGAGGTGGTATCGGCTCTGACTACGGAGGCCTTCGTCGCCGCGTTGGATCGCTTTGTTTCGCGTCGAGGTCTACCTTCCCTTATTAGGTCTGATAATGGCACAAACTATAAGGGAACTGTAAATTATCTTAAGGATGTTTCTGTGTTTATTGATAAAAATTGTACTAGTTTAAGTCAAATTGCTGCCCAAAGGGGAATAACCTGGAAGTTTAGTCCCCCAAGTTGCCCCCATTGGGGAGGGATTTTTGAAGCGGCTGTGAAATCCGCAAAAGACCCACCTCCGCCGCATTATCGGAGAAACGGCTCTAACTTTTGAAGAGCTGGCCACAGTGTTTTGTAAAGTTGAGGCGGTCCTCAACTCTCGTCCTCTCTGTCCGCTATCTCCAGATCCAAATGACTTGGAAGCTCTCACCCCTGGTCATTTTTTGGTGGGAGGGCCGTTGAATGCCCTGCCCGAATACCCGTGGAAGGATGAACGCGTATATCGGTTGTCGCGTTTTCAAATGTTGCAGCAAATGAGCCAGGACTTTTGGCGTCGCTGGTCGCTTGAATATTTGCATTTGCTGCAGCAAAGAGTGAAGTGGACAGACAGGACTGAGCCTCCCAGGAGGGTGATTTAGTATTGTTAAAAGAGGCAAATTTGCCCTCATTGCTTTGGCGACGAGCTCGCATATTACGTTTGATTCTTGGCGGAGATGGCACTCCGCGTGTGGCTGAGGTGTTGGTCGACGGTTCGATTTTAAGGAGAGGTGTGACCTCTCTCGCCCGCCTTCCCGTAGAGTAAGCTAGCGGTCTGCTTCTCAGACCGGGACGGGGGGATGTTTGTAATATATTGGGTAAAACTAAACGCGGGCGTTTCGCATTGCTGCCGCCAGAGGGCGTTCGGGGTTTTCACCACTGCTAGCGTGGATGGCGTCGCGTGTGTAGTCCGCCATTGCATTGCCCTATGCGATATCGGTTTGATTTTTAATACGCGAGAGGTTCCGCGTTCTTTGATTGCTAATTAGCTTGAGTTGTGTTTGTGAATTTCCTGTTTGTTAAATAACTATTGAACTTTGTGTTTGTGTACCCGTCATGGTGACTTTTTCTTGTGAGAGGTGAAACGTGGCTGGCTGCTCACATCTGGCTGTTCCCGAGTGAAACTACGGGAAGAAATCTATTTATTTGTCCTGGGGAATTGAGATCTCAAGGGTTAGGTAGGGTGATTAGGAATTCCCCCTTCCCGAAGATACTCAAGTTTGGATCCGAAGAGAAAGAAGATTTAGCTTGGTAAGTGTTTTTTAAGTGTAATTAATTTATAGGTTAGGTTATCATATAGGGCCCTGTAGCTCCCTTCATAAGCTACGGTGGTAGCAGACTGCGTTAAGTTATTTAGGTTTTAGTCGGGCAAACGTGGTGCCGCGTGGAGATTTCTTCGGTACTTATTTTTTACCGGTGGTTTTTTCCCGGTGAAGTTCCGGTACAGAATTCTTCCCGCCGCTTCGTTTGTCCGGATTCGCTCTGCGCACATTTTCTGGCAGCAGAGCGTAGTTGCTCTGCACAATAAAAGTAGTTATTGTGGCTAAAATATAAAAGCTAGATATAGATAAGCTTTTTTGTAGAACTATTTGGATGCGCCAGTATGCCGTTTGTGAAAAACAAATTAATGGACTGTATTTATTTTATTTATTAATTTTTTGTACACAACAAACACATAGAAAGGAAACATAAAACATAGGAAAACTAAGTACAAAAGGTTCTACTTATTTCTATAGAAATTTCTTCCAGTAGACCCGCGAAAGAAAAAAGGGAAAAAAAGAGGCATTGGCGTGTACTAAAAAGAAAAGAAAATAGCTAATAGAGATAAATAACAGATAAAAACAACACATATAATATAAGAAAATATACTACATATAATACATATAGACAGTATTATACATACAATGTATAACAAAAATATATATGAATATAAATAAATAAATTATACAAAATATATACTAGGATGAGAGAGAGAGGTAGTGTTCCTTCACTCTTTTCTTAAAGATAGAAATAGTTTTAGAGTCACGTATATCAACAGGGAGGAGATTCCATAACCTGACTGCTTCAACAGAAAAGGAATGGGAGTATGAAGATGTGTTATGTAGGGGGAAATCTAGGAGGAGTTTAAGACTGTATGTATATATGTATTGCTATATGTCCTTTGAACATGATAACTGCTGCTGCCCTAGGTAAGGACGATATTAGTTGGAAGGCAGCCGTGGATAGAGGAAATTGCACTAACCTTGTGATGAAATTTGGAGTTGGCATTGGTTTTGAGGTTATGTCAGCCGGCGGCGGTAACTGCAGGCACTTCACGACGATTTGTTCTTTCACCACATAAACGTTCACCAAGCTCACGACACTATGTAAGGGCTCAAAGAATAAATTAGCTCGATTCTATCAATATTTTAACGGCACCCGGCATTTACCACGCAAGGAGAAATTGGCTTCTGATTTTGAACGAATGACATTTCACTTGTCAAAACGTGCCCGACTATTGTGAGTTTTTTGTCTCACTCGAATGCAGCAAGGTTGTGCGTGAGGGAATGGGACAACAAATAGGATTTTGGTGGTAACAAAAGTGGCGGCAAATTTAAAAACAATACTGGCGTTTCCACTATTAAAGATACACAATTCCTCCATACATTGTTTTGTTACATCTCTAAGGGATTGGGCATGGGCAGCGTTTTTGATGAAAGCTGCCGGGCGGTCAAAATTACACTAAAACCTTCCTCATGAACCACTCTATCTATTAGTGAAAACTGCATGAAATTCCATTTAGTAGTGTTTGAGTTTATCGCGAACAGACAGACAGACAGACGCCGCGGGGGACTTGTTTTATAATATGTTATGATTATGATGATGTTATGATGATATAGGGAAAAGATAAAGTTTAAATTTAAGTAGGTACATATCAATTTGTGTTACAGATGACAATGTGAGAGTATCCGACAATATGTATCAAACCATAATCCTCCAAAGTATGTGGTTCAGCCTGCACTTGTTCAGCCTGCTAATAGTGGTGGAACCTTGCCATTATACCACCGCAGAGGTAAGCATGAGAAGCGCTATTCTATTTGATTTGGACTGTGAAGACCTACGACTATATTTCTCTGAAACCCAATCTAGGATGGGTTGTGAACTGATCAGTGATATTTCTATCTCATGGTTTGTGATTTTTTATTTTCCTGTACTTTACGAAGGTATTTCCAAATATGTATACATATAAGGTTATTTATTATATTATTGTTATTATTTATTTATTATTTAAAACTTGATTGCACAAAATTTAAAAAAATTATGTACAAATGGTGGACTTAACGCCATATGGCATTCTCTACCAGTCAACCATTAGACCAAACAGAGAGTAGTAAGGTGGTGCGATAAAGTGCTACGCGATAAATAAAAAAATAAAAAAGTTAAAAAAAAAGAGTAATATTCACCACTAGTCTCGTTTTTTAATCGCTACGTACTGATTTACCAGTGAATTCGGTATTGGCCTTACTTGAAATGTAATGTAAGGTAACTCTGTAACGCTGTGAATTAATAAATAAAGAAAATCTAAAAAATCTTGACGATTGGACTTAGAAGTCAATAACTCGTCTTATATTTGTAAAGTCACAAATTGTATTGTAACAAGATATCTACATGGCTTAATATTGTGTCACACCGGGTGAGGACCTGGGGCAATACAATAGTCTATAATAATCTATGAACTGGGGCCGATTCTTCTAATTACAAACGTAGATGTCGTGTCTCAGTTGTGTCTCAGTTGTAGACTTCTATGTTTTATTACGATTTCTGTGACTTTTGAGACACAACTGAATCACTATATGTACTTTTGTAATTTGTAGAATCAAGGGCCAGGTGACCTGCAACACAGGATCTTTGATACCTAGCGCGGGCACCAGATCTCTACAACGATACTGTCCTATGATATACTTCCCATCACGTAAAAAGGCCGCTGGTAGGGTGAGGAGGGGGTGAAACTTGCGCATGGGTACGACTGACAAACCAATCGCGCGCGCCGGACGAGACCCGCCCGACCCCCGCTCATCGCATAGACCGATATATCGCCTACTGCGCAGCTTAACCGCCATCAGCCTTTTTACGTGAAAGCAACTATATTTACGTCAATTTATGTATTTCATATAATGTAATAGTTTAAGGCCATTTGTTGTGGTGTAAACAATCAATTTTTGTTTTTTTTTTATTTTAGTGTGACAGGACCCAGCGCCTGGTCAACCGTATGATGCTAGACTCTCCGATGAAAGGCGCGCTGACCTTCCAACTGCAGCTGCTGTCTCGCCAGCTGATGATGCAGCCGGTCTCCTACAAACCCTTGGGAACGGTGACATTGGGTCGTCCTCTTGTAGTTACTGTGAGTACACGATCCTAGAGATTTAATCCCACTCAAAAAAAATCTAAATCAAAGTATCTTTATTGTCAAACATAGGTAAAGTGGTCATACATCTATGTAATGTATCACTATGTCTGGCCCGTAAAAGGACGTACAATAATTAAATTTAATTACATTAATAATATTTTCATCAAGAATAATGCATAATATGATTCATTAATGACTATTATTATGAAAATTTAATTAGTTATAAATATGTCAAATTAGATTAAAAGTCAAAATTAGAAATATTATAAATTGTCATTTAAAAAATCATTTATTGGGTAATAAAATTTATCTAGTTAGAATAATTTTAATGCTTTCTTAAATTTCAAAAAGGTCAGGTCCCACTCATATTATAAATGCGAAAGTTTGGATGTGAGTTTGTGAATTTGCGAACCGATACGACATTATGGAACATTCAATGAAAGGCCGGCAACACTCTTGTGATACCCCTGATGTTACAGCTGTCCATGAACAGCGGTGATCGCTTACCATCAGGTAATGCGCATGGTCGTTTGCCGCTCTATGTTATAAAAAAAAACTCAAGCAATGGACGGTAAAATTTGGTAGGTACAACGGGTAGAAAAATACCGGGAATACCACATATGGTACTTTTTATCCCACGGGAGCGAAGCCCCGGGTCGCGGCTAGTTCCACATCAAACTTATTGAATTAGTCAAATAAATGTTGTTTGTTTGAAATGTGACTAATTTAAAACCATAAAATAAAATATGTATATAAAACTACAAAAATATTTGAGACAGTGTTATGATACGAGAAAACTAAATTAATTTTCATTTTTGCAGATACTTGGAACAGTGACCACTTATTTGGTCATACTTATTCAGTTTCAGAAATACGAAATTTAAGTGGTTATAAATATGTACAGTCACCTGAGTGACTCCCAACGGCCCTCCCCGCACAGTATGTCCGCTCTATAAAAACGGGTCCGTTGGTGAAATTTCCCTCAACCAAAAGGAACTTCTACACAAAGGAACAAGCAATTTATTAAAAAACAAAAAAACACGACTGACAATTCACATAGCCTATGTCACTCGGAGGAATGCAAGGAATCTAAAAAAAACCTCTCTCATCAATATCTGTTCAGCCGTTCAGGACTTATGGTGGAATAAAGAAACTTACATATATACTTACATACATGAACCCTGAAAACATAACACTCCTTTTTTGGTCAGTCATGTAAAAAAATGTGGAAGGGCCACATGAAAAGGTATACCACTTTTTATAGTGGATCGTAGTTCAGGTGGTATACTTTTATGGCCCACTGTATACAAAGCACCCTTTCACCGCGAGACTTTATAAACAATCAACTTCGAGTCGTGATTGTGAAGTGTTTCTATTCCGAGGATGTTGATATTATCCAACAAAAAACGAGCTTGTTAAGTGTAGTGTTGAGTGATATACAATAAGGGCCTATTGTCGAGTGGCTTTTCTGTGAATACGAGAATATTCTTTTGAAATTTGAATGCAAGCCGCCGCCGCGCCCGCGCGCGCTGCGCGTTTTGCGGGGATACGGGAAAGTGAATGTTACGCCGTCCGCAAACGATAGGTTATATCAGTTGTCGTGCCCCCAGCGCGAGGTATGCTACTTCATACTAATATTATAAATGCGAAAGTTTGGATGTGAGTTTGTGAGGATGTTTGTTATTCAATGACGCACAATCTACTGGACGGATTTCGATGTTTGGTATACAGGTAGAAAAATACCGGGAATAGAACATAGGGTACTTGTTATCCTGAATTTTTTACGGGAGCGAAGCCCCGGTGCGGCTAGTAAAAAAATAAAATACATTACAAGAAATTACATACAAACATTAAAAGAACTGAAAAGCGATGTGGATACTTTAGTTAGGTACCTATGTGCAATACGAGCAGTGGTTTTTTGTCGGAAATATCCGACTCTCGCGAAATGGGCGCGAAAATGTTTGTTGGATAAATCCGACGTTCGCGGTGAAAGGGTTAAAGGAAAGTTAAGAAAGGCATTTATAGACGAAATTAAAGAAAAGGTAGAGGAGGTCAAATCGATGGCAGAAGAGAAGCATACATGGAAATTTCCCAACCGACAAGAAAGAAGTTCTTAAAAATTCATTGATTGATTCTACACAAAGCTTATGAAATTAGCTCCCTGCCATGGATTTCCCTACGGACTGTAATTTGGACTTCAAAAAAGATCGTTAAAAAGTTCGGTAAGACGCGCATGAAACCAAGGTACAAACTACCCAGTGGAAGTCTTTACAAATATTGATTTGATCGAGATTATCTTTGGTGAAACGGCAATGACCTTGCCTTACCGCCAAGTGCAAGTCGGGATCTTATTTTAATCGATATACAATAGCTACACTCCATTTAGCACTGTTCTATAGGTATTATCACATGAATTACACTTCTGCTTGTTTATCCTTTTGATTATATAACAACAATGGCTGTGGCGTTCCGTGGCATTCCCACGGGATTTAACGGCACCTTTACTTTGCGAAGGCATCGTAAAGTAATTAACAAAATGCACAATGCCTTCGCAACAAAGGACCGACAACTTATACAACTTGTTTACAACCGGCAACTTACTTTATGATTATTGCCGAACGGAATTCCAAATAATTTGTACAACCATTTTTTATGATAATGTTCCGTTACAACTGTTAACGTTTAACTTAAAACTTCTATTAAAGGACAGTCTGACTTTACTCACAAAACAGTGAACACGCGTTTCATTTACCAGCCCTTCTGGTACAAACCTACCAAGTACCCATCCGAAACAAGTAGGTACAGTACTTCGGTCAATCAGTTAATTTAATGGTGACCCTTATATAACTCACCTCATGTGAGTCAGATTAGCCACATATCCATAAATAATACGAATAGTAAAATCTAAAATATAAAGTTACATAAAAATATAATATGGTAAAGTGGTGACATCCCGACGTGATATCGACGTGATCTACAAACCGACGTGATATCTACGTGATCTACAAATCGTCGTGATCAAGAAATCTACGTGATCTACGACGTCGTGTTCTACAAACAGCGTCAGACTCAATAATACGAGCGTCCTGCCAACAATTATCAAGACCACGATGTCACACAACGACAGCGACTACGCAGCCCAGAGCCCATCACCTGCTGAAGTACAGGCGACCACAGCTGCACTCGCCCTGATGTCAAGAATTCCGGAGTTCTGGCGACAGCAGCCGCGACTCTGGTTTCATCAGTTTAACGCCATCGTGGACATACATAAGGTTAGTGACCTCCACAAAAGTCAAATATTAATATCTAAGTTGGGTAAAGACGAATTGAGCGATATTAGCGACATTCTCGAAAATATGCCAACTGTAAATATATTTAAAACTATAAAAGATAGATTATTATATGTTTATCAGGAATCCGAGGCTCGTCAACTTAACAAATTACTAAACGAATTAGAGCTCGGAGACCAAAAACCTACTCAATTACTTAGACGCATGCGGGAATTAAATAACAATCGCATGGCAGATGACACACTTAAAATTTTATTCATAGGTCATCTGCCAAACTCAATCCAACCAATAATAACCGCGTGCGATACAGACAAAATTAGTTTAAATAACCTCGCGATAATGGCAGATAAAATATTAGAAAATATTAATTGCCCATTTACAATGGCCCCTATTAATGAAAAACATATATCTACAATAAACTCTTCTGATGTTTCCGCGAAATTAAATAGCTTACAATCAGAAGTTAAATACATTTTAGATAAGATAACTAACAAGGGCCACCAATCGCGAGACCTTAGCCAAAAATGCCACCCTATTCAAAATAACTATAAATCGCGCACCAAAAATAAAAGTAATCATAGGGATTTTGCCGATCAAACTTCAAAACCCGGCGATCCGAACTACATGTGCTATTATCATTACACGTACTTAAAAAATGCGCGCAAATGTGGCGATACCAAATATTGTAGTAGTTATAATAATTATAAAAATAAGCCTGCAAACACGACTTCGACACCGGCGGACATAAATGTTGCTGAGATCGAAAAGTCATATAGATTATGAGTTAGTGATAAAATCACAGGTACTCAATTTTTAATAGACACAGGCGCTGATGTTTCCGTTCTAGCCGCGAAAAAGCGAACAGGAACGTCAGATTATACCCTGTATGCAGCTAACGGTACCCAAATTACTACATACGGTAAAAAAACCATTACCATTGATTTAGGTTTACGTCGCCCTTTTCAATGGACATTTATATTAGCCGACGTCTCTAAATCTATTATCGGTGCAGATTTTCTCGCCGCTAACAAATTAATGGTCGATTTACATGCAAAAAAACTAGTCGACAAAGTAACTTCATTTTCGCGTCAAATAAATGTTCTTCAAACTAGTGAACCGACTGTTCGTTCTATAAATGAGAACGACGAATATCACGCTATTTTAAAAAAGTTTCCTAACATTACTAAAATGGAAAATTTCTTATTAGAACCTAAGCATGACGTGAAACATCACATTTATACTACCGGACCTCCGGTTCACGAGAAGGCACGCCCGCTTAATCCACTAAAATACAAAGCAGCCAAAGCTGAATTCGAAAGAATGATGCAATTAGGTATTTGTAGGCCCTCAAATAGCCCTTGGGCTAACCCTCTCGTTTGCGTAACTAAAAAGGGAGAACAAGAAATACGACCCTGCGGTGATTATCGCAGGCTTAACGCACAAACAACTCCTGATCGCTACCCTTTACCTAGATTATTAGATTTCACTTATATGTTAAAAGGAAAAACTATATTTTCAAAAATAGACGTTAGAAAAGCCTATTTTAATATACCGATGGCCGAAGAAGATATTCCTAAAACTGCCGTCATAACACCGTTCGGTTTGTTCGAATTTACTCGGATGAACTTTGGTTTACGTAACGCAGCTCAGGATTTCCAAAGATTTGTAAATAACGCCCTCAAAGGCTTAGATTTCGCATTCCCATATTTAGATGATATTGTTATAGGTTCAGAATCAAAATCACAACACTTAGTGCACCTAGAACGAGTCCTAGAGAGACTAAATAATTATGGTCTCACAATTAATTTACAAAAATGCGAATTCGGTAAACCAGAACTAGATTTTCTAGGCTATCACATTACTCCTGAAGGTATTATACCCAGCAATAAAAAAGTTCAGGCTATAATTAATTATCCTCAACCAAATAATATCGAGGAATTACGACGTTTCTTAGGAATGATTAACTTTTATAGAAATAGCATTCCGAACGCCGCGCAAATACAGGCACCATTAAACGCGTACATACACAATTCTAAAAAACGCGACAAGACAAAAATAATATGGACTGAAGAAGCAATAAAAGCTTTCAGCCAGTGTAAAGAAAGTTTAAGTGCCGCTACAATGTTATCACACTCTGATCCCTCCGCACCACTAATTTTAATGACGGACGCTTCAGGTAGTTGCGTAGGCGCAGCTTTAAACCAACAAATAAATGGCAAATTACAACCACTAAGTTTTTACTCTAAAAAATTAACTGAAACACAGTCTAGATATAGCACGTATGATAGAGAACTCTTAGCAATATATATGTCAATAAAGCACTTTAGGTATAATATAGAAGGTAGAGAATTAATAGTTTTAACAGATCATAAACCCTTAACATACGCACTAACGAAAAAAGTTTCTCCATCAGACTCCCCTAGACGTTTAAGACAATTAGATTTTATTTCTCAGTTCTGCGATAAGATACAATACATAGAGGGCAATAAAAATAGCGCAGCTGATGCTTTATCTAGGGTAGAAGAAATAACAATGCCATCATTTATAGACTACCAGGAACTAGCTGAGTCTCAACAAAACGACTCGGAATTGCAGAATCTTAGGCAACAAGATAACCTACAATTTAAACTTATAACTATGCCGGATTCTGATATTAAAATTACTTGCGAGACATCAACCGATAACGTCCGCCCATATTTACCCCAACATTTCCGAGACATAGCTATCAAAATACTACATGAAGTCAGTCATCCTGGAGTTGCAGCTACTAGACGTTTAGTTAAATCTAGATACTTTTGGCCTAGTATGAATATAGATGTAAAAAATTTCGTTAAAAATTGTATTGCTTGTCAAAAATGTAAAATACAACGTCATACTATTACTCCATTAGGCGAATTTGACAATGCTTCTCGTTTTGATCATGTGCATATCGATATAATAGGCCCACTACCGTCCTCAGACGATTATAGATATTGCGTAACAATTATAGATAGAGTTACGAAATGGCCTGAAGTAATACCTACTAAGGACATAACGGCTGAAACTGTTGCTAAAGCCTTTCTAGAAAATTGGATCGCTCGTTACGGCTGTCCGAAACGGATTACTTCAGACCAGGGTCGTCAATTCGAGTCTGATTTATTTATACAATTATTGAATAGGCTCGGTATCGAACGCATTCGCACTACAGCTTATAATCCAAAGGCAAACGGCATGGTCGAACGATTTCATCGTACACTTAAGGCAGCAATTATGGCCAAATGTACTGATGATAACACAAAATGGGCTCAACAATTACCATTAGTACTCTTAGGTTTACGTACAGCTATTAAGTTAGATTTAGATTATAGCCCAGCTCAATTACTGTACGGTACTAATCTTAGGTTACCAGGCGATCTATTCACAATAAACCCTAAGACGTCTGTAAATACTAGAGAATATATAACAAATCTAGCTCAAACCCTTTCATCCATCCCATACACTGGACAGTCGAGCCACCACAATCAAGGCAATAAAGTTTTTATTCATAGGGACCTAAACAATGCCACACATGTGTTCGTTAGAAATGAAACTCATAAATCGCTTGTTCCTCCCTATGAAGGCCCGTATAAAGTTCTAAAAAGAAACCCTAAATACTATACTTTAGAAATAAACAATAAGCCTGTCACAATATCGCTCGACCGTCTCAAAACAGCTTATTTATTAATGGATGACAAAGTGTTGGTCACAAAACCTACAAAAACGCCAACATCAGTACCACCGGCACCAGATGAAGTACCTGCAAAGAACGACACCCCACAGACGCAACCAACAATAACCCGTTCCGGGCGCACCGTAAAAAAGGTGGTAAAATTCAACTTATGATACACGTGTCCAGACTTCACCGTTTAGAAGATGCAACAGCCCGCCTTCTAACGGCAACATGAAAGGACCACGTGCTGCATATACAGCAAGCGTCATCATTACTTCGTGTCTATTGTGCAGTGACTAGTGATAACAAAGTGAATTAAAGTGCCGGTATACAAAGACAATATTTTAGCAATTTATCAAAATTAATTAAGTAGTACATAAGTCTATACTGTAAATTTCTAATAATTCATGTATTAAATACTAACCTAGATATAGACAACTACTTATTGTTACTAACAAGTTACTAACTATAAATGTTTAATTTTAAGCCACATGTAATATGCTCCTCCAATATTTTTGTATAAATTTAAAATTAATTATTTTGTCCGAAATTCCTATATCATGTAAATAATTATGTACAAAGGACGATTACCTATAATTTTAAATTTCTAGCTTTTTCTAAGGGTGGAGGATTGTGGCGTTCCGTGGCATTCCCACGGGATTTAACGGCACCTTTACTTTGCGAAGGCATCGTAAAGTAATTAACAAAATGCACAATGCCTTCGCAACAAAGGACCGACAACTTATACAACTTGTTTACAACCGGCAACTTACTTTATGATTATTGCCGAACGGAATTCCAAATAATTTGTACAACCATTTTTTATGATAATGTTCCGTTACAACTGTTAACGTTTAACTTAAAACTTCTATTAAAGGACAGTCTGACTTTACTCACAAAACAGTGAACACGCGTTTCATTTACCAGCCCTTCTGGTACAAACCTACCAAGTACCCATCCGAAACAAGTAGGTACAGTACTTCGGTCAATCAGTTAATTTAATGGTGACCCTTATATAACTCACCTCATGTGAGTCAGATTAGCCACATATCCATAAATAATACGAATAGTAAAATCTAAAATATAAAGTTACATAAAAATATAATATGGTAAAGTTGGCGTTCCGTGGCATTCCCACGGGATTTAACGGCACCTTTACTTTGCGAAGGCATCGTAAAGCAATTAACAAAATGCACAATGCCTTCGCAAAGTAAAGGTGCCGTTAAATCCCGTGGGAATGCCACGGAACGCCACAATGGCACTAGTTTAAGATAAATTTTATTAAATTTCACACAAATTACACAGACTAAATAAATAAATGAGGTTGTTTTACTTTTTTTGAGTGACAAGTGACATTTTTTCCTAGTGTTGCCAACTAATCGAAAAAAAAATTTTGGGTCTAAATTTTTATAGCAAAATGTAGTAGGCAAAAGTAGGTATAGGTACTGTAAAATGTAATAGTAAAAAGAAAATAAGAGAACTTAATGCTCACTCACTCAGTTTGAACACGTCATGTCTCGTCGAGTCAGAGGTAAACTCGCCAAACTGTCATTTTGGCGATTTTGACTTTTTTGTGTCAAAGTGTTTTTTTTTATTTTATACACACTGTGGCAAAATATCATAAGTGTAGGATTAATACTTTCGGAGTTATTTCAATTTGATCTAGTTGCTATCTGCATAAATTTAGAATATTACAAAAGTAAACTTGCTTAAGTAAATATAGGTTAGTTTCCTCATTTGAAAATATAGCTTTTTATAATAAAATCAATGTATTAAACTAGCGTAAGTGGTATATTGATTGTTTTACTTTGGTTTACAATGTAATATATAAAACAATAAATTGACAATGCCCAACTAGCCTAAGTGGTAGTTTGAATACTTTACTGTGGTTTACAATATGAAAAAACTCTAATTTAACAATGCTCAACTGACCTAAGTGGCAGAATGAATGCTATACTTTTATTTACAATATGATTTTAAACTAATTTGTTAAGATCAACTAGTCTAAGTGGCAGATTGAATACATCACTAATTGATAGTACTATGTCACAAATAAAAATACACTTATTTAGAGTAAAACTATCAGACTGTATGAAACAATTAAATTTAATTTCATGAAAAGTGCAAGCGCAAATTTTCAAACTTCAAATATTTTAACAATAAAGATTTGACCATAATTTACTACTAAGTTTTATATTTTCACAATTTCTATACCATAGACAAAACTAAATTCTTTGTGTTATTTTTGGTGCCGCTTTGTAGGCGCCCCGCTTCTCTTTCATCGTATGCTCAAAAATGTTTGTGGCCTTATGATATACCAGACAATATAGCATTCAGAAGCCATTAAAAAAATATAAAATCCATACCTTAGCGGTTCGCATGATAAAGCAGTAGGCGAACCTAGAGTGAGAGATCCTTGTCCGCGACATGTCGTCCGATGGTGGAATGGTGCAGATGGAATTAATTCATGCGATTCCTGTGCGCACTCTCCGAAGTGCAGCCTGTAGAATACACACAGACTTGCCACTAGTCGCCGATGACTGAGGCTCTGAAGCCGTCCTGCTGTAAGCGACTCATCATCCACAAGCCTTCTGATACGTCCTTCGATAGCTTCCAGGGCTTCGAGCTGATAGCGGGCGGATCCATTTCACAGATGGGAGAAATACTCCATACAGGAGCAGACTTGAGCTGTGTACAGGCTCAACAGTTGGTCCGGAGTAAAATACCGTTGGAACTTGAAAAGGATGCCTAGCTTTTTGAAGCAGTCTTAGCCTTGGTCTCAATATAACTACCGAAGTTAAGATTGAATGAGAAGTTGATACCAAGAAGTTCTAGGTGATCGGTGACAGGAACAGGCACACCACGGCAAGTGAGAGAAAAGTTGAACGGGGTCTTTTTAGAGGCATTGAATCTCACAAGATTGGCCCAATCGGAGACAGCCTGCAGAGTGAGATTGGTACAGTCCACCATTGCCTGCCTGAGTTCGTCTATTTCCGGTTTTTTTGCTTTGCACTACCCGTACTGCGTACCCAATAATACCGGGTTTTAGCATATCATTGATGTGTAGCAAAAAAAGCGTTGCGGAAAGTACAGACCCCTGAGGTACCCCGGCATTAATTGCCAATAGGTCAGACTAGCAGCCGTCAACAACTACTCGAATAGACCGTTTCCTCAAGAAGTCGGAAATCCAAGCACAAAGGCTGGCGGGGATACCATAGGCGGGAAGCTTTGCAATAAGATCGTCATGCCAAACTCTGTCGAATGCATTCGAAATGTCAAGTGAGACAGCAAGTGCTTCACTGTATTTTTCGAGGGCCTTACTTCAGAGATGCGTAGCGTGCACAAGAAGGTCTCCTGTAGATCGGCACTGGTGAAATCCGAATTGCCAGTCACAGAGGAGATCATTGTCTTCAAGGTACGCCAGCAAGAACTTGTTAATAACACGCTCCATTACCTTGCAGAGAATGGTGGTGATTGCGATTGTGCGGTAGTTTGTAGGATCGGCACGTCTACCCTTTTTGGGTACAGGTTGTATGTTGGCAAGATTCTACGCTTTTGGCACAATACCAGTCTGAAATGATAGACGATATAGGCGTGTCAGAACAGGAGATAATTCGCAGCGCAATTCCGCAAAATAAAAGCAGGTATGCCATCAGGGCCACTGGCTTTTTACACGTCTAGGTTGTGTAGAGTTTTAAGAACATCTTTTTGGTGAATTTGGAGCTCAGGCATTTTACAACCACAAAAAGGTAACTGGGGGTGTTTGGTTACTCGCATCTAGATAGGAGTTTTCAGCAAATAGAATTAAGTAAATAAGCTTTCTCTAAAGTCGTGTGTGCCAATGTTCTATCTAGTTTCTTCAAAAGTTAGCTTCAACGCACTTGGCTAGGGATCAAAATGCTTTACTGCCAGATGGGTACGAAGCGAGTTTTGTTCCCACTCGGCCTATGTGGTCAAAGCGAGCCTTTTTAAGTACTTTTCTGCAGAACTTAAAGGCCGCAGAATTAAAGGCTTTCTTCTTCTTTTGCGTATCCGGAGCTTTACAACTACGAGCGTAAGCCCAAGCCTGGTATGCTGACTGTTTAATAGCCTTAGCTTTCGCACAGTCAGCATTAAAACAAGGCTTAGCTTTGAAGTCAGAGGGTCGATCCGAGAATGAGTTATAATACTCTATTGCCAGACCGATAATCTCAGCAACAGCGCTTGCACCGCTCGACGGATCGTCAGAGGAAAAGCAGACCTGCAGCCAAGGTTAAGTTGCTAGGAAGGCTGAAACAGACACTTCATTTCGATCTGGTTCGGTCGTCAGCAAAAGGTCCAAACCATTGGCTACCTACGTGGTTCTCAACGTCGGGTTAGTTCGGGTCTACCAGAGTCGCCTAGTCAACCAGAAATTATGCTCGTAGTTGCAGATCCCTACAGCTTATCATAATTTCTATAACAATCTGCCATGCACTGAATTTACAAGAGACTGTCTTCCAGAGCCAGACATACCTAAATGAAGAAAGTGAAGATAATTTTGACTGTATTTCACTTAATTTTTAAGGAAAATAACGAATTATTCATTAAAAATATTGCAACAAACAAAACTTATTTCATTTGTTAGTTTAGCTATCAAATCTTTAGCCTAAATGCCTACTCACAGTAAAAATTTTATAACTTAACCTAAAAGATTGATTCAAATATCCAGGAAAACGTTAAAAAAGGTCATATTTTTCCCATAGCCAATTGATGTAACTGCCACATTGACTAATATACCACAAGTGAATTAATTTATTTAATTCGTACTCGTTATGGTAAACATGCCAAACTGCTTTTATTTAATAAATAATAATAATTTTACATTTTGGACCATTAACCAGTAAAGATACATTATTAAGATTTTTGAAAATAACAAGTTTGAAAACATATCTTTAAAACCTGATTTACAATATTTTTTTTTTTAACTTCATTGCCCTCTCCTCAAAAATTCAATATTTTCAGTTTGGCGAATTTACCACTGACCCGACGATTGTGTCCCGTCATCAGTGTCGGAGCCTTTAACATGGAAGTAGTAAGTACTTTGTACAAAGTACTTATTACTTCCATGGCATTTAATGACATGTTATATGGAATTTTTTAACCATATATATACACCAACCAATGTAACCTTTTTTTTTTACACGAACCCAGGTAGGGTGCTGCCAGTAAATTTGATTGAATATGAATATCTTTAATTAAATAAAATAAATAGATTAATAAATTTAAATAGTATAAGATTAAAATAATTCAATTTGATAAATTAGTAAAATATTTAAAAAATATTACCCATGTTGTTGGGTATCTTTGTAATATTTGTATGTGGATATGTGTGTAATCTATACATATCTATATCTATACATATAATAAAACAGTAAAAATATTTTGTCTGTACATTTAGTATTTTTGACTAAAATGGATAGAGGGACAATTAAAAAGAATAATAGAAAGCAAAAAATTTTTTTTGGAATTTCTTGTCTGTCTGTCTGTATGTATGTATGCGTTTCACGCAAAAACTACTGAACGGATTTGAATGAAACTTTTTTTGTTGTATAGCTATTTATCCTGGGCAACTTATAGGCTATAATTGATTTTGAAAACTGGAACACCTGATGAAGAACCTTAACGGAACAGCTAAACTATAAGAGATATGGAACCCATTTCCATATCTCTTAGCCTTAGCAAAAGTTGTTCAACGTGATGAGCGTTTTCTACTGACGTATGAATAGACAGGGCACTGAATAGGACAAAGAGGGACTCAGGGTGGGAGTGGTGGTACAGGAATTTGTAGAAAACGAGCAGATGAAGATCATTTATAAAATGAAATATCACTTTTGATTCATTTTAACACCGCGACTGTACTTCGAGTACCTAATATATTCCCGCGGGACACGGGATAACCAAAAGGCTGAAATTTTGAGTACTGGAGTTTAGGTTTCTACAGTTTGGAACACAAAAAGATTTTTCATCTAAGCGAAACTTACGCGGGCGAAGCCGCGGCCAACAGCTAGTATTTTATAAGCAATCTCAATTGTTAAAGATGTTGGAGCAAATTAATATGCTTTCATTGATGACTAGCTTTTGCCCGCGGCTTCACCTACGTGAATTTCCCGCGGGAACAATGCTTTTTCCCGGGATGAAAGGTACCCTATGTCCTTCTCCGTACTTCCAGCTATGTGTATGCGAAATTTCAGAAATATTAGTTCAGTAGATAAAGCGTGAAGAGGTAACAAACAAACAAACCAAGAAACTCACTTTCGCTTTTATAATATTAGTTAGGATTATAAATTGATGAGATATGGGTAAAAATAAAAAAATAAAGTATTTTTCACAATATAATGAATTGTTGCAAATTTTTTAACGTAGAATAGGCGAAAACATTTTACAGAACAGGAGCATAATTACACATAGAGGAGCAAAGTAGGAACAAATTACGGTAATTATAATACAATACGAACTTTGATATAATCACAGCCAGCCAATTTGCTTGCGATGCAATTTCTGTTAATTGACATAAGTCAATCAATCATGATAATAATCATCGTAAGTTATCAATGATTACGGTATAAAATAGTTATAATTATACATACGTATCTAACGAAACAATCTGCTATAATCGGGCCGAAACCTAAACTCCCGTATGACGTATGTCAGTTTGACAATAATAGTGATGTTACTAAACATGAATCGCTACGATTATTTGATTTTACGTAAAAATAACAAATACAAAGAAAATAATTATTTTTATTAATCAGAAGTCTGAACCATCAAAGTAGCTGTAATAGTCACTAACATGGATAATAAATTAATTGTGAATATCTACTGTGATGACACGATTCGATACGTTTGCGTGAATTCTTGTCCCTCTTTCTTTTTTGTTTTGTATTGTTTTAAAGTTAATTTTTTTAAATCTTAAAGCGTAATAATTTTTATATTCAGCATTTAAAAATCAATAACAAACCTTATTAAATAAATCGATAAATTAAACGATGAATCACGATTTTTTACATTTTCACTATCGATTTATTGTAGCCGGATGCAGTGGAATTCCCTAAACGGGCAAGCCGGAAGTTTAAGTACTACATTTCCGCGCATAGATTTAAAAATAAAAAAATTCGGAACTTCATGGGCTTGACCCTGATGACACCTGTCATACGGGAGTTTAGGTTTCGGCCCGATTATAGTTATAATAATAGTTGTGAGTTATCATTTTACTGCTAACTGTACATTTTTCAAGAAAAAAACTTGAGTAGCAAATTAACCACATACCTACCTAAATTTTAAAATTTTTTCTGAAGTACCGAATTAACTTTTGAATGTATGGAATACCAGCTTTTGCCCGCAGCTTCGCTCGCGTGAATTTCCCACGGGAACTGTGCTTTTTTTCCCGGGATGAAGGGTACCCTTTGTCCTTCTCCGTACTTCCAGCTATGTGTATGCGAAATTTCAGGAATATTGGTTCAGTAGATAAAGCGGGTTATTGTAAATTTGACTTTGACATTGACATTTTTGTTCTTGCACTCTGTGCAGTAAGTCATTTTGTACATACACTATTTTCTTTTAAAACACATCGAAAACCTAAAGTATCAAGAATGCTGCGTGAATAACAACTGCGTGAGTGCGCGAGCCTTGATTTTCTCCACCCGCCGCCGTCAGTATGTACTGTACGTATACGTATGTACTACATACGTGACAGCGCGTGTGTACCTCCTCGGGTTCTCAAGCTTGTAGTAGTGTACTTATTTGAAGCGCTTGTATGACGCTTACCCTCTGTACCCTTTTAACTACTTTGTGGCCAAGCACTGGCACGGCGCCAGTGACGACCGTGGTGTCAGCAACTGACAGCTCTCCGGCAATGGCGATATTAGTTAGGATTAGTAGGATGTTCCTACTCGTCCCCTGGAATAAAAAATATATATTCGTCACCTGCTCAGGTGCCTTTTGGTCACTTATTATGAGTCTCCCTTTGTGAACATATTGCATTTAGTGATCGTCACGCTGTGCTGTCATTTATCTAATAGAGACCATTAGGACGAACCCACAAAAGTAGCCTTAAATTTGATTTTGTTGGATTTATTTTCAATATGTTTTTGCTGGCAAGTTATAAATGAAAATCCTGAAAAGAAAAAAATAAACTGAGTTTGATATCGATATTTCTTGTAGTGTCGATATTTAATTGCATTGTTTATTTATTTATATTTAAATTATTGCTTCAGAATTAAAATCATTCTCTTTAAATATATCCTTTCTGATTGCAGTAATGATATGCCAATTTTTTTTTTCTTTATGTCTATATAAATTTGTTGAGATTTTTCGATGTAAAGTAATTTTAGGGTTGGTTTACTATTCTTCTTTTAAATTGTAAGTACTTATCTCAAGATCTAATAGTCTGGTCTTCAACAATTCTAATATTAAAAATAAATATTTATAAATAAATATTTGAATAGATAGTGTTTCTTTAGCAGTTCCAATACAACACCATTGTGTTTTGTCGGTAGTTTAAGTAGTAAATCAGTTTTTTCTGAAATTGCTCCTGCAGCGAATAATTGATAATATCTTTGAAACTACCACAGTGACTCAGTAGATCGCATCTCTTGAATTTCACTATCGATACGTCAATAACATCAATCTTCGAATGTATCACACGTATTATTATACGCTATATTTTTCACCATGAAATAATCTTCAATGGCTTCTGTTCTTTTTTGATTTTTAGGTATTCAATGTTCATACACTGGTACACATGGATCACATTTTTTAAATACATATTAAAATGTTTTTATAAATTTTCGCGGCACTACACTTTTATTTGCACATTAATAGATCGTTTAAAAACGTTCTGGGCCCATAACCTGTTGGAGGTTAGGGCAAATAAAAGTATTATTATTCAGTTTCAAATGTCCAAACTATATTTTATATTTGGTTCGCTTGGAAGCAATGTACACGTCCATCTACCAACACACTAAGTTGAACGAATCCAGTGAGAGCAAAAAAAAAGAGAAATAATAAATCTAGCCTCAGAATTTTACTTTGGCCCCGTGATCAATCTTCTCTTTTTATAACTAAGCAACGGGGAAATGCTTTAACCTCTAATATACTAAGTAATTAGTCTTTTTTACAACGCCTTCTAAATATTTTAAAGTAAGCGTCAATTAAAGATCAACAATTATTAATTAATAATTAATTAATAACTCAGCCACAGATTTAACAACTTATCACCATTTTATGTATTACAGCTTCAAAACTAGCTCTTTAAAATAATATAATTGAAACTTTTCAATATCATAATATTATATCTCAGCATATCGTGAAAATGGCCACCGCACAATTTTTTGCCATTTGCACCAATCAGAGAGGGTTGAGAGAGGGACATTTATTTATATTTATTTATTTTCTTAACTTTAATACAAAATAGTAAAAGGCGGACTTAAAGCCTAGGGCTTTTTCTACCAGTCAACCAAATGGGTGATGTAGAATCAGTACCAGCACCATTAGATTCATGTATTCGGGACCAACTAGCAGGAAGTGAGGCCTCTAATACCACTCACTGACATGAATTGTTTGTTCTACGAAAGTCTGAACTGGGAAAAAGTGATGATGGGAAAATGTGGAGGGGGTGAGGAAGCACGGAAAAAATACGAAAGTGGAAATTGGAACAGTTCCGAACCAAGTACCCCTACTGCCCGCGGAAACTATGATAGATATGGGGAGAGGGTGCTCGACCAAATGTCATAGAGGACCCTGGGCGACGACCGCAGCCGGTGGTAGTTTATGTTTTTTTTTTACTTACTTATTTATGGTTTTTGTGCTTGTACCTCGCGCAGACACCAAAAACTAGTATGAGTTATAAAATTAGAAGCCAATAGAATTACTATTTGTTGCCGTATATCAATATTTTAGAAGTTTATTGCTTGAATGCATATTAAAAATTTAGATGGTACAAAATAATTACCGTGCTGAGTTATATTTAGAGTGGCTTACTAGAAGATAAATAGAGGCTAAGATAGTTTTATTCAGATGTCGATTGTGGCTGACTCAGTAATTTAGAAAGCAATTTATTTATTTAGAGGTGAATAATGTTAATTAATGACATAGCCCGCAGAATCGCCAAACTTAAGTGGCAGTGGGCGGGGCACATAGCTCGCAGAACTGATAGCCGTTGGGGCAGAAAAGTTCTCGAGTGGCGACCACGAACCGGAAAACGTAGTGTTGGCAGGCCTCCCACTCGGTGGACCGACGACCTGGTGAAGGTCGCGGGTTGCGCATGGATGCGGGCAGCGCAGGACCGGTCGTTGTGGAAATCCTTGGGGGAGGCCTTTGTCCAGCAGTGGACGTCTTTCGGCTGAGAGAGAGAGAGAGAGAATGTTAATTAAAAAAATCAGTTTAATTATAATCCAATTAATAAGGGTCGCGTTGAAGTATGACATTATCTGTTGTTTACATTCATTTTTGTATTAAATCCAACAGATTTTCATATCTTTCAAGGTTTTCCCATTATCAAAGTGATTGACAGATATTTCTATTAATTTTCAAAACAAAAATTAGTCTATTTATTGATGGACTTTCAGATAGTCCATAATAAATTATGTAGGGACATCTAATCACTTAGGTATGTTGAAAAGAAAGACTAGGTCATTATAGTTCGTTTAGGCAATTTAAATAGGTAATCTACATGTATTTATCATCATCACCAAAGGAGCTTCATTGCAGACATTGATCGTATATCCTAAACATGCCAACCTAAATGCCCCTTAAGATGCTTCCCCTATAACTTATCTCTGAAGATAAGTTTTACAAATAAAAATATTCAGACTGTAGTCAATTTACAACAAAAAGATAAATAATAAATGTCAAAATTTTAGTTTTTAAATGTCATAAAAATTGTTTAAAAATATTGCATTCCGCCAACCATCCCGCTGGAACGTCAAAAGCGGGATACAACGGAAAAATCCTAATCCTAACTAATATTATAAATACGAAAGTGAGTTTGTTTGTTACCACTTCACGCTTTATCTACTGAACCAATTTTCCTGAAATTTCGCATACACATAGTTAGGAGTACAGAGAAAGACATAGAGTACTTTTCATCACGGGAAAAAACACTGTTCCCGTGGGAAATTCACGCGAGGCGAAACCGGGGGCAATAGCTAGTACTGTACTAGTAGATTCAAAATCAGTATTACTTAATCATGGGTCATAAGAGTGAAAAGTTCTATCATAATCTTTTCCCCTCTGACACTTCACACCATGGAAGTAATAAGTACTTTTGTACAAAGTACTTACTACTTCCATGCTTCACACATGTTTCCTATATTTTATCTTCCAAACTTATACCACACACATTTCAACTGCATATTAAAAAGGGTTTTGAATTAAAAAAGTCATCTATAAAATCATATATTTTTTAAACACATATTACAAACCCTCTATGCATTATTTTTTACCAGTTGGAGTGGTAAACAGGTATGGGACCCAACGGATGAAAGATGCTCACCACAACCTATGGACGCCTGTAGTTTGTACCTGAGGTTTCATAGGCGTCTTGCACCCTTTTAATGACCTTTTTGAAGTCTAGTCCATGTCTTGGTTGGTAGGGAAATCCATGGTAAGGAGCCGTTTCATAAGTCTTGTGTACAATCAATCAATAAATCGTTCTTGTCGGTGGAGTAATTTCTATGTCTGCCTATCTTCTGCTATCGATTTGACTTCTCTATACGACACGACCTCTACCTTTTCTAACAAAAAACTGTTCCCCCTGCGAAGTTACCGAATATTTAACGGGGCTTCGCTTCCGTTGGAATTTCGGGATAAAAAGTACCCTATGTGCTATTCCCAGTATTTTTCTACCTGTATACCAAATTTCATTGAAGTCCGTCCAATAAATTTAACGTGATTGAGTACCTAACAAAAATCCTCACAAACTCACACTCAAACTTTCGCCACAGAATTAATAAGTACTACGTACAGAGAGGAAACTCCCTGCCCCTCCCGCAATATGGCACCCCCCCCGCACTTCTCCCCCGTTCGTTTGCGGATTGGGACGCTATGACTATGAAAACGCACACATTGACGTGTTACTGACGTGTTCAGTTCACGGATGTACCCACAGTTTCATTTGTAGTATATATTTTGACGCCCCGTTTCCATGAAGTGCCCTCCCTGTGCTTTTGCTTAAAATACTAGTAGGATTATAATGTTAGTAGGACCAAATCTCCTAGATCGTAAACTTACAGATGCTATAAGAGGACGTCACCATTCCCAAGGGTTTGTAAGAGACCGGCTGCATCATTAGCTGGCGAGACAGCAGCTCCAATTGGAAGGTCAGCGCGCCTTTCATCGGAGATACTAGCATCATTCGGTAGACCAGGCGCTGGGTCCTTTCACGCTGAAACCAAAAAAAAAACGGCCATGTGCGAGTCAAACTCGTGCACTGAGGCTTCTGTACACGCAAAGCATCTCACATTATAGCTCTAACTAAAATACCAACTAGTTTCAAAAACAAACTTAACTTTGCAGTTCGTTCCCCAGGATTCATACGCGCAAAAAATAATTTGTAACGCTTTGTTTTAGACTTCCAACCCATCCTAGATTGGGTTTCAGAGAAATATAGTCTTAGGTCTTCACCGTTAAATAGAAGCGCTTCTCTTGCTTACCTCTGCGGTGGTATAATGGCAAGGTTCCACTACCATTAGTAGCCTGAACAAGTGTAGGCCGTACCACATACATTGCAGGATTATGAATTGATACAGATTGCCGGATACCCTCACATCTGCAACACAAACAGTTATGTAGGTACTTAAATTTTAAACGTTATCACACTAATCACAATAATATTACAGCTACCATTTTAAGAGGAAGTGTTTGTGAGTTTTTTGCCATTTTGATTCGAGATGATGATGATAATAGTAGTCCACTTACTGATCTCAAAAAGGGAGAAGTACGGGGAGACTATGAGAGCAAACATCGTAGCGACGAGGATGATGACCAAACAGCTGCTGTAGCTGTTTTCAAGGTGACGCACCACGTCACCTAACTTTCTATATACGAACATGATACGATGGACCACGTCAGTGGGAGAAATTAGCAGATGGGGTTCGATAGTCACTGAAAAATGACAATTTTTGTTCTAGATGCTTAGGCTGTTGCACCGAAATTGTAGTTTTTGTTAAGGTTACTGTCAAAGTTAACGTTATGTTTACGTTTACTTTTGCCATATAATTGGAAACTGTTAGATACTGTTACTGTCTAAATAAGACGGCGAGACCCAACCTTCGTAAATGAACCACTTTGGAGAATCAGAATTTACTACTCAACTTACTGTTCGGCTTAGACAAATTCTTTGCGGTGAGACTCAAAACTTTGTTGAGACTTCTGAACCGGGCGTGGACCATCATCGCGGTGACTGCAAACTGGACTTCCAGTATAGTGACGAAGTACCAAAAGAGGTAGAAGCCGAGGTAGTGTAACACTATATCCCCTGAAATATACGTGACTGTGATAATGGTCGTCAATTACTGGTAACACTACAGGGGCTAGCGACGTAAATAATTGCAATTTTAGTTAGATGGAATGCCAACTCTATAGGAAAAACCCTGATATTACCTTTATAGTAGAAGTTCTGAGTGTTATCAAGAACTTTGTATGTAAACATTTTGTCTAAGCGTCTCTGTTCCTTTAATTTGAGTACCTATGTTTTTAAAGAGGCCTTGGTTTCGTATATGAAGGCGAAACTAAGTAGAAGTGCGAATTACTAATTAATTAAAAACTGAAATATTTGAACTCCTAATTTACTTGTAACGTAATTCTTCTACATGTTTTATATCCCGTAGATGGAGTGTCCCACTGATGGACAAAGGTTTTCCCTCTTTCATTTCCACCCGTCTCTATTCAAGGCTCAGTCCAGACATTCACAAGTTGGTTGATCTTGCACTCTGTGCAGTAAGTCATTTTGTACATACACTATTTTCTTTTAAAACACATCGAAAACCTCAAATATCAGGAATGCTGCGTGAATAACAACTGCGCGAGTGCGCGAGCCTTGATTTTCTCCACCTGCCGCCGTCAGTATAAACCGGTTTGGTGCCGTACATATACACACGCGCTGTCACGTATGTACTACATACGTGACAGCGCGTGTGTACCTCCTCGGGTTCTCAAGCTTGTAGTAGTGTACTTATTTGAAGCGCTTGTATGACGCTTACCCTCTGTACCCTTTTAACTACTTTGTGGCCAAGCACTGGCACGGCGCCAGTGGCGACCGTGGTGTCAGCAACTGACAGCTCTCCGGCAATGGCGATATTAGTTAGGATTAATAGAATGTTCCAACTCGTCCCCTGGAATAAAAAATATATATTCGTCACCTGCTCAGGTGCCTTTTGGTCACTTAATATGAGGCTCCCTTTGTGCATATTGCATTTAGTGACGTCATTCTGTGCTGTCATTTATCTAATAGAGACCATTAGGACGAACCCACAAAAGTAGCCTTAAATTTGATTTTGTTGGATTTATTTTCAATATGCTTTTGCTGGCAAGTTATAAATGAAAATCCTGAAAAGAAAAAAATAATCTGAGTTTGATATCGATATTTCTTGTAGTGTCGATATTTGATTGCATTTTTTATTTATTTATATTTAAATTATTGCTTCAGAATTAAAATCATTCTCTTTAAATATATCCTTTCTGATTGCAGTAATGATATGCCAATTTTTTTTTCTTTATGTCTCTATAAATTTGTTGAGATTTTTCGATGTAAAATACTTTTAGGGTTGGTTTACTATTCTTCTTTTAAATTGTAAGTACTTATCTCAAGATCTAATAGTCTGGTCTTCAACAATTCTAATATTAAAAATAAATATTTATAAATAAATATTTGAATAGATAGTGTTTCTTTAGCAGTTCCAATACAACACCATTGTATTTTGTCGGTAGTTTAAGTAGTAAATCAGTTTCTTCTAAAATTGCTCCTGCAGCGAATAATTGATAACATCTTCGAAACTACCGCAGAGACTCAGTAGATTGTATCTATTGAATTTCGCTCTCGATACGTCAATAACATCAATCTTCGAATGTATCACACGTATTATTATACGCTATATTTTTCACCATGAAATAATCTTCAATGGCTTCTGTTCTTTTTTGATTTTTAGGTATTCAATGTTCATACACTGGTACACATGGATCACATTTTTTAAATACATATTAAAATGTTTTTATAAATTTTCGCGGCACTACACTTTTATTTGCACATTAATAGATCGTTTAAAAACGTTCTGGGCCCATAACCTGTTGGAGGTTAGCGCAAATAAAAGTATTATTATTCAGTTTTAAATGTCCAAACTATATTTTATATTTGGTTCGCTTGGAAGCACATCCACGTCCATCTACCAACACACTCCCTTGATGCAATATAAGTTGAACGAAATCAGTGAGAGCAAAAAAAAAAGAGAAATAATAAATCTAGCCTCAGAATTTTTCTTCGGCCCCGTGATCAATCTTCTCTTTTTATAACTAAGCAACGGGGAAATGCTTTAACCTCTAATATACTAATTCGTCTTTTTTACAACGCCTTTTAAATATTTTAAAGTAAGCGTCAATTAAAGATCAACAATTATTATTAAGTAATAATTTATAATTCTTTCTAATTTATAATATGCCACCTAATTTATTAACTCAGCCACAGATTTAACAACTTCACCATTTTACAGCTTCAAAACTAGCTCTTCAAAATAATATAATTGAAACTTTTCAATATCATAATATTATATCTCAGCATATCGTGAAAATGGCCACCGCACAATTTTTTGCCATTTGCACCAATCACAGAGGACCATTTATTTATATTTTTTTAACTTTATTACAAAAAAGTAAAAGGCGGACTTAAAGCCTAGGGCTTTTTCTACCAGTCAACTAACTGGGTGATGTAGAATCAGTACCAGCACCATTAAGTAGATTCATGTATTCACGACCAACTAGCAGGAAGTGAGGCCGAAGGCCGAGCTTCTGCGGTTGGGATTATATATATAAAGCTCTAATACCACTCACTGACATGAATTGTTTGTTCTACGAAAGTCGGAACTGGGAAAAAGTGATGATGGGGAAATGTGGAGGTGGTGAGGAAGAACGGAAAAAATACGAAAGTGGAAATTGGAGCAGTTCCGAACCAAATACCCCTAATGCCCGCGGAAACTATGATAGATAGGGGGACGGGGTGCTCGACCAAATATCATAAAGGACCCTGGGCGACGACCACAGCCGGTGGTAGTTTATGGTGTTTTTTATTTACTTAGTTTATGGTTTTTGTGCTTGCACCTCGCGCAGCCACCAAAAACTAGTATGAGTTATAAGATTAGAAGCCAATAGAATTACTATTTGTTGCTGTATATCAATATTTTAGAAGTTTATTGCTTGAATGCATATTAAAAATTTAGATGCTAAAAAATAATTACCGTGCTGAGTTATATTTAGAGTGGCTTACTAGAAGATGACTAGAGGCTAAGATAGTTTTATTCAGATATCGATTGTGGCTGACTTAGTAATTTAGAAAGCAATTTATTTATTTAGAGGTGAATAATGTTAATTAAAAGAAATCAGTTTAATTATAATCCAATTAATAGGGTCGCGTTGAAGTATGACATTATCTGTTGTTTACATTCATTTTTGTATTAAATCCAACAGATTTTCATATCTTTCAAGGTTTTCCCATTATCAAAGTGATTATTAGACAGATGTTTCTATTACTTTTCAAAACAAAAAATAGTCTATTGATGGACTTTCAGATAGTCCATAATAAATCATGTAGGGACATCTAATCACTGTTGAAAACAAAGACTAGGTCATTATAGTTCGTTGAGGCAAGTTAAATATGCTACATGTATTTATCATCATCACCAAAGGAGCTTCACTTGACAACCCACGACCGTGCGGCGTGGTGCAGACTTACTAGGAGGGCTGACCCCAAGTAAATTGGGACCAAGTACGGAAGAAAGAAAGAAAGACCAAAGGAGCTTCACTGCAGACTCAGATCATATATATCCTAAACGTGCCTACCTAAATGCCCCTAAAGATGCTTCCCCGACAACTTATCTCTGAAGATAAGTTTTAAAAATAAAAATATTCAGACTGTAGTCAATTTCCAACAAAAAGATGAATAATAAATGTCAAAATTTTAGTTTTTAAATGTCATAAAAATAGTTTAAAAATATTGCATTCCGCCAACCATCCCGCGGGAACGTCAAAAGCGGGATACAACGGAAAATCCTAATCCTAACTAATATTATAAATGCGAAAGTGAGTTTGTTTGTTACCACTTCACGCTTTATCTACTGAACCAATTTTCCTGAAATTTCGCATACACATAGTTAGGAGTACGGAGAAAGACATAGGGTACCTTTCATCCCGGGAAAAACACTGTTCCCGTGGGAAATTCACGCGGGCGAAACCGCGGGCAACAGCTAGTACTGTATTAGTAGATTCAAAATCAGTATTACTTAATCAGTCATGGGTCATTAGAGTGAAAAGTTCTTTCATAATCTTTTCCCCTCTTGACACTTCACACCATGGAAGTAATAAGTACTTTTGTTTGTACAAAGTACTTACTACTTCCATGCTTCACACATGTTTCCTATATTTTATCTTCCAAACTTATGCCACACACATTTCAACTGCATATTAAAAAGGGTTTTGAATTAAAAAAGTCATCTATAAAATCATATATTTTTAAACACATGTTACAAACCCTCTATGCATTATTTTTAACCAGTTGGAGTGGTAAACAGGTATGGGACCCAACGGATGAAAGATGCTCACCGCAACCTGTGGCGTACAGCGGAGCGTCATGTTCCCCGCTACCCGCATTGAGCTCTGCCACATTACATTGATATCCGTCTCGGCGTGCGGTCGGGTGTCCGAGTGCGAGCAGTCGCCACACATAGTTAATATCAAGTTGTTCTGTACCAACTTCTATCCATATTAATGTTAGTCGAGGACTACGGAGGAACACCAACTATGAGGCCGTGGTGTACTTCATGCGCGGGTCGAGGGGCGCATGACAATTGCCGTATAATATTAGTGCCAACGGCACATTTGGCGACGAGATAAACGTGAGTACATTACTCTAGTTTAAAAAAAAAAAAAACAAAGAAAGTGGGTGGAATATTCAATTTAATTTTATAATCCTATCACTGCATGGGCTTCCGCCCGCGTTAGAATCTTATTCGAGGGTAGAATCTTAAGAAAATATATCGTAAAGAATATTCAGCCATCTCGATAATCAATAATTTAGTGAAAAGGGTACAAAATGACCTTATTGGCTTTGGTACCATGAATGGCTCAAGGGATCTTGGCACCAATATAACAACAATACTTTTTATTTAAATATTAATCTCAATATTTTCCCGCATCTATAACTTGGCCATAGTGGCTGTAGGGGTAAAACTACACTTTTGAATAAATTGATATATGATTATTAATATAATGATTATGATTGATAAATGATAACGGAAAGGTATAGAAATGATACGACCAGTCCGGTTGGGTGTATGTAATAGACTTTTTATATACAGTGGCCGTGATGATATATATGAAAAAAGTTAATAAGTAGGTATTAAACAATAAACGACAAATACAGATTTCACGTAACATTTAATGACTCTGATTGTGATGAGCGGCACCTAACTGTTTATGAATAGCTTTTCGCTTAATACAATGAGTATTATTCTGTTAACAATGCACTTTCTGTACATAATTTGAAATATGAATGCATACTTAGGTTAAAACCTCAGTTTAAAGCGTAACTACAGTGATACAAATCATGAGATTGGCTGGACTGGCACTACCGGCAGGTCACAAGACAGAATATTTATAATTGATTATTTTGCTATTGCGAAGTATACATAGCAATTACCTACTTTTAATTTAACGATTTAACAAAGAAATAAAAATTTATAGCTTGTGTCGTGTCCCTTTGAAAGATACACGAATTTTTGTTTTCTAAAGTTTTTATACCTTTGGTATTATCAGAATAGATAAAAGAGTGAAATAAAAAGGTATAAAAATGGAATATTATAATTATTTTCTCATCACAATCAAATCAGTTCAATTTGTGTCATATAACTAATACTCAATTTCTGAGATACTTTTGTCAATCTGATGATCTATTACCATAATAATTGCGTTTCTGAACAACGTACTATAAGCTAAACCATGTTTAATATGAGGTTAACTTAACTGTCCATTGTGACGATATTTTATATAATAAAGGTACCTAAGTGCAACGAGAACAGGGTTTGTGGTCGGTTGGTACCTGAACTAGAAAAATCATGTTTCCCTGGTTCCCAACCCGAGGGATTATTATAATTAACTGATAGTTAATCGATAGTGTACTTTTTCCATATGATTGATTAATATCGTGATGAAAAAAAAACAAAATTTGAACTAAGAGTAAAATAAAAATAAATAGTAATAGGTACCTATTAAAACAATAACAAGGGTGCAAGTAAATTTAAGAAAGAACTATAGGAACTATATTCTTGATATGTCTCTAAATATAAGAATTATTTTAACTAAATAGTTCAAAGTTGACTAGTATCATAAAGAAACTACCATCCGAGTTGCAAGAAAATACACGCCAAAATGAAAAAAAAAAAAAAAAAAAAAATTGAAGGACAGTTTTTAAATAATTCATCTGGTTCTAAAAATACAAAATATTTTAACTAGTGGAGTTTGTTACAGCTTCTGGTTGACCGGAACATTGATAGATGTGTCGATTAAGATGTTGTTCTCTGTGATTACAATATTCAGAAAACTAAAACTTGTTTATGTAACACTGGCGGCCCGTCCCAGCTTTGCAAGGGGGCCATTTAGAGGTAAATTATGTTACACAGAAATAATGTAGGTGTTAGCACCTACATAATAATACATTTTGAAATCAATCCAGTGATTAAGATTTTTGCTAAAAATATCTTTAAGGAAAATGCAAAACTTCCATTTTGTATTATGGGTATGGAAGTGTAAGAAGTGTAGATTGTACACTAAAATGTATTGTATATTTAATGTGAAATAAACAAGTAAAACAAATAAAATAGGTACCTAAATAAATAAAATAGGTACCTAAATAAATAAAATAGGTACCTAAATAAATGGATAAAAAAAAAGTACGGCAGTAAATACTTAGCGTATTTCAACATAATATGACAGACAGGTCGATAACATGTACAAGTTTACGCCACCAGGAAACCTTCAATATAAAATGGAGGTATTTATCTACTTTACTTCAATTATTATTTTACAGTCTACCCTAGAAAATAAAAATGGTATTTCATCGAAAGCGAATTAATTGAACTCATTGGTGAAAACATAAATTAAGTTTATTACAAAGGATTTTAGTATGATTGTTCGGTCCTGACAAGTACAGTAATTGGGCTATGCCCAACGATTTTGATATTCATTGGTGCTATAATAACTACTTTAACGAAGGTACACTCGGTTGCCTTTATATGTTTACATTAATTTACTTCACTAATCATAATGGTACCACAAGAAGCAAGTTTACGTGCATGAACAAAGTACATTAATTGTTATTTAATGCACTATATACCATACATAAATATTGTTCTAAAAACTATTCATAGTTTAGTTTATTAAAATTTCCAATTGTAATGATGTGTAAGGAGATATTATTTTCCATTGATTATTGACGAGTTAGCAATGAATCAGTTAGTTGTAAGGACAACACAATGTTTATTTGAAAATAGAGAAAAGCAGTTAAAATATCTAAATACATGGTGTCACCTAAATGTTATTTTTACTATTTTATTAACTAAACCTAAATGTTATTTTTTCTATTTTATACTCCTACTTAATATCCAACAATATTTTAGTACCTTTGTTTATGAGTCCATAATTATGGACTGAAAAGTCAGCATTAAATCGACTTTGGCAATTTTGTTGCCTGAAGTCATCATTAAATTGCTAAAGTTACCTTTGTGAACCAAAGTATGAATTCAAATGAATCGATATTATGGATCGTTTAACCAGAATTAAATTGCTAAAGTTACCCAATATAAAACGAATAAAGAAAAAAAATTGATTGTGCTACGAATAAATGTTATTCCAATTAGGTATTTAAGTTTATATCTAATTGAGAATAACCAATATGTGTTTAGTTTGAAATAAAATATGTGTAAGGACAATGATGACCTCCGTGTGTGGTCCCGGGATAAATTCTCGGTCAGGTCAAATAATCTTTGTGAATCGGCCTGGGTCTAGTAGTGTGCCATCCTACACACAAGCGACTGTTAATAGCAATAATCCACAAAGGTGGATAAGTAATCAATGTGTAAGGACAATAACGACAACCTCCTTGCGTGGTCCCGGGTAATTTTCTCGGTCAGGTCAAATGTTTTGTTTAAATGGGCCTGGGTCTAGTGGTGTGCTATCCTACACAAAAGAGTTCCACTGTTAACAGCTATTCCGTATATGGGTGACTATAACGGATAAAGTAACGACTGTTATTAATTTAACAGCTATTCCACATAGGTGGTTAAAGAAATGATTGTGGTCCAGCAGCTATAAAAGTATTGGAGACATCCAGTCTTAGCAAATCCATGTTGTTGGGTTGTAATTAAATATAATGTATATTGAAAAATGTATAATGCAGAGCATTAAAAAATATATATATTCTGAACCTGCTACAGACAGACAGGTTACAAAAACTTATTACTAAATTAAGTTTAAAAATACAGAATAGTCACTCCTAAGCCAATACATAAACAAATATGTATTTTTATAAACTAATGTAAGTACATTACATACAATTTAATAAAATGATTATTTTAATATAGTATTAATTGAAATTAACACTAAAATTAAATAAATAAATAAATTTAATGTCGTCCTGACAAGATGTTGCTTTGCGGTAAGGTGCCCAGAAGACTGGCAGAATTGCCGAGTTGAATGGCAATACTGATCCTTTGATCAGAACCTACAAACATATTCTTTGTTATATAGATTTTCAATTAGTTGTTGCTTTAACAGATTTAACTAATAAGCAACTCATGCTTTATCAACAGCAAATCCTTATTTGTGTATGTTTTATAAAGAAGGTCTATATTAGTTCCGGCTAAGTTTAGATCCACAATTTACGCCAAGCAATGGCATCGTGTCTACTTCATGACCAAAATAATTAACAATATTTCTGGCATTTCTTCAAAGTTTAGACACACTGTAACAGTTGTCGTTGTTCATCTTTCAACAGTAAGTAATTATAATAAAATACAATTTCTACAAACATTGAACTGGATTGATCCAACTAAAAAAAAAAAATAAAAATATGATCAAAATACAAGTAAATAAATGCAATATACCGACATGTGGTTGTTAAATTTTTTACAAATTCGGCAAGTATCTACCTCTAACAATGATGTTCCTATGAAGGAATGAATTTTTAGTAGGATTAAAGGAAAAGTTAAAAAAAAAAAAAAAAGGATAAGTGACCGATGTTGGGAAAGTGGACATGTTGATTATGATGAGACTGAAATCTGTGAAACTAAGTGATTTTCGGTAAAGGAAATGTCGCAGAATATTTTAATGATCCCGATTTACGAGATGAGAATCGAAATTTATTGATGCAGATATTTATATGATTTCTAGGTGATTGTTCATTCTTTTGACCATGCACATGATGTAAATAATATCTTTTATTTAAATTTATTGATGCAGAGATATTTATATGATTCCTATAAGATTGTTCGCGTTCTTTCGCGACCATGCACATGATTATAAAGTAATATCTTTAGAAAAAACATACCAAAATAAAAATTAGAAATCATGTCATGTCAGAATGACATAATAGGGACCATGACTGTAATGAGTTTCTTTCGGCGTTTATTCTCAGCAGTGGTCGTTCCGAAACGCTGGTAGTTTGCAGCTTTAGGATTTGTGATGGTATATAATTTGAAATTTGATGTAAAGGGTTACTTTGGATTTATTTCCTACTAGTGGTAACAAAAATTATTGACAACCTTTGTCTGTATTAAAATCATCAAAAGAAAGGAGAGATGTGGCGTACAGCGGAGCGTCATGTTCCCCGCTACCCGCATTGAGCTCTGCCACATTACATTGATATCCGTCTCGGCGTGCGGTCGGGTGTCCGAGTGCGAGCAGTCGCCACACATAGTTAATATCAAGTTGTTCTGTACCAACTTCTATCCATATTAATGTTAGTCGAGGACTACGGAGGAACACCAACTATGAGGCCGTGGTGTACTTCATGCGCGGGTCGAGGGGCGCATGACAATTGCCGTATAATATTAGTGCCAACGGCACACAACCTATGGACGCCTGTAGTTTGTACCTGAGGTTTCATGGGCGTCTTGCACCCTTTTAATAACCTTTTTGAAGTCTAGTCCATGTCTTGGTTGGTAGGGAAATCCATGGCAAGGAGCCATTTCATAAGTCTTGTGTACAATCAATCAATAATCGTTCTTGTCGGTGGAGTAATTTCTATGTTTGCCTATCTTCTGCCATCGATTTGACTTCTCTATACGACACGACCTCTACCTTTTCTAACAAAAATGTGTTCGCCCTGCGAAGTTACCGAATATTTAAATGCTTAATAAATGTCTACCTCCCTCCCATTGCAATGCCTAACAGGGTGCATTTTGTATTACTTTTAGTGGAACCAAATGTAATGAATAAATGAAATGAAATGAGATAGGATTTGGTAAGATAGGTCAAATTTCTCTGCAGTTGACTGAACATATAACCACTTAAATTTCGTATTTCTGAAACTGAATAAGTATGACCAAATAGGTTGTCACTGCTCCAAGTATCTGCAAAAATGAAAATGAATTTAATTTTATCTAACACTGTGTCTTAAATTTTAAATTATATATTTTTTCATTTTATGGGTCACATTTCTAACAAACAACATTTATTTGAGTATTTTCAAAAAGTTTGATGTCAAACTAGCCGCGACCCGAGGCTTCGCTTCCGTTGGAATTTCGGAATAAAAAGTACCCTATGTGCCAGTATTTTTCTACCCGTATACCAAATTTCATTGAAGTCCGTCCAATAAATTTTACGTGGTTGAGTTCCTAACAAAAATCCTCACAAACTCACACACAAACTTTCGCCACAGAATTAATATAAGTACTACGTACAGAAAGGAAGCTTCCTGCCCTTCCCGCAATATGGCACCCCCCCGCACTTCTCCCCTGGTCGTTTGCGGATTGGTACGCTATGACAATGAAAACGCACACATTGACGTGTTACTGACGTGTTCAGTTCACGGATGTACCTACAGTTTCATTTGTAGTATATATTTTGACGCCTCGTTTCTATGAAGTGCCCTCCCTGTGCTTTCGCTTAAAATACTAGTAGGATTATAATGTTAGTAGGATCAAATCTCATAGATCGTAAACTCACAGAAGCTATAAGAGGACGCCCCAACGTCACCATTCCCAAGGGTTTGTAAGAGACCGGCTGCATCATCAGCTGGCGAGACAGCAGCTCCAATTGGAAGGTCAGCGCGCCTTTCATCGGAGATACTAGCATCATTCGGATGACCAGGCGCTGGGTCCTTTCACGCTGAAACCAAAAAAACCGGCAAGTGCGAGTCAAACTCGCGCACTGAGGCTTCTGTACACGCAAAGCATCTCACATTATATAGCTCTAACTAAAATATCAACTAGTTTCAAAAACAAACTTAACTTTGCAGTTCGATCCCCAGGATTCATACGCGCAAAAAATTGTTTGTAACGCTTTGTTTTAGACTTCCAACCTATCCTAGATTGGGTTTCCAGAGAAATATAGTCTTAGGTCTTCACCGTCAAATAGAATAGCGTTTCTCTTGCTTACCTCTGCGGTGGTATAATGGCAAGGTTCCACTACCATTAGTAGCCTGAACAAGTGTAGGCCGTACCACATACATTGCAGGATTATGAATTGATACAGATTGCCGGATACCCTCACATCTGCAACACAAATAGTTATGTAGGTACTTAAATTTTAAACATTATCACACTAATATTACAGCTACCATTTTAAAGAGGAAGTGTTTGTGAGTTTTTTTTGCCATTTTGATTCGAGATGATGATGATAATAGTAGTCCACTTACTGATCTCAAAAAGGGCGAAGTACGGGGAGACGATGAGAGCAAACATCGTAGCGACGAGGATGATGACCAAACAGCTGCTGTAGCTGTTTTCAAGGTGACGCACCACGTCACCTAACTTGCTATAAACCAACGTGATACGATGGACCAAGTCAGTGGGAGAAATTAGCAGATGGGGTTCGATAGTCACTGAAAAATGACAATTTTTGTTCTAGATGCTTAGGCTGTTGCACCGAAATTGTAGTTTTTGTTAAGGTTACTGTCAAAGTTAACGTTATGTTAGTACACTGTTAGATACTATTACTGTCTAAGTAAGACGATGAGACCCAACCTTCGTAAATTAACCACTTTGGAGAATCAACTTTTACTAATCAACTTACTGTTCGGCTTAGACAAATTCTTTGCGGTGAGACTCAAAACTTTGTTGAGACTTCTGAACCGGGCGTGGACCATCATCGCGGTGACTGCAAACTGGACTTCCAGTATCGTGACGAAATACCAAAAGAGGTAGAAGCCGAGGTAATGTAATACTAGATCCCCTGAAACATACGTGACTGTGATAATGGTCGTCAATTACTGGTAACACTAACCTGCAGGGGCTAGCGACGAAAATAAATGCAATTTTACTTAGATGGAATGCCAACTCTATAGGAAAAACCCTGATATTACCTTTATAGTAGAAGTTCTGAGTGTTATCAAGAACTTTGTATGTAAACATTTTGTCTAAGCGTCTCTGTTCCTTTAATTTGAGTACCTATGTTTTTAAAGAGGCCTTGGTTTCGTATATGAAGGCGAAACTAAGTAGAAGTGCGAATTACTAATTAATTAAAAACTGAAATATTTGAACTCCTAATTTACTTGTAACGTAATTCTTCTACATGTTTTATATCCCGTAGATGGAGTGTCCCACTGATGGACAAAGGTTTCCCCTCTTTCATTTCCACCCGTCTCTATTTAAGGCTCAGTCCAGACATTCACAAATTGGTTGAAGTCTTCTAGCTATCTCCTCCTTGGCCATCCAGTACCCAACGGGCATCTTCACATTGAAGTTTACCAATAATCCCGTACCTTGCTTTTGCGGAGGAGCCTTGACGATGGCGACAGAGATGTCGCCAACCAGTATTAAAGTAAGGACGATAATGAAGACGGAGAAACCAACGCAGATCCGGCGCTCCACCGTGCGATAGTAGCAGGGTCCAATAGTTTTGTCCACCTGGAAATAACTCAAAGTCAAAGTCAATTATTTTTATTTATGTAGGCTTAAAAATAGCACTTATAAATCGTCACACTCTTGTTTTTTAGTAAGTTGACGTCATGAAATTACTTAAAGCTAAGGTTACCACCGCCTCCAAAGCGCAAGTGGAGAAGAGGCGGCGCAACAAACTCCACTGCTGCATTTTCTCCAAAGACATTTTCTCCACTTTACAACATATGTCTTACAATTAAATGTCTGTGTATGTGGACGAATATACAACTAATTCGTAAACCCAATATTAAAAAAATATTAATAAGAAGTAAGACTCTGGATTTTCACTTTCGTGAGCAGAAAGTAGAAATGAGTCTCTACCTACCCACATGGATATTAAAAGAGAAGTGAACCAAAATTGCAGACACTAAAGGCCCATTTAGACGGTGCAAATTTCTTGTACACACAAGAGCAATAATTGCATGCAACAATTTACTACCAATAATTGCAAGCAACTGCTGTTTAGACTATGCAATTACATCATTGCTTCAATTCATGTTTGCGACAGGCAAGAAACTTGCACCGTCTAAATGGGCCAAAGTCAAAGTCAATTGTTTTTATTTATATAGGCTTAAAAATAGCACCTATAAATCGTCACATTCTTGTTTTTAGTTAGTTGACGTCATAAAATTACTTAAAGCTAAGTTTACCACCACCTCCAAAGCGCAAGTGGAGAAGAGGCGGCGCACAACAAACTCCACTGCTGGCCTTAATATTAGTTGAGAAAAATTTACCTGTTTTACTTATAAGAGACTTGTTATAGATTCAGCCATAGAAGTAGCATCTTACTATTAAACCCTAGGTACGAAAGAAACCACACCGCAGTAATAGTGTCCATAAATTTGATCATGCTCCTCATCCTAGCCGGTGCCCCGTAAACTCCAGCGCCGCCCACAATAGCAAGGAAGAAGACGTCAAAAAATTCCATGACTTGCGATAAGTAAGAAGAATTGTGGAAAAACGGAGTGAGGCCGAGCTGAATCTCTGATATTATACCGAAGAACGCCATTGAGACTGAAACAAAATTTTATATTTGAGTTATTTTCTAACAAGATCATTGAAACCGATATTTATCACTAACCATTGGCTACTTTTCTTTAATAAACAATGTTTTTAACATCTCTTACCCAAAGCGGTTATCAGTAAATAACTGTATATGCACATAGGGATAGAGAGAGACACAACATAGCCATTGCCGATGCGCTTAAATCGCAGTGGAGCCAGGCCGAAGAAACTTGACACCTGAAACCATGATCAATGTTCAGGTATAACTTCGATGATATAAAAGAGAAAGGTGATCATGTTATCGTTTTAGTAAATTTACGGTTTCTCTTCTCCTAGGGACTTAAGCATGTGCTATATGGTGATTCTTCTCTTTAACCATTTCTCATTCATTTCAACTCCTACTAGCTTCATTCTATAAACCCGCCATATCTCGAGACACTTCCTTCCTATTCATGCTGTTCTTGACGCAATCCATCCATCTCTTCCTTGATCTTTCCCTATTCCTCATACCTACCCTTTACTTTCATATTCAAAGTCCTTTTTGTGACGTGATTGTCTTCCCTTCTCAAGGTATGCCCATATCAATCTAACCTATAACTAGTGTCTCATTCACTTATATGCTTCCTCTTACATACCTACACATTCTGTATTTTATCCATTCTTGTCACTCCACACATACGCATCTCTGTTGCATGTAGTTTTCTTTTCATCCGTCCCTTTCGTTGCCCAATACTGATCCATACATCATAATTGCACCATCATTCCGTACCCTCTCGTTGTGGATATTGAAAAAATCATCATCATTTACAGCCTCCCGTCCCGTATCTCACTGCTGGATATAGGCCTCCTTCCGTCTACGCCAACCTTCTCTGTCCTGGGTCGTCCAGTTATTGCCAGAAAAAATTAGGTATCTATCTTACCCTTAAAGCAACAGCGTGAGCACCAACCACGACGCAATGTTCGCTATCAGGGTCAACCATAGAGCAATACGGCCTTCTAGTTTTGTGCTCGAAGGGGCCAACTCCATGGCAGAGCTTGTTGCAAGCTCTTGATCTTTGCTATATCAACTACCACTGAAAATTTGAATCTTATTCAAGTTTTTGCATACATTAATTGTTTTGGAAGCAAGCAATTGTCACCTATTAGTGTAATGCATTTATGTTAAAAAATTATGTCCGTGCTGTTTTTATTAAATAAATAATTAGTTTTGAAGCTCATTCTTAGTGCATCAGGTCATGCCTATCATATTGCATTTTCGTCGGAGCTGAACCACTATGTCAAATTTAATGTCCGTACTGTTAACCGTTGAGTTCCCTCATTGGGAGCCCATCTTGGGTGGTCATGCTTATAATAATATAATAATGCATTTGTCATTAGAATTGAAGTCACATGCAAAATTTCAACTCTGCAGGACAAGCGGAAGTAGGTCAAATTTAACTTGCAAGATTTGATCACAGACAGACAGACAACAGGACAAGTGAAGCTAAATATAAGCTTGTAATAAGTTTTGGTTTTAGTTGTGAAAGGAACAGTAACACACACGAAAAGATTGATGATGATCATGATTTCATCGAAATCCATTAACAAGCCATGGCCATGCTGGAGTGGAGACCGTGGGGACGTAAAAGACCTGTTGGAAGACCCCAGATGCGGTGGATAGACGACATCAAAAGGATAGCGGGCAAGAACTGGCTACGCACTGTCCTGGATAGAGCGAATTGGAGGAGGTTGAAGGAGGCCTACACCAAAATGGTCGAAGAAAGCTTGAGATGATGATAAGTGACAAATATGATGTCATCTAGCATTCTAGCTGTATTTTATAAATCCGATTTCAGTGGTGTTAATGGTGTTAAATTAACAGAATAAGACGATATTTTTTATTTCAATCTTCAATCAATAACAAACGGAACATGCTAATTATTAAGAATAAAAACACGACTGACATGTTTTTACTCAAAAAGTACATACAAACATAAGTTTGAAATCCCCTTTTAAAGCCCTTCAATTTGATACCCCACTCGATAAGATTGATCAAATTTTATTTTTTTGGTCTGCTACATAACACTCATTTTTTGGTCAGTCGTGTAAAAAACCAGATATAGCATAAAAAGATTTATTATTCAATTTCTAATAGAAAAGTTGAATATTTTCAAATTTAAAAGCATGTAATAAGTAATCTATTGGTTGAATAAAGGGCTTTATTAGTATTAAAATTTATTGAAATTCTTAACTTATATGTAAAAAACCGTGGCAAAATCTATAGTAGAAAGTAGTACCTGAACCCATGACGTCACTTGTCAAGTCTTGTCAACACGAGTTATTGTTTCAAAATAACTTATTCAAAACGATGTGAATCAACAAAAATATTGAGTACGCGCTCTTGCCCGCGGCTTTGGCTGTGTGTTTTGTGGGTTTTGATGTTTTTTAAGTACGCTCTCTAAGTATATACAACTCAAAGCTGTATATAACTCAAAGGTGATTGACTGATTGACTGACATAGTGATCTATCAACGCACAGCCCAAACCACTGGACGGATCGGACTGAAATTTGGCATGCGGGTAGATGTTATGACGTAGGCATCCGCTAAGAAAGGATTAACGCGAGCGAAGCCGAGGGCGCCAGCTAGTTATTAATATAATGAAAATAATGGGAACAAAGCAACCTTTCATAAACAGGAATAGAGGAAGACCAAAGAAAAGATGGGTAAATTGCGTCAACGACGCCACGTAGTGGTTGAGTAGCCACCACCTCTTATTTTTCTTGGGTTCCGTACAAAAATGAGAAAACTGAACCCTTATAGGATCACTCGTGCGTCTGTCTGTCTGTAAGTCCGTCTGTCACAGCCAATTTTCTCCGAAACTACTGGACCAAATCAGATGAAATTTGGTAGGATGGCGTAATCAAACACTAATGTGCAAAGTAAATAAATATATATTTTTTTTTTTCATTTATTTTGGCACAAACAGTCATAAACAAAAGAACATTTTACAAAACAGTGTACATATTATAGACCAAACAGTACCGAATTTTTATAAAATAAGGGTCATTTTCGGGGGACAAATTAGGAGTTTTTGCAAACCTTACTGAGTAGTTTACCTATATCAAATGAAAGGGCTCGTTATGAGGATCGCAACTATATTTTTGTTATAATTGTAAAATAAATAGTTTTGATTTTATTCATGAAAGAAGACGAAAATTGACCATGCCCCTGATCTCCGAAACTACTGAGCCTAAAATTTTGAAATAATCTATACATATAATAAAACAGTAAAAATATTTTGTCTGTACATTTAATATTTTTGACTGAAATAGATAGAGGGAGACCTAAAAAGAATAATGGAAAGCAAAAATATTTTTTGGAATTTCTTGTCTGTCTGTCTGTCCGTCTGTTTGTCTGTCTGTCTGTCTGTATGTATGTACGCGTTTCACGCAAAAACTACTGGACGGATTTGAATGAAACTTTTTTTGTTGTATAGCTATTAAGCCTGGGCAACATATAGGCTATAATTCATTTTGAAAACTGGAACACCTGATGAAGAACCATAATGGAACAGCTTAACTATAAGTAATATGGAAATGGTGCCTTAACAAAAATCGTTCAACCTGATGAGCATTTTCTGCTGACGTATAAAAATTTAAGATCTGGAACATCTGATGAAAAGCTCCAAGAGACCAGCTACACTATAACATATATGGAAATGGCGCCTTAGCAAAAATCGTTCAACCTGATGAGCATTTTCTGCTGACGTATAAAAATTGAAGATCTGGAACATCTGATGAAAAGCTCCAAGAGAGATTTTTCATCTAAGCGAAACTCACGCGGGCGAAGCCGCGGGCGACAGCTAGTATAAAATATAGTTCATCGCCTATATATTACAGGAAAACCTATTATAATTGACATTGTACGGAACCCTCTTCACGCGAGTAATTACTAAGATGACCAGCTTTTTGTAAACAAAACAACTTTTCCTTTAACTGGCAGTTTAGAGCGTTTAAATAAACATACAAAGATATCTTCAGCATTTTTGTATTAGTATTTGATGTTATCATTTTGTGGACAGTTTGATTGCTGATGAATATAATTCGATAGTAAACAATGACACAATAATAACACCCGTCACATACAACTTGTATGGTGACTTACTTGGCCTATCTGGCCACCTGGTGACACTTTACTCATGGTCTTATGGCCGCCAGGTGGGGCAGAGGGCTTCCATAGTGTTTCTCCATTAGGATCTGACTGCTTGAGTAAAATCTGACACTATTGTTAGGAATAACCTCAGGTAATAACACTCTCGGAACTACGAAAAAATCATTTTTGGCTTCTATTGACCTCATATTTTTTTTCCAGATTATGACCAAAATTTTTGTATCCCAAGCTGTAAATTAAAATGCATACAACTACAAATTTAATTCGTTAGATTAGATCACCCTGGATAAACAGAAAAAATATTTGGGTATTGATAACGGGTGTACGTAAAGCTAGTAGGAAATAAAATGAAAAGTCCAATGTAAACATTTTTATTCGTAAAACCATTTTGCTTTTGTTTTGTTTGTTATTGTCTAGTAGTTTCCGTATGGCACACCACCGCATCCGCAGTTGCCGGAGATGGAGACGGCGCCGGCAGCTGGCAAGTTGCCGCTGAAGCTCACAGCGCCAAGCACTGGCACGGCGCCAGTGACGACCGTGGTGCCAGCAACTGGCAGCTCTCCGGAGACGGCGAGCGCGCCGTTACCCACACCACCGTAGCCGCCGGCGAGGCCAAGGCCGCCGAGGCTGCCAAGTCCAGCAGCGCCAAGTCCAAGACCAAGTCCAGAGTTGAGGCCAAGTCCAGAGTTGATGCCAAGTCCAGCTCCAGACAATCCTAAGCCATTAATACCAGCCAATCCTAAGCCATTAGCACCAGCCAATCCCAAGCCGCCAAGTCCGCCCAAGCCATTGTTGTAGCCATAGCCGCCATAGGCGTCGACTTCAACAGCGCTCGCTTCGACTCCGCTATAACCTGCACCGTATGCAGGGCCCAGGCCATACCCGCCAAGGATAGCCTGGCTGTACGCTTGCTGCAAATAAAGTATATTTTACAATTATGTCTTCAGGATACACATAACATTTCTAATTTATACAGTGTCACCCACACACTAGATCAGAGTGACTTCCAACGGCCCCGGTGGGCCGATGAAATATTTGAGCACATGAAATATTCTATTAGGTATAACACCGACCCTTTCTCCGAAATTTCATGATTCTTAGCGGAATTTTCAACGTAAACAAAAAACCTTTAAAAAGATAAACAGAAAAAATTCTAGCTTATTTTCAAGAAACAGAATTAAAAAATACAAAATTTTGATTAAAGTTTTAATTACCTGGATGAGGCAAGCTTGGATGCAGAGCAATAGAAAAGCGAAGGTAGACATGTTTGTTTGTATTAAAAGAACTTGGAATGATTTTCAATATTATATCTTCCGTTTATATATCGTTAGTATGTCGTGTGTTTCGAAATATATTATGTACTTTATCAATATTTACGCTAAGTAACTTACTGCAATTAACACAACATATAGGTTACACATATAGACAAGGAAAATAAGTTGTGTTAACACCTGTAGAACATATAAAAGGAAGGCCTTTTTTAAGCATACATCAGTATTGAGTTGATCCTCTAACAATCGAAATGGCATTCAAAGCTACCCTTGTATTGTGCGGACTGGTCCTCGCCGCCCAGGTATGTTTTAATTAGTTATTTTTCAAGTAATACAATAAAGATTTTTCAGAAATAAAAATGGATTTATTTTTGCTAATTTCTAAACCATGTGAGGGTATTTGTCGCTGTGAACTTGCATGAGATTTCATGCAAGTTCACAGCGACTGGTACTACTACTCAACTTAAATTTTCCATTTGATTTCAGGCCCAATACCTCGGCAACTCTCTAGTTGAGAACAACGTTGTTGTCAACAGCGGAGCGAGCGGCCGTGGCATTGCTGGCGGCTATGGCGGCGCTATCGGCTTGAACAACGGCCTTGGTCTTGGCGCGACTGGCTTGGGTATCGCTAGCGCGCCAGCGCTTGGACTGGGCTTGAACAATGGCTTGGGCGCTGGACTCGGTCTAGGCAACACTGTGGTGGGAGGCCCCGCTTTCATCGACCTCGTCGGCGTGTCAGCCGGAGGAGTGTTGCCGATCTCCAGCGTGGGCCCCGTCGTGCCAGCCGGCCTTAACGTGGTGTCAGACAACGCGATCGAAGGCGCTGTGCTGGTCAGCGGTCAGCTTCCGTTCTTGAGTGCTGTGGCCTTTGAAGGAGCCCTGGCTTCAGCTGGTTCTGGCGCTGCTTCTTGCGGCTGCGGTAATGGCAACATTGGCATAGTCAGCGAGACGCCAGCAGCTGGCGGTCTTGGCCTGGGTGCCGCCGGACTTGGCCTGGGTGCCGGCCGTAGCCTTGGACTTGGTTATGGCGGAATTGGAAACGGGCGTTACATATAAGTTTTTATGCAAAACGTATTGATACTGAATAAAATGAACAATCACTGGGCTAGTTTGTCGTATCATTTCTCTTCAAAACTCATTCTCATTAATCTTACAGTTTGGTGACATCTATTCAATTAAATACCTACTTAATAAAGCTACAGGCATACTTAGTGTTAAAATATCTTGATATAATGCCATTAATGACTAAATGAGGAGTAGATTCGAACATCAAGCATGGTATGACGACCAACTTAAATTTCTGTCGATTAATGACTCATGTACAGTAATTTATATCAATCAGCTTTCTATGAAGGAAATTATCATTAAAAATACTAGCATCAGTTCAATATTTAATTGCAATCGCGGTAGTCCTTGAACCTTTTATGATGCCTTCAGGTGTTTTACGAAGCGACCATTAGTTCTATCTACCACGGAACTGTTGAATAGTACTGGTGAACAATGGAAAATTTGACTCAAGTGTATAGTATATATAAGTATAAGAAAAAAAACTTAAATATAAAGACTTTGTTTTTCTTGAGCTATGTGGCTCCCTCCTTTATTTCGCTAAGCATTAGCATGCCATCTGCAGCATTTTAGGAAGGTAAAACTTGTATACACAACACATTTCAACATTTCAACCACATTTCGGCAAATAAAGGAATTGAATTGAATTGAGTTGAGTTGAATTGAATATACAATTTTCACAACTGAATAAACGATAGACAGATTTTTCTGATAGCATTAAATTTAAATCTGATGATTTTGATTACCTACTTTGAAAAGTTCTAAACTATTGTTTTATTGCTAACACATTCCCATAAATCTGACTTTCTTTAAAGAAAGGTTCATAAAGAAAGATTTCAGATCATGAAATAAAGACCTGGATTTATAATATTCGATAAAAAAGTTACACGGTATGCTGCCACCATCATGTTAGTTTTTACGCAATAGTATGGACTTAGAAAATTGTGACTTAGTACGGCATTGCTAGAAACCATTTTATGGGTGACGATGAGATGCATATATATATGGCTAACCAACAACAAAGAGTGAACTTAGATCATTATTAAAAATAAATTTGAAGCTAACTATTAACGCCTTTTCCAGTGCGGCTAGGCAAGGCAGTGACTAGCGAATTCCACTTGCTATGATCTTCTCGCTTCCTCTACAATCTCTTCATACATGCTCGCCGGTTATTATGAGTGCTCCTAATATCTCCCTTAGTAAGGAGGCTAACTGCCAAACTTATATATCAGGCACAAGACTCTAGTTGTTTGAATTCAATCTCTTTCCTGATTATAAATAATATAATAATGTATTATTATTAGATTGAAGTCAAATAATTTTTATATGAATTCGCCCGCGTGAATTTCCCACGGGAACAGTGCTTTTTCCCGGGATAAAAAGTAGCCTATGTGCTATTCCAGGTCATTATCTACCTCTGTACCAAATTTCATCGAAATCCGTCCAGTAGATTTTGCGTGATTGAGTAACAAACATCCTCACAAACTCACAAATTCACAAACTCACAAACTCACATCCAAACTTTCGCATTTATAATATTAGTATGGATATTTTGAGATGTCTATCTGAAATATATGTACTTGACTATAAGTTCATAAGATAGATTTCAACGATAAAGTGCAAATTTCGAAAGCGTTTAGAAAATAGTTACATAGATATCATTATCTTCTGATATTGTATGTCAAAAAACCGAAGCTCCTTTTAAGACCCTTTAATTAAAATCAGACACTAGGTCTACTATAAAAAATTATAGCATATTCGAAAAGATTTTTTGTAGCTGTAAAATATGGTTTAATAAAATTACAATGTATCAGTCAAGCTATTTGTATTTTATTTGATGATCACGTTTTGTTCTAATAGTTTCCATATGGCACACCACCGCATCCGCAGTTGCCGGAGATGGAGACGGCGCCGGCAGCTGGCAAATTGCCGCTGAAGCTCACAGCGCCAAGCACTGGCACGGCGCCAGTGACGACCGTGGTGCCAGCAACTGGCAGCTCTCCGGAGACGGCGAGCGCGCCGTTACCCACACCGCCGTAGCCGCCGGCGAGGCCAAGGCCGCCGAGGCCGCCAAGTCCAGCAGCGCCAAGTCCAAGACCAAGTCCAGAGTTGAGGCCAAGTCCAGAGTTGAGGCCTAGTCCAGAGTTGATGCCAAGTCCAGCTCCAGCCAATCCTAAGCCACCAGCGCCAGCCCATCCTAAGCCACCAGCGTTAGCCAGACCCAATCCGCCAAGTCCGGCCAAGCCAGAGTTGTAGCCATAACCGCCATAGGCGTCGACATCAACGGCGCTCGCTTCGACTCCGCTATAACCCGTAGCATATGCGGGACCCAGACCATATCCACCAAGGATAGCCTGGCTGAATGCTTGCTGTAAATAAAATAATGATAAGGTATAAAAATGATGATAATACATGATGAGTTTGGAGTTACTGAGCCAACGGAGTATATTAGGTCCATAATAGTCAGTAAAATATGAGGGGTAATTGAATATTGAAATCATATTTACAGAAAAAGAAAGTAGCTACCTAAGTAATTTGGGTAGGTCACTTCACTTCATAGTATTTTTGACGCGCTCGATATCCCTGTGATTTTAGTGTTTATAGTGCTAATACATATATGTATTTATTTAGAGATCCAAAGCAGCAATGTATTGGTCAAACCCAAAAAAGCCATGTTATTAATGATAACATGGCTGTTTTGGGTTTGACGCATACGTGAAGTGGCTGCTATCGCAAAATGTCAATTCTGATGAGACGCTACTGGTAATACTAACAAAAGTTACACTTCTTCTTCTTTTATTATATTTATTGGATTATTTAATTCATTTTAATAAAATGTGAATAAAGTTACCTGAATAAGGCAAGCCTGGATGCAGAGCAACAAGAAAGCAAAAGTAGACATGTTTACTTCAATGGATGAACTCCGAATGATACCAACAAAATAAATCTTATTTCTTTTATATTATTTTTGGTTACTTAGATATAATTAAAAGCTATAGAAATTCAGACAGGCAGATAATAAATATAGAGTTAAAACGTGATCGTTGAAATATTTCGTTATCAAGAAAAACCTTTGTTGCTAAGCTCGTACATCGCAATATAGGTCTCTATGACAAAATTGATAAATAATAAGTTTCAGTATAAATAGCTGATACATTTTTTGTTGAAGCACATTCAAGTAAATAAATCAAACGAAATGGCATCCAAAGCTTTCTTCGCATTCGTGGCCCAAGCCCTACTGATCCAGGCAGCGTTTGGCCAGTGGATTGGCAACTCTGTGGTAGACAACAATGTTGTGGTCAACAGTGGAGACAACGGACTTGGCTGGGCTGGAAATCTTGGATTGGGTGCTGGTCTCGGCCTAAACACCGGTCTGGCTGGAGGACTTGGCTTGGCCAATGGATTGGGCAACGCTGGATTGGGCGCTAACTTGGGAGGATTGGCCTTGAACAAAGGACTTAGCTTTGGTACTGGTCTAGGAAACGTTGTGGTGGGAGGCCCAGGTTTCATCGACCTTATCGGCGTGTCTGCTGGAGGAGTGTTGCCGACCTCCAGCGTGAGCTCCATCGTCCCAGCCGGCCTTAACGTGGTATCAGACAATGCGATCGAAGGCGCTGTGCTGGTCAGCGGTCAGCTGCCGTTCTTGAGCGCTGTTGCCTTCGAAGGAGCCCTGGCTTCAGCTGGTTCTGGAGCGGCTTCTTGCGGCTGCGGTAATGGCAACATTGGCATCGTCAGCGAGACGCAAGCAGCTGGCGGTCTTAGTCTGGGTGCCGCCGGACTTGGTCTAGGTGCCGGCCGTGGCCTTGGACTGGGTTGTGGTGGAATCGGAAACGGGCTTTACATATAAGTTTTTATACAAAACATATTGAAACTGAATAAAATGAATAATCGCTGGGCTAGTTTGTCGTATCATTTCTTTTCAAGACAGAAAAATAGGCGATCCTCATTTCTTTTAACATCTTGGTGACCAGCTAATTCAAATAGCTACGTCATACTTAGTGTTAAAATATCTAGATCTAATGGGGAGTAGGTTCGAACATCAGGCACGGTATTACAACCAACTTAAATGTCTGTCGATTAATGACTCATGAACATTTTATCAATCAGATTTCTATGAAGAAAATTATCATTAAAAATACTAGCATCCGTTCAATATTAAGTAATTCAGTTGTTATCGATAGAAAGCGGTGGTCTTTTAATCATTTATGATGCCTTCAGATGTTTTACATAGTTCTAACATGAAACTGTTATGAACAGATGGGAATAAAATAAAATTTGACTCTAGTGTTATTTATAAGACAATCAAAAAGTAAGACTCTGTTTTTCTTGAGCTATGTACCTCGTTTATTTCGCTAATCAGCGAAATAATGGAGCAATAAGTCTGAATATTTTGATTACCTACTTTATAAAGTTCTACACAATTGATTTATTGCGATAGATATTATGTGATAACAATCACTTAAACCTGACTTTGTCAACGTTACAAATATTATTACGCGCAAATAAAGGTTTCAGATCAAGAAATAAAGACACTGATATTGATGCTCGATAAAAAAGTTAGTATGCTGTTAGGTATGCTGCCACCATCATTTTAACTTACTTAGTTTAAAGCTTGGATACTAACAACAACAATTAGTTTTTATGTAATAGCAAAGTATATTTTATGGACTTAGAAAATCAGCAACGGTACTAGAAACCGTTATGAATAGTAAACTCGATTATATGTTTAATTTTTTATGGGTCACATCAGGTACTTAAGATTGGCAATTAAAAAAGCAAACGATGAGATGCAAATAAATCAGAAAAAAAAGTATGAACAAGATCATTATTTTTAAACAAAAATCTTGAAGCTGAAACATTCATACATATCATATATACATAACATAACGCAATAATAATATACAGCATAAGTTACAACAATAGATTTTTGTACCTGAAACAATATGGTGTATACCTCTATTTCCCCTCTGATGTATCCCACCGCTTTTGTATTGGAAATGGTAGGTTATAATAGTTTAGAAGTGAGACAGGGTAGGTGGTCTGTGAGTGAGACGCAATGTATAACTTTTAAAATATGTTTTTTAAAGTCTTCACGGGTATTACCGTCAATAGTCCGATACTTGCGAAAATGTCACTGTCAGTGCCGGATTAATTCATATTTAGGAGGCGTAAACCGCCTTTGTTTAGTGCACCTTCCTCGCGTATTAAATGTCGGTTGTCTCCTGTGGCCAGAGCTCTAAATATGTTGAATTCCATATGTCAGGAAGGTGATGTAGACATATTCCACTGTTCGTTGGAGAAATTCACAGACATGGCATTATTATGTGTACCAAATTTTTAATTTTTCTTTATGTTTTTAGCTATGTTGGAGTAGGTTTTAAGCCTGTAATGACACGCTTAAAATGAAATAAATAAATAACGCTTGTTCCCGTGGGAGTAGGCATAGACTAGCGATTTCCACTTGCTATGATCTCATCTCTCTCGCTTCCTCTACACTCAACACTCCCCGTAGGTACATGCTCGCCGATTACGGGTGCTTCTTATATCTCCCTTTATAAGGAGGCTAACTGCCAAACTTATAATTTTTTCAATCTCTTTCCTGATTATTATTAGATTGAAGTAAAATCATTATTATATGACTATATTTTGAGATGTTTATTTGAAATGTAGGGGAATGTTAATCACGTGCGTCATATAAACGTCTAACTCATGTAATTTTAGGTATAAAATCTATTACATTAAAAAATAGATTCTTTCTACCAACGCATAACGAGTATCATTCTACGTCACCCAACACGCACGCGTTACAACTAACTGTTACAGAAATTTAAGTAGGGCAGATTTCAACTATAAAGTGCAGATTTCGAAAGCGTTTAGAAAATAGTTACATGGATATAATTTATCTTCTTAATTAAAATCAGACACAGTTATAGATAGCATATTCGAAAAGATTTTTGTTGTAGGTGTAAAATGTGGTTTAATAAAATGACAATGTATCAGTCAAGCTATTTGTATTTTATTTGATGATCACGTTTTGTTCTAATAGTTTCCATATGGCACACCACCGCATCCGCAGTTGCCGGAGATGGAGACGGCGCCGGCAGCTGGCAAGTTGCCGCTGAAGCTCACAGCGCCAAGCACTGGCACGGCGCCAGTGACGACCGTGGTGCCAGCAACTGGCAGCTCTCCGGAGACGGCGAGCGCGCCGTTACCCACACCGCCGTAGCCGCCGGTGAGGCCAAGACCGCCGAGGCCGCCAAGTCCAGAAGCGCCAAGTCCAAGGCCAAGTCCAGAGTTGATACCAAGTCCAGAGTTGAGGCTAAGCCCAGAGTTAATGCCAAGTCCAGCTCCAGCCAATCCTAAGCCACCAGCGCCAGCCCATCCTAAGCCACCAGCGTTAGCCAGACCCAAGCCGCCAATTCCGGCCAAGCCATTGTTGTAGCCATAACCGCCATAGGCGTCGACTTCAACTGCGCTCGCTTCGACTCCGCTATAACCCGTAGCATATGCAGGACCCAGGCCATATCCACCAAGGATAGCCTGGCTGAATGCTTGCTGTAAATAAAATAATGATTAGGTATAAAAATGATGATAATACATGATGAGCATGGAGTCAACGAGCCAACGGAATACCTAAAGTAGGACCATAATAGTCAGTAAAATATGAGTGGTAATTGAATATTGAAATCATATTTACAGAAAAAGAAAGTTAGCAGGTCATTTCAGAGTATTTTAGTATTCATAGTGCTAATACATATATGTATTCATATTTGTATTTAGAGATCGAAAGCAGTAATGGATAGGTCAAACCCAAAAAAGCCATGTTATCATTGGCGCATACTTTAGGAAGGTACGTGAAGTGGCTGCTATCGCAAAATGTCAATTCTGATGAGACGATGCTGGTAATACTAACAAGAGTTATACTTCTTCTTCTTTTATTTAATTTATTTTAAAAAAAGTGAATAAAGTTACCTGGATGAGGCAAGCCTGGATGCAGAGCAACAAGAAAGCAAAAGTAGACATGTTTACTTCAATGGATGAACTCCGAATGATACCAACAAAATAAGTCTCATTTCTTTTATATTACTTTTAGCGTTTCGAAATTAATGAGGCACTACCTAGAGTTTTGTATAAAGTGATATAATTAGCAATTAAGACAGGTAGATAAAAATTATAGAGTTAAAACGTGATCGTTGAAATATTTTGTTATCAAGAAAAACCTTTGTTGCTAAGCTCGTGCATCGCAATATAGGTTTCTATGACAAAATTGATAAATAATAAGTCTCAGTATAAATAGCTGATACATTTTTTGTTGAAGCACATTCAAGTGAATAAGTCAAACGAAATGGCATCCAAAGCTTTCTTCGCATTCGTGGCCCAAGCCCTGCTGATCCAGGCAGCGTTTGCCCAGTGGATTGGCAACTCTGTGGTTGACAACAATGTTGTGGTCAACAGTGGAGCCAACGGCCTTGGCTGGGCTGGAAATCTTGGATTGGGTGCTGGTCTCGGCCTAAACACCGGTCTGGCTGGAGGACTAGGCTTGGCCAATGGATTGGGCAACGCTGGATTGGGCGCTAACTTGGGAGGATTGGCTTTGAACAACGGACTTGGCTTGGGTGCTGGTCTAGGAAACGTCGCGGTAGGTGGCCCAGGGTTCATCGACCTTGTCGGCGTGTCTGCCGGAGGAGTGTTGCCAATCTCCAGTGTGAGCCCCATCGTGCCAGCCGGCCTTAACGTGGTGTCAGACAACGCGATCGACGGCGCTGTGCTGGTCAGCGGTCAGCTACCGTTCTTGAGCGCTGTGGCCTTCGAAGGAGCCCTGGCTTCAGCTGGTTCCGGGGCTGCTTCTTGCGGCTGCGGTAATGGCAACATTGGCATCGTCAGCGAGACGCCAGCAGCTGGCGGACTTGGTCTGGGTGCTGCCGGACTTGGTTTAGGTGCTGGTCGTGGCCGTGGACTTGGAGGTGGTCTTGGTTATGCAGGACTCGGAAACGGACTTTACCTATAAGTTCTTATTTACAAAAGGATTTGGATTTAATAAAATGAACAAACATTAAATTTATGTCTCTTATTATTTCTTCTTCGCAACTTTTTCTTTTGAGTTTTTAAAAAATGACGAAAAGGCAAAAAAAAAAAAATATAAAAAAGAAATCTAATCCCTAGATTCGACATCCAATTGAAAAGTAATTATTTATTCCTATAAGTATACATTTATTTACATAAATAACAATAGAAAACTACACTATTTCCGGATAAAAAATGCCCTGTTTCAAGTCTGTGTGTTTGAGAACAAATATTCTCAGATCACTACTTTACATCAAAGTAATTTACGTATGTCACAAATTCGAAATAAGTATTCCTTTCTTTAGCCTTCCTTCATTCTATAGCCCCAGAACATACCCTAAAATTCCCTCAGAAATTAAACCGCAAATTTGCGTACACATGTAAGAAAAATCCATTTATTCTTACCAGTCCTATCATGTTAACAATCTTCACAGTACTTTTTATTTATATTTGAATTTTGTTGAAAATAAATCAAATATTAGTTCAAACCTAAACATTCTAAAGTAAAACATTTATTAACCACGAAAGTAATTTCCTAAAAAGTCTATTTTAATTTATATTGTTGTAAAATCATAAAAAGACATGGTAAGATTGTTTACATGATAGGACTGGTAAGAATAAATGGAGTTTAGTATCAGTTCTTATTAATTAATGCATATCAAATACTGTGTATATATTTAATACTGAAACAGGTTAATTTTACAAAACATAAACTAAATAAATAAATAAAACTAAAATTAAATATCTGTCGGGGCTGGCATTTTCGTAAATATTATTTACAAAAATACCAGCCCCGATAGTTCGTTGCCCTGAGGTAAAGTGCCCAGAAGGCTGGCAGCATGTCCACGTTGGATGGCAATGCTTAATCTCTGTGAGAAATTAATACCAGCCCTCTGGTCACGAGTAATTATCATTATTTCACCACCGTGACCTACGCAATATTGCAATTATATGTAGGTTATCAAATGGAATATTGACCAAACATCACGTAGAATAGATATTTTATAATTCTCTTATCAGGCACGTGTGTACTTATCGACTGGATTGCCATTGACATTGACCATTGCTATATACTCTGCTACAATGGCCCATAACCATTGTAGCAGAGTATATAGCAATGGAATTAAATAAAATATCTTGATCCTGTGGGATGTGCATTTATTGTTAGACAACACGAAAGCGAAGGTGTCAAACATTTTTAAAAACAACATAGAATACCATTAAAATAGTTCCTATTCAACACACCTCCATTATATTATTTTATTTATTTTATTTAACCTTTATTGTACAAACACAATGTATGGCACAATAGGTGGACTAAATGCAGAAGAATTATCTAACAGTCGACATTTGTATACCCTTATCTTTTATTATTAGTTTTATTTTATTACTAACTTTCATTTTTGTAAAGAAATTTAATTTTAGTTATAGTTTTATTTATTTTTGTAGTTCATAAAATTAGTTTTTCTTTTAAATTAATTATGTTTAATAAAACTATTAAATACTTAAGGTAAATAGAAGTACAACCACAGATATTTGTTCCGGAAAAAAGTTCCTACTTACTCCGCGTGAGAAATTCACGCGGGCGAAACCGCGGGCAACAGCTAGCACTATATTTGAAAATAAGTTTTTTTATACGAGTTTATATTTATTTATTTAAAACTTTATTAAACCAAAATAATACAATGGTATCAAAGGCGGACTTAATGCTAACAGCATTCTCTACCAGTCAACCTTCGGGATAAACAGAAATAGTATGGCATGGGTGCACAAAGTGTCTAAATTTATTATTATTATGTATTTTATTGTAGTCATAAAGATCATTGTTCGTTCAATCCTTACAAAAAGGCCAGGTCGAACTCCACATTCGTAATAATTGTAATTTTTAATGAAGAAATTTACTTAATTAGAGTTTAATTACGAAGTGGAAAAATAATACAGGATATAGATTATGATCTCTATTAAGGTTTTTACCGAGCACTTTTGTTTTTAGACTAATATTTTTAAAGATATTTGAGAAATAGTTGCTAAATCGGTACAAAATCTGTTCGATCCTGCCAATGAAAGTAGACCATTGTGTTGTGCAAAAATTATTTTATTGCAACGCGCACACGCCGCGGTTAAGCGCATTTGAATTTTGTTTTTTGCAGCTCAGGTCGGACCTCGTCTTAAGTACTAACGCACTTGTTATATTTCGATGTATGCGTGCAGTTATCCGTTGAGGATTTTCGTGGTTAGAAGCCGATCCGCATATAATAATGCGCTGCCATCTCAATTGAAACCACTTGCAAAACTTCAACTATGAAAAATAGACGAAAGTTGTTTCAATTTAACTTGCAAGCTTTGACCCGTGCAAGTAAATTAAAAAGCTTGTAAAAAAACTATAAAACACCTCTTAATTTTTTTGACAAAATACAGAATGGGAGATTTTCTCCACCCTCTTGTGAAACTTACATACATACATACATAGAATCACGTCTTTATCCTTTACGGGGTAGACAAAGCCAAAAGTCGTGAGACTCGAAGGCCACGCTTAGCTGAATAGTGGGCTCTTTGATGGACTGGAGATTTAGATATATAGACAGGTTGCTAGCCCATCGCCTATGAGTGGAGGAATCCCCAGTTTAAAGCCCTTTCCCTTGATTGACTTTTACAATCTGCGCGGGAAGAGATGCAGCTGGCACATTCTATGTTTTTTCTTCGCTCCCAGACCAGCATGGTCACAACAGTGAAACAGTCCTCTGTTTATGTCACAACAAATACTGCAAAATACGGAATTTCCACTGAAGCTTTTGCCATACGAGACTTCTTCCTTTACTTTTTCCTGCTTTTATGTGGAGCACACTTAATCATAATTATTTATTTCGTCAAGTAAGTAACACGTTATCTTTACCTACTGTAGGTACTTGTAAAAAATATTTTATTTATAGCCTATAGTGCCTCAAAGCTAGGCAAAGACCTCCCCTCAGAAATCAGAAATCCTTTAGTAAAACTTTTCGAAGAAGCATCGATAAAATATTAATATTTTATCGATGCCTGAAGGCACTTTTTCAAGTCGAAAACTAATAATATACTTAATCATAGTGTATTATGTCTCAAAGCTACAAACTACTAGCATTAAAGAACGACCACAGCAGAGACGAAATGCCAAAAGAAACTCATGAAACAGTCTTGGTCGCCTAACATGCCAGAGGGGCTATTTTTTTATCTTTAGACTAGTACTTGGGCGACTCCTTTTCCGGCACCAGCTAGCAGGGATGCATTATGTGGCTATTTTAGCCCACCTGACCTGCGGTATGCAAACGTGGCCTGCCCAGTCCCACTTGAGCTTTGCTGCCAAGAGATCTATAACTGATCAGATAAATTGTGATCCAGTGATGATGAATCATGTATCTACAGGAGTAAATTAATAAATCTAGGTATAATTGCCTTTCTTTTCAAACTGGTTTGTCGACCAAATTACAGGAATTGCAAGAAGAGTTTGAGTTTAAAATTTCAGCAATACTGCATGAAGTTCATTGTCGAATAGTCATATCTAGATCGATAGGACAAACAAACACTGAGGTAACGATATTATCAGAGCTCATAGGAAAAGGAATAAAATATGCAACAAAATAATTGTAATCTACATTTATTATATTTCTTATGCATATATCATATTTTAAAGGTAAAGTCCTCGGTTGGCCAGTCCACCGTAGCCGGCGATTCCACTCAGACCACCAACTCCAAGACCAAGTCCGCTAGAAGCTGGCAGGAGAGAAGCAGATCCGGTCTCGCTGACGATGCCAATGTTGCCATTACCGCAGCCGCAAGAAGACGCTCCGGAACCAGCTGTAGCCAGGGCTCCTTCGAAAGCCGCAGCGCTCAAGAACGGCAGCTGACCGCTGACCAACACAACACCTTCGATCGCGTTGTCTGACAACACGGTGAGACCGCCTGGGATGATAGGGCCTACACTGGAGATCGGCAACACTCCACCAGCCGATAAAGCGCCAAGATCAAGGAAGCCCGGGCCTCCTACAACAACGTTACCCAGACCAGCACCCAAGCCAACTCCGTTGTTTAAAGCCAATCCTCCCAAGTTAGCGCCCAATCCAGCGTTGGCCACTTCAACTCCAGCCAATCCATTAGCCAAGCCAAGTCCTCCAGCCAGTCCTGTGTTCAGACCAGCACCCAATCCGAGATTTCCAGCCCAGCCAAGTCCGTTGGCTCCACTATTGACCACAACATTGTTGTCTACCACAGAGTTGCCAATCCACTGGGCAAACGCTGCCTGGATTAGCAGAGCTTGGGCCACGAAAGCGAAGAAAGTTTTGGATGCCATTTCGTTTGAATGGTTGGTTCACTTCAATATGTTTTTCTAATGACAGTGATACCTTTTTATACTGCTATTTTATCAGTTCAGGTATAGTGACCTAATAAATTACACCATATTTGTTACGATATTATGTCTTACATATTTTATATTACATGTAAATTCTTATCGATATTTTTCCAATTACTTTTACTTATTACAAAATAAATTATGCTAAACAACGTGGTTAAGTAATACTTAGACAGCGCAAGCGATAATGTTAACCAGTATAAAATAAGCAAAGAAGATATAATTCATTTCATTTCAAAAAAGTCAATTGAAGAAATCAAATATGTCTACTTTTGCTTTCCTGCTGCTGTGCATCCAAGCTTGCCTCATTCAGGTATTGTCGGAGTATCTACATTTAAAATAGCATGAACATAGGCAAATATTGCAAAATTATATACCTACTAGAGATTAATAGTAGTGACAAAATCAAAAGATATAAAATTCTTCCGTTACTGACCGATTGACTGACAGACAACGCACAGCCAAAACTACATGGTGTAGGAAGCTGAGCTCCTTGGGGAATCACTATGAGAGGATTTCCCAAAATTTCCATAGGAATAAAGTCATATCTCCACCATATTAGTTATTTTCCTTTTTTTATTTTCTATAAATGGTAAAATTATTCAATACATGATATATTTACAGCAAGCCTACAGCCAGGCTATCCTTGGCGGGTATGGTCGCGGTGCAGGTTACGGATATGGCGGTGTTGAAGCGAGCGCTGTTGAGGTCGACTCCTTTTCCACTGGCGCTGTTGGCTTGGGCGGACTTGGCGGCTTGGGATTGGCTGGTACCAATGGCTTAGGATGGGCTGGCGCCGGTGGCTTGGGATTGGCTGGAGCTGGACTTGGCATTAACTCTGGACTTGGCCTTAACTCTGGACTTGGTCTTGGACTTGGCGGCCTTGGCCTCGCCGGCGGCTACGGCGGTGTGGGTAACGGCGCGCTCGCCGTCTCCGGAGAGCTGCCAGTTGCTGGCACCACGGTCGTCACTGGCGCCGTGCCAGTGCTTGGCGCTGTGAGTTTCAGCGGCAACTTGCCAGCTGCCGGCGCCGTCTCCATCTCCGGCAACTGTGGATGCGGTGGTGTCCCATATGGAAACTATTAGATCATTCTTGTAAAATATAATTCGAGTGTTGTGGCCTTAAATTTTTTTTATTTTATTTCCCCTGTTTATAGAAAAGAGATATGAAGCATAGTAAAGTTATCCGAAAATATGATTCACTGGCATTATATAGAGCAGATTAAATTGTTAAAAAAAATTAAACACAAGTTTTTATTGTCACTAGAGAGATCGTGGTGGAAATTTCATGTTTGTGCAGTTAACAATTGAAGAGTTTTCATATCCTGGATGTGCCTTCGGGTTATTTTTATCATAATAATGCATAAACTGAAGCCACGTGTAAATTTTCACTGTATAACTAGTGATTCGCCGCGAACTTAGACCTGGCGAATATTTTTTTTCAAATATGAGAATCATAAAAATGAGTTTATCTCAAAAAAGCTGAGCCTATTTTCTTACGCAACGAACTTAAAAATTCGATGGATAGTTGCTACACGTATTCTTAATATCATCGTAATTAATTCAACAGTTCGAGAGTTATCGCGGAACAAACATAGATACATATATGCAATGTATTTTCGCCCCAACTTGAATTATAGCCGGACGTAATTTCATTTTACTTTGCATGATTTGGAATACGGAAGCTTGCAATATGTGTATGATAAAGTTAAGTTATTCTATATCATCAAAATTAATTCAACGGTTCGAGAGTTATCGCGGAATGAACATACATACATACATACATACAAACAATGTGTTTTTGCCCCAGCTTGAATTACCTAAATTGAATTAATCATTATGAACTTGAATTAAAATGGACCCTAAATAAAAGTACTAAAAGGTAAAGGTAAAGAAGATATAAGTATGAGCGATATAAATCTGGACAAAAGTTCATTGACGTCTGCCTATCAATGTACACCATTTATGAAAACGATACGATACAATGTCAGTGAAAATTATGGCAAACACGTCTCCTTGCGAATCGCAGTAGAAGGCAGGGTGAGTATATGACCTTGCCAGACGTCACAAACATTTATTTTTAAAGACATTAAAATAAAAATTTCTCAATTGGTATTTATGTATGTCAGGTTGAATATAACGTATGACAGGTTGTGCTGGTTGTGCCAGAGTAAGGAACAAAAGTACCTATGTAAGCCTTGAGGCGTAGGTACGTGACGCTATAAAAAATATTTAGTATTTTGGAGAAGCGGCCTGTGGTGTGGCCCTAGAATAGCACCAACCCATCTCTTCCCGTGGGTGTCGTAAGAGGCGACTAAGGGATTTAAAACACCGGAGGATGGGCAGCAGCATCTTTCCGCGTACTATGACATCACACTGCGATCGCCAACCCGCCTGCCAAGCGTGGCGATTACGGCAAAACCCTCCATGGATGAAATCCTTGGGGGAGGCCTTTGTCCAACAGTGGACGTCTTTCGGCTGAGAGAAGAAGAAGAATTTTGGAGAATATTTTTTATTGCTACAATAATAACACACCTATTACCTAATCATGATCATATCTACATGTCGGAATACACAACATCAGAATCATCATGGGTTCAGGGAGGCCGAGCTCACGATGGATGACCAGAGCGCTAAACACAGTACAGGTACTTCAACAACGGGTTCATGTGAAAACGCATGTGGGCACTAGACTGAGTTCGAATATTTACTGTCAGGATGAGGATATTTCCAAAATAACATGCACAGCTTATAATAGACAGGGTAAACAACTCCTACCTCAAGTTACAGCCCAAAGCATTCAGGGATTCATCGGATATTCACGGATTAAGAAATCATTTAACACTAACCTCTTATTTGGTCCACATGTCACGATTAAGGTTTAACCCAAAATGTTAGGGTTCAAACATCTAAAAAGTATCAATATTGTGATTTGTGCAATTGTTACGTAATTTTTTTCTGCCTCTGGTTGTCAAAAAAAAAGCGCACAATATAGGTACAGACATTATTACGACTCGGCTTTCATAAAACACCATCTCTTAAGACCTTTTTACATCGATTTTTTTTTTAATTTGACCTGTCAGAAAATCCCTCATTATTCACACAACTAAAAATAACCTGCAAAAGCATGTACGCACGCGTTAGTCATTCACAACGGAATGAAGTTCGTACGAGACGAGACCGCGAGCCAAAGGTGGCGCACTTCTGTCCACACGGAGCAAGTCTGACACAGTCTGACATCACAGGAAACATTGCGACAAAACGATATAACTTATTTTTTCATGATTTCAAGGGCCATTTATTTTATTTGCTTTATTAAAAATATTACTAAAGTAACAGATGGAATTAAGTAAAAGAAGGCATTTTATATTATAATAAACTTCGAAAAGATTTCGCCATTATAATACGAGAAGTTATAACTCGATTTTATTTTATTTGGAGTTACGCCAGTGTATTTTAACTAATTTCCGCGCCGGTACTAAGATTTCACGAGGGACAATAGTTTGCGATATGGAGAGCGATAATTATCGCAAAAATATGTCTTGTTGTAGGTGCCAGGACCTTTTATTTTTTCTTGTATGATTCAGAGATCTAAACCTAAGGTAATAGGTACATATATTCAAAAATCATTTTGTGCTGAATCTTTTTACTACCACTGCCTTCTTTCAATATCATCTTCGATTCACAGGTGTCAGTGCTTCATTTTCGGAATTGAATTGGCAGGGTTTGCTTGGTCCCACTCACTACGAACAACAAATGTCGAGTAGATTTCACGTTATGTATAAAGTTCATAGAATGAATTGAGATTTCGCCAGAATTACTTATCTTCTTTTTCAAATATGATGGATGAATCTTGAAAACATAAGTCTTCGATTTTAATGTTAATCAACTTTATCCACAAGAAGACTATTATGAGAATGGATGACAACAACTTTGAATAATTGATAGATTAAGGCATCGTATTGATAATCTCGGCATCCATCCATGTCGTTCTGTACTAACTTTGTGCTCTGTGGACCACTGAGCTGTTCATACATTTTACTTTTCAAAATAAATTACCATCGCTCATTAACCTTAATCCCCTGGAATGATACGCTAGCACGTGCTATTGATTCTTCGACTCCGAGTAACTGCAATATCTCATAGTCCTAGTCGGAATTTTGTCAGATTGTTTTCTGATTAAGTATCTGTATACGGGAAACAGGCATCATAATATGACGTTTATGTAAAGGCATTTTAAATAAAAAATAGAATAAATTGCAATACTTTTTTTACTGTCAAATCATGTCAATTAATAGTTTCCATATGGGACACCACCGCATCCACAGTTGCCGGAGATGGAGACGGCGCCGGCAGCTGGCAAGTTGCCGCTGAAGCTCACAGCGCCAAGCACTGGCACGGCGCCAGTGACGACCGTGGTGCCAGCAACTGGCAATTCTCCGGAGACGGCGAGCGCGCCGTTACCCACACCGCCGTAGCCGCCGGCGAGGCCAAGGCCGCTAAGTCCTCCTAGTCCAGCAGAGCCAAGTCCAAGACCAAGGCCAGAGTTGAGGCCAAGTCCAGCTCCAGCCAATCCTAAGCCACCAGTACCAGCCAAACCTAAACCATTAATACCAGCCAATCCTAAGCCATTAGCACCAGCCAGTCCCAAGCCGCCAAGTCCGGCCAAGCCACTGTTGTAGCCATAGCCGCCAATGGCGTCGACTTCGACGGCGTTCACCTCAACTCCGCCATAACCTGCGCCGTATGCAGGGCCCAGGCCATACCCGCCAAGGATAGCCTGGCTGTACGCTTGCTGCAAATAAAATATAATTTACAAGGTAATCAAAAACAATATATAGGTAGGTCTAGTGAAAGTTAATTAACTAATTATTAATTAATAGAATCATAAATTTGTAACTCTATGTGTGCTAGCAAGAAATAGCTAACTTTGTTTTATGATATTATGCGAAAGTTTTTATGTGTGTGAGCTGAGAAGATATGTTTTTTTACTTAATCACGCAAAATCCGTAAGGATTTCTATGAAATTTGGTACACGGGTAGAAAAGAATGGGAATGGCACATAGGATATTTCCTATCCCGAAATTCCCACGGAGCGAAAGCCCAGACCGCTTTTCCTTAATAATTTTCTTACCTGAATGAGGCAAGCTTGGATGCAAAGTAACAAGAAAGCAAAAGTAGACATGGCTGTGTCTTTGAAGAAACTAAGAATGAATTTCTTATAGAATCCTTTAGTTTATATATAATTTCATTGAATATTATTTCAACATCTACTTTATCAACAATACGTTTACTTCTAAAAGGTAAATAGTGCTAGTTTTAATCAAATTCTAAAATTACGTATATAGATAAGGTAAGTATTATGTGTCAATAGTGTAAAACTTGGCGTATAAATAGTCACACTTTTAAATTAAAATCACTATCATTGAGTTCATCCTCAAATCATCGAAATGGCAGTAAAAGTTACTCTCGTCTTGTGCGGTTTGGTCTTGGCCATTCAGGTAAATAAAAATACTTATTTTTTTACTTTTAATACAAAAAATATCATTTTTGAAGAAATCGTAGTGAATTAAATGAGTCACAAAATTTTCATTTCGATGCAGTTAACCGTTGAGGAGTTTCCTTGATGGAAGCCGATACTCGGTGCGCCATCAGGTCATACTTCATAATAATGCATTGTCATCGGTTATAAAAACTTGAACAAAAGCTTGAAATCCTCCTTTAGACTAATACTTTTTTATATTAAACGTTCAAGTTTGTAATAATGTAAAATATTTGAATGTTTATCACACTTCTACGCAAAAACTATAGGGCGGATTTCGATAAAATTAGGTGCACCACAGGTAGAGTGAATCCTGGATCACATAGGGTACTTTTTATCCCGAAATATTTTCAATTTTATTAATTTGTATATCTAAATTTCAGACCACATTCGCCCAGTGCAATCTTGGAAACTCCCTGGTCGAAAGCAATGTCGTCGTTAACAGCGGAGCTAACTCATATGGCTTGGCTGGTGGATTGGGTGGTGCCCTTGGTGTGACTGGCTTGAACAATGGCCTAGGACTTGGCTTGAACAATGGCCTAGGACTTGGCTTAGCTGGCAATGGACTTGGCTATGCCAATGGATTGGCTGGAGTTCAAGTGGCCAACGCTGGATTGGGCGCTAACTTGGGAGGATTGTCTTTGAACAACGGACTTGGCTTGGGTGCTGGACTTGGCCTTGGCAACGCTGTGGTCGCCCCCGCTTTCATCGACCTTGTTGGCGTGTCTGCCGGAGGAGTGTTGCCGATCTCCAGTGTGGGCCCCGTAGTGCCAGCCGGCCTTAACGTGCTGTCAGACAACGCGATCGAAGGTGCTGTGCTGGTCAGCGGTCAACTGCCGTTCTTGAGCGCTGTGGCTTTCGAAGGAGCCCTGGCTTCATCTGGTTCCGGAGCTGCTTCTTGCGGCTGTGGTAATGGAAACATTGGCATCGTCAGCGAGACCCCATCTGCCGCTCTTCTGCCAGCTGCTGGCTTGGGCGCTGGACTCGGCTTGGGTTCCGGAATTGGTCTGAGTTCCGGACTAGGTCTGGGAGCCGGACTTGGTCTTGGTGCCGGAATCGCTGGTTCCCGTGGCCTATATCTGTAAGACCTCAAAATCAAACAATAAAACCCTTGAATCTGCATTTTAAATATTTCGTCTTTCTGAAACTCCTCATTCCCATAATACATACCCATGTATCACACTCCTACACAAGTTATTTAAACACTACTTATTTATGGAAAGGTTTTCCCCGTGGGACATTCAACCGATATGAAGAACATTTATTCTGTCAACTACTCATTAGGTAAGTAGTAGGTACTTAAATATTTGTTTTGTGAAAGGCCAAAGGTCTGCGACCGGTCGGCCATATCAGATACTGATAGTCTGGCGAGGTCCAGAAAGACTTGCGCGAGCTGCACGCTGATGATTGACAAAAGTTGGCGCAAGACAGACCCAAATGGAGATCCTATAAATAAATAAAATAAAAAAAGCCTTTATTCTACCAGAAATATAAGTATTACATACACTTAAAAACAAACTACAAATAAAAAGTTAAAAAAAAAAAAAAACTAAGTATAAATTTCTGGAGTCGCCTGTTTGGCGTAGGCCTCCCCCAGCTTCTTCCACCTCTCTCTCCTTCTCGCCTGTCTCATCCAGTCTGCGCCACATCTTTTCTTAAATATATCACTCCAGCGTGTCCTCGGTCTTCCCTGCTTTCTCTTTCCATCTCTAGGTGTCCACCAAACATGACTATAAAGTATGGGAACACTAATTTGGAAACTGTCAAAAAAGCAAAATTTATTGGACTCACAATAGATGACAAACTTACGTGGAAAGACCAAGCAAACGATATATGCAAAAGATTAAATAAATCGGCATTTGCTCTGCATCAATTACATAAGACTGCAAAAATAGATGCAACGCTTACAGCCTACCATGGTCTTGTAGCGTCAGTGCTCAGGTACGGTATAATCTTTTGGGGTAACTGCACCGATAAAGAAAATGTATTCAAGGCACAGAAACGATGTATTCGTTCTATGTGTGGCCTGAGTTCAAGAGACAGCTGCAAACCAATTTTTAAACAGTTTAAAATACTGACATTTCCTGCAATGTACATCTTTGAAATGGCTCTATTTGTAAAAATGAATTCAGAATTATTTGTGAAGTTATCTGATGTTAAAAGAAATCCTGTAAGACCACAAAATAGGCATACTTTATGGCCACAAAAATGTAGGCTTGCTCTAGTAAAGAAAAGCTTTCTAGGTATGTCTACTAAGATCTACAATAAACTACCTAATGATTTAAAAGATTTAAATCTTAAAATGTTTAAAAAAGGACTGTTTGCATTACTAGTAGATAAGTGTTACTATTCTGTTAACGATTTTTTTATAGATGACAGTTTAAATTATTGATTGATTACTTCCATGCATTTATTATAAATTGACATTAGCACTTTTATTCTGACATAATTTTTGAAATGTATTTAGTTTTTTTTTTCTCTTCTATTTCATTTATAATTTATTTTGAAATTAATTTTGACATTATACCTACATTATTATAACTTGATTTAGAAACTACCAAATATTTGTATGCTAGAAATAGCAAGACATGGCGAGCTAATTAACTTGTAACATCTTTTATTGTACCTATGTTTAACAAATAAACTATTGATTGATGATTGATTGATTGATTTTCTTCGCTCATCTTCAGTTTTCCATCCTACATATATGCCCAGCCCATTTCCATTTAAGATTCCGTATTCTCTCAATTATGTCTATAATTCTAGTTTTTTTCCTAATAGCCTTGTTTGTAATTCTGTCCGATATTCTTATTCCTATCATACTATTATATAGGTACATATATATAGAAAACAAAAATATGATGATTTAAAAGTGCTATTTTTAAGCCTATTTAAAATCTATATTATGTAAATTTGCACCCTTTCCAAGGTAAATGTATTGAGCACAATATTATTGTTAACAACACTTTTGTAACTTACCTACATTTTATGCATATAAAGAAATTTGAATTTATTTAAATAAAAGAATTACACATATATCTCGCTACTAAAAAATATATAAATATTTGACCATTTGCCCCATTAAGGACCATTTTTCTATGTAGATAGGTATATGAGATTATTTATCCTACAATAATTTATCTGGCTAATAGTAGTGTGATATCCTCAGATTCCTTTATCTAGGGTATCATTAGACATATGACACGACGAGGTCTAGAACTGTAGTCATGTGCTTCTATTTTAGTAGAATTTATTACTGATATTCTTATCAGTTTCACATTAGTACCTTTCAGATTTTACCAGTACACTAAACGAGAGATTTGTAACGAGATAAAGGTACATAAGTACATACTTATTTACTCCGCTGGCTCAGTGACCCCAAAGTGGATCTTGGCCTCCGATACGAGAGAGCGCCATAGACTCCTATTATAGTACATAATATAACAAATAAAAATACACAGTAAAATTCATGATCTTTATTGTTATTTTCAAGCGCAACCAAAATTTAATAGGCGCAACCAAAACCTCCCAATCCCGCTACACCACCCAGTGCGCCTAACCCACCAGCGGAAGACTCACTGACGATGCCCACGATGCCACTCCCACAGCCACACGAAGCTGCTCCAGACCCACCAGTTGCTACTGCCCCTTCGAAGCCCACAGCGCTTAAGAACGGCAGTTGACCACTGACGAACAAAACGCCTTCAATCACATTGTCTGATACAATGCTAATCCCAGTCGGGGCTATAGGCGAAACGCTGGTCACTTGGAAAACTCCTCCGGTAGAGTAACTGCCAAGGTCGAGGAAGTTTGGCTTTGCCACAGCGTTGCCAAGACCGAGTCCGTTACCCAAGCCAAGTCCATTCAAAGCTCCCAAGTTAGCGCCTAATCCAGCGTTGACCACTTCAACTCCAGCCAATCCATTGGCATAGCCGGCACCCAAGCCAAGACCTGTATCCAAACCAAAACCGGCACCTAAGCTTAGTCCGCTTCCCAAGCCTGAGCCCAAATTAGCACTTAAGCCAGCAACAGGCACGTTCACACCTAATCCACTGGACACTCCAAGACCTCCATATCCTCCCAAGTTGCCACCCAATCCAGCACCAATGACTTCTAATCCAGCAGAAGGCACGCTAACGACGCCCAATCCACTGGACAAGCCAAGTCCGCTGCCAGCTAAACCATAAGCGCTTCCCAAGCCATATCCGTCAGCACAGCCAAGTAAATCAGCCCAGTCAAGACCACTACTGACTAAAACATTATTGCCAATATATTGCGCGAACGCTGCCTGGATCAGCAGGGCTTGAGCCAAGAATGCAATAGCTTTTGACACCATTTTGTTGCAACTTAAATGGATGTCAAAAGCAAAGTATTGCCTATATATACCAACTCCTGTTATCAGTTTTGTCATACAGACCTATATATATGTAATTACGAAGTCATTATCGCATAATTTCATCATAAAATTTCGTTAATAAAAAAATCTAATGTTTCAAAATAATTTCAACAGTATAAAAGGAATTCGTAAACTTTAATCAACATCATTCAAAAAATATCCCTTGAAACATGTCTACCTTCTCATTTCTTTTGTTGTGCATCCAAGCTTGCCTCATTCATGTAAATTATTGCACTTACTTATTATTTTTTATGCGACTTTAATTGTAGAATTTCCTTTGTTTAAAAAAAGATATAACACTCTCTTAGAGAGAGATCCTTGATTTTCATCAACTCGCGCGCATTTGCACAAGGATTCATATTATCCACTTTAGTACATTGTTTCACATCATCTTTGAAACAATGTAAAGTTCATTTGACTTTCTTATTGGTCTTAAGATTAATAAAGAAATAGCTTATTAGCTTTTGCATCAGTAGATATATTATTATTTACTTCTTATTTCTTTTATATAAAAGAAAAATATTCTTCATTTTCCATTTTATTTACAGCAAGCATTCAGCCAGGCCATCCTTGGTGGATATGGTCTGGGTTCCGGATATGCTACGGGTTATAGCGGAGTCGAAGCGAGCGCCGTTGAGGTCGACGCCTATGGCGGTTATGGCTACAATAATGGCTTGGCCGGAATTGGCGGCTTGGGTCTGGCTAACGCTGGTGGCTTAGGATGGGCTAGCGCTGGTGGCTTAGGATTGGCTGGAGCTGGACTTGGCCTCAACTCTGGACTTAGCCTCAACTCTGGACTTGGCGCTGCTGGACTTGGCGGCCTCGGCGGCCTTGGACTCGCCGGCGGCTACGGCGGTGTGGGTAACGGCGCGCTCGCCGTCTCCGGAGAGCTGCCAGTTGCTGGCACCACGGTCGTCACTGGCGCCGTGCCAGTGCTTGGCGCTGTGAGCTTCAGCGGCAACTTGCCAGCTGCCGGCGCCGTCTCCATCTCCGGCAACTGCGGATGCGGTGGTGTCCCATATGGAAACTATTAAGAGGCGTGATATAAAATAAATAAATGAACGAATACCTATGTAACACATATTTTTATCTTTTATTTGAATATCCTTTACTTTAAAATCTGGGCTTTGTCATAAATATACTCGTACTACTTTTAGCAGGAAGCATCAGCAGGGCTAACATGCGCGTCACGACATATCTCTAAGACGACATGACATAATTTGTCGAATTCGACAATTTTGTCGTTTACCGTAACATGCGCGCCACGAAAGAGAGCTATCTCGACGTGACTTGGCTTTCTCTTCTCGGTACGTCAAGTTTTTTGTAAAATAGCACAACCTACCAATATGGTTCATACAGTCGGTCATCGAATGCCTCTACGCGGGGCAATCGTGTGGGGTGTGAGGGGCGAGGGACGGAGGGGGGCGTATCGCACGGCCATACTAATTTCATTTTCGATTTAATATGGCAGTGCGGTACTAATTTAAGGGTTGTATGTTTTAAAAAAACTTGTGCGGATCGACGCCGATCCCTCCAATCCAACAAAGCTATTTAGATGACATACTCATATCATCCGTATCATTTTCCACCCGACTCGGAACCGACTAGGTACCTACTTTTTTACTTTTTATTTTTGGATCCAAGATGGCCGACTTTTTTTTTATAATATAGGTAGGTATCGTTAAAAACATTTATTTAGAAATCCAAGATGGCGGACAATTTTTTTCTATAAATTTAACATATGGGTATCGTTTTATAGGTTTTTGGGGACGCTAATGACGAAAATAACATTTATTTAGAAATCCAAGATGGCGGACAATTTTTTTTCTTTAAATTTAACATATGGGTATCATTTTATAGGTTTTTGGGGACGCTAATGACGAAAATAACATTTATTTAGAAATCCAAGATGGCGGACAATTTTTTTCTTTAAATTTAACATATGGGTATCGTTTTTCATGAAATATAAATGTATTTTGGAGGATTTACTCGAAAAATATATATTAATAAATAAAACGACGGAGCAAGTGAAAACGAACGAAACTGTATTAACTAGTAATAGACAAGAAACAAAAGGTGTAGTGACAGATGACATAAGTGGCAGATGACATTAGTGACAGATGACAGATACAAATATGTAGCAGAGTGAATTGCCACATACAAAACATTTTTGCAATTATTCACATTATTTAACATCCTCTCCTTAATTGCAAACCGATAGCCATGGCACAGTCATCAGTCTTCTTTTGTGAAACTGCTTTAGTTAGCATATCGGCAACCATATCCTGGGTCCCAACATAGTGAAGTGCAATTTCCTTGTTGCTTACTTTTTCTCGTAGGAAATGGTATCGTATGTCAATGTGTTTGCTGCGAGCCAAGTATGAATCAATGCCTGCAAATTTAATCGCACTTTGGTTATCACAATAAATTACAGTCGGTTAAACAACATAGTTTTGGTGAATCTCCGACTCCAAGTGCCTCAACCACATTGCTTCTTGAACAGCAGAGGCCAGAGCCATATATTCAGCCTCCATTGTTGATAATGCTACTGTGTTCTGACGTTTAGAGCACCATGATATTGATGCCCCCTGAAACAGAAAAGTATAGCCAGAGCACGACCTCCGACTGTTAACATCCGAAGCCCAATCTGAATCACAATAACCAAACACATTGTCTTCTTCTTTGTTTTGGTTAAATATTAATTTATAATCTTTTGTTCCTTTTAAGTATCGCAGTATCCTTTTTACTGCTAGCCAGTGTTGTAATTCTGGTCTGTTGTTGAAACTACTTAATTTGTTTACTATAAAACATATATCCGGTCTTGTACCCTGTGATAAATAAAGTAAACTTCCAATAGCTTCTTGATATGGAACATTAGTAATAATATTTTTCTCTTCTGTACTAATTAATTTTATACTAATATCACATGGAGAATTAACTGGATTGCATTCAGTCATTTTGAATCTCTGTAAAATTTTCTCTATATAAACTGCCTGATCAATTTCAATTTGATTTCTAGCTGCATTTTGCTTTACTCTCCAGCCAATAAAATTATTTACAGGTCCAAGTGTCTTCATATTAAATTTTGTTTTGAGCTGTTGTTTTATTTCTATGCCTTTCTCAACATTATCATAAAAAATTAGTAAATCGTCAACATATATCAATATGTACAGAATGCTTCCATTATCATTTTTGTAATAAACACATGGATCCACAGATGTACTCTTTAATCCAAGATCTTTCAGCACAGATGTAAGTTTCAAGTTCCATTGACGACTGGCCTGTTTCAATCCATAAATTGACTTGTTCAGTTTACATACTTCATCCCCATGTTCATAACCAGGTGGTTGAATCATATAAATTTCTGTGTCAATGTCGCCTTGTAAAAATGCTGTAACTGCATCCATCTGTTCTACATATAAATTTTTCTGTACTGCAATAGCAAATAAATATCTAATTGATGAGTGTCGTACCACTGGAGCATATATTTCATTATATTCAATTCCTTTCATTTGTTTAAAACCTCTAATTACTAATCTTGCTTTGTAGCGTACGACTTCACCATCAGCATCAGTTTTAATCTTAAAGACCCATTTACACGAGATGACTCTTCTGTTCTCTGGAAGGGTGACGAGAGACCACGTATTATTTTGAAGAAGTGACTCATATTCGCTGTTCATAGCATCTTTCCATTCTTTTGCCTTCGGGCCTGAAAGAGCTTCCTCAACTGTCTCTGGTTCCTTCTGAGATACATCGTCTGCCTTTGGACTCTCTTCAAGACATAAGTACGAGGTAGGTTTATTATTTCTCGATCTTAAACTTATTGTTCTAGTCGGCATGTCTACAACTCTTTTCTCAGGTACATAGTCCGATTCATTTTCGCTGACAGCATCATCTAAACTTTCATCAACTAAAGTATCTTCTGATCTAGCAGTGTCTTCTGATTTATCATTCTCAGTGTCAGATTCTTGCTGCTGCAGAAGTGGTGAGTGGCATGATAACACAGTTATCTTTAACTGTTTCTTCTAAAAATGTAACATCTCTACTTTTATATATTTGCTTTCTATTTTCATCGTATATTCTGTACCCTTTTGTATACTCACAGTACCCAACAAATATCATTTTGACCGCCTTTGGGTCCCATTTTTTCCTATTTTCTTTTGGTACATGCACCATTGCTCGACAGCCGAAAATTCTCATATTATTTAAATTTGGTTTCTTACCAGTCCACATTTCATATGGTGTTTTAAAATCTAAAGTTTTTGTTGGCGAGCGATTTATTATGTATGCTGCTGTGGAGACAGCTTCAGCCCAAAAAAACTTCTGTAATCTGGCATTCAAGATAATGCATTTAGCCCTCTCTACTAATGTACGGTTCATGCGTTCCGCCATGCCGTTTTGTTCCGGAGTATAAGGGTTTGATGTCTGATGCTGGATACCAGATCTATTCAAAAACAGATTAAAAATATTATTAATATATTCTTTTCCATTATCTGTTCGTAAAACTTTAATTTTTTTATTTGTCTCATTCTCAACCATATTTTTAAATTCTTGAAACTTTTCTAATGTATCAGATTTATTTTTTTAAAAATAAACAAACACTTTTCTACTAAAATCATCGACAAAAGTAACATAATATTTGGCACCTCCAATAGAACTTGTCTCCATAGGGCCACATAAATCAGAGTGAATCAATTGGAGCGGTTCGGAAGCTCTTGTGCCAATATTTTTAAATGGTAGTCTACTCATTTTGCCTTCTAAACATGTTGTGCAAATTAGACTATTTCTTTTTGATAATTTTACCCCTTCTGTACTTTCTGTTATTTTCTGTAAGTCTGTGAAGTTAAGATGGCCCATGCGTTGATGCCACACATTTATATCACTCTCATCTACTGTTGATAGCAATGCCGGTGCCTGAGTAACATTATTTAATATGTACATGTTATTGCGATGCAATGCTGTCAAAATTAATTTATTATTTTGGTAAATCTTGCAACCATCTTTCTCAAATTTCACATCGCAGCCATTATTTACCATTTGACTTACAGAAAGTAAATTTGTTGTAAGGGAGGGTACATATAAGACATTCTTTACCTGTATAGACCTTAACATGCCATCGGAGTCTTTTATTTGTAAATCCACATATCCACAACCTTTTACTGCCACTGTTTTGTTATCTGCCACTTTAATATTGCTTATTGAAGAAGGAGAGACATTGTACATCCATTTCTTGTCTCTACACATGTGTAGCGATGCTCCAGAATCGACATACCAGCAGTCTTGATCCAACTCTGCAGCAGCTGGAAAAGCAGCATAATAAGCATTATTTTTAGAATTATCTGAGTTTGAAGAACCTCCTTTTTTATCTCTAAAGTAACAATTTTTGCTAATATGACCATATTTGTTACATACATAACAGCGTGGACCTTTTGTTAGTTTTTTTTCTTGTGAATTATTCTGCGACTTAGACATATTCTGTTTATTAGATGACTTAGCATATAATGCAGTGGAATCTGACACCTTGACCTCTTGTAATATCTTAGTTTTTACGTAATCTGCTGTAATTGCCACACCGGAGCTCTCTAACGCCATAATCATAGGTTTGTAGTAATCGGGGAGGCCAGCGAGTAGCAGTGTACCGAGCCACTCGTCTCCTACCACAAACTTAATATTTCTTAATTTATGAGCTGTTGACATTACCTTGTTAACGTACTCCTCTACACTTGAACAGTTGTCCAAAGAGGTGGTGATCAGGTCTCGCAATAAACCCACCTTCCTGCTCAGCCCTGAGTCATCGAACACGTTCTCTAATTTCAGCCATACTTGCTTTGCCGTGGCTGCCTCTTGAACATGAACATAATTAACTGGGTCTATCAATAATATCATTTTCGATCTTGCTTTTATATTTTTCTTGTTATCGGAAACATAACCTTTTTTCCGGCTCAATCTCTTGCCATAAGTCCTCGTGTTCCAAATAATTTTTAACGGCAAATTTCCATGATTGATAGTTTTCTCTGCCAACCAGCTTCTCAATAGTTCCGATATTAATTTGGGAAGTCATGTTAAGTTAGCTGAAATGCTGAAAAAATAAAAGAACAAAGGATGGCCACGCCACGTAAACCACCCCTACAAGGTTGGTTATGTCTCCCCTTTTTGTAATCAACTCCAATCCGAACACTTTTTACGTGAATAACTATTTTTATTAATCGTGAAGCGCGATTAGACCATAACCTCATGAAATATAAATGTATTTTGGAGGATTTACTCGAAAAATATATATTAATAAATAAAACGACGGAGCAAGTGAAAACGAACGAAACTGTATTAACTAGTAATAGACAAGAACAAAAGGTGTAGTGACAGATGACATAAGTGGCAGATGACATTAGTGACAGATGACAGATACAGATATGTAGCAGAGTGAATTGCCACATACAAAACATTTTTGCAATTATTCACATTATTTAACAGTTTTATAGGTTTTTGGGGACGCTGATGACAAAAATAACATTTATTTTGAGATCCAAGATGGCAGATAATATTTTTTTAAATTTTACTATATGTGTATCGTTTTATACTCGAGTACTGTATATCAGAAACAAAAGTGCCAGAAAAAAATTGTCCGCCATCTTGGATCTCAAAATAAATATTATTTTCGTCATTAGCGTCCCCAAAAACCTGTAAATCGAAACCCATATGTAAAATTAAAAAAAAAAAATAATGCCATCTTGGATCTCAAAATACATGATATTTTCGTCATCAGCGTCCCCAAAAACCTATGAATCGATACCCATATGTAATATTTAAAAAAAAATTGTCCGCCATCTTGGATCTCAAAATAAATATTATTTCCGTCATCAGCGTCCCCAAAAACCTGTAAAATGATACCCATATTGTAAAATTAAAAAAAAAATGTCCGCCATCTTGGATCCAAAAATATTATTTTTGTAAACCTCATCCCGAAAAATTTGCCTTCACGGGATGCCAGGCAGATGTATAACATCTTAGCATCCTGGCACGACGGTCACGCTATTTTCTGTCGCGGCATTCGAGTCGATTTTACTGTCTAGCCGCGCCTATAGATGTATTTACATAAAAAAAATATCGGCCATCTTGGATAAAAAAAAAATCACAATCAACAATTTTAATTAGTAGGTATCCAGATATCCCGCAAGATTCGAGTACAATTTTTTCTCGTCGCTTGTTGTCGAAAAAATATTTGACGACAAACTTATCATGTAACATGCATCAAAACATTTCAAAAATCGATTCAATTTGGCGCGCATGTTAGGGTTCGTAGACAAATTGTCACGAAGTCTTCATTTGACTGAAGGACATGATTTGACTGTGCTGCCATGTTAGCGACTGTAGACATATAGAGATATGTCGTCTCATATCGACAAAATGCCACGACAAAATTATGTCGTGGCGCGCATGTTAGCCCTGCAGGTAACCGAAATCAGCAGGAAAGTAACGTATTTGTTGCAATGTTTAAATCGAAATTAAATTCGAATTTTTCTTCCAACCACCATCAAAACCACCTTGATTCAATCCCTCATTCTACCCATCATTGATAATTCTGATGTGTATTATCCGGATCTTGATGTAGATCTAAATAAGCTGGTTTTTCTTCTAAATAAATGCATCTGTTTAATTTTCTGTTCACGTAAATATGATTATGTCTTACATCTTTCCGATCTCAGTATAACTGGCTTCCTATATGAACCCAGTTGATGTAAACTCCATTTATTCTTACCAATCCTATCATGTAAACAATCTTTACAGTACTTTTTGTTGAATTTGTTGAAAATAAATCAAATATTAGTTCAAACCTAAACATTTTAAAGTAAAACATTTATTAACCACGAAAGTAATTTCCTAAAAAGTCTATTTTAATTTATATTGTTGTAAAATCATAAAAAGACATGGTAAGATTGCTTACATGATAGGACTGGTAAGAATCTCTCTCTCAGCCGAAAGACGTCCACTGCTGGACAAAGGCCTCCCAATGGATTTCCACAACGACCGGTCCTGCGCTGCCCGCATCCATGCGCATCCCGCGACCTTCACCAGGTCGTCGGTCCACCAAGTGGGAGGCCTACCAACACTACGTTTTCTGGTTCGTGGTCGCCACTCGAGAACTTTTCTGCCCCAACGGCTATCTGTTCTACGAGCTATGTGCCCCGCCCACTGCCACTTAAGTTTCGCGATTCTGCGGGCTATGTCGGTTACTTTAGTTCTCCTACGGATCTCCTCATTTCTGATTCGATCACGCAGGGAAACTCCGAGCATAGCGCGCTCCATCGCCCTTTGGCCTTCTTATGAGGCCCATAGTAAATACTGCTAAGAATAAATGGAGTTTATAAGGCATTAGAGTAGCTTTGTACTCTTTTCTATATTCAGAAGAACCTTTCTTATTCTGAATACTTATGAAGAGAAAATTTCGGTACCTCCATGAATCTCATGATCATGTGCTTCGCTACCTCCTCCTCTTTTTCGGCGCAGATTGAAGTACTTAAAATTAAGTCTTTTACTCCTAAGCGTCCCGTCCCGACTTCGCACGGGTGGACATTTAAATAATACCAATGTTAATTACTCTATGGTAAGTTTGTTGAATAAATTATTTTTCATTTTTTCATTTTCTATTGTTCACAGAACCACTACTAATATAAAGTATATATATCGTATTAAAATCAATTACTAAAAGCGTATATGTATTGTATATAGGTAGATATATATATATAATACAAATTAATAATCAGTTATAAGTTATGATAATTATCATAATTTATAATTACTACTAATACTACTACGGCGCAGCGACCTTGGTGTCCGACACGAGATGACGCCATTTCTTTAAGGTCACCAAGGCACCAGCTCTCGCCAGTTGTCAGTTGTTGAGGCTCCGTAGGGTAATAATTTAAGGAGAGATTAAAGCACAAACTATTGTGTAAAGCTTTTTATTCAGATTTGAATCTTTGCATTTTCAGATTTTGATTTTGATTTTCAGATTTGTGACGACGGGGGGGTTCGTCGTTGATTTAAACTGTATTCGGTACTTGGGAAATCGTTTTTATTTAATATTTCTTTTAGAAATTACAAATTATATCGTGACTTGATGTTTCATCCGTAGAAGACCCTTCAATTCTCTATCTATCAAACTTCTTCCTAAATATTTTAAATCATTCAAATAGTGATCGAATGCCAAAGTGGCCAGAGGTAGAAACATCAAACCTCTACATCAGCTACGCCCCTGGATTGGATCCTAGGTCAACAACCTGGATACAACATCAGTGGTAACTTCTAACTACCTACCTAGTGCGGAACTGACTAACTACAAAACAGTCCCATACTCTGGGATAGTTGGAAACTGGCCTCAGAGATTAAATATGCAAATCCAAAAATATTAACTCAATCAATAAGTATTTCAGTTTCAAACTTTCTTGGAACAAAACCGCAAAAAGAACCAAGACTGTCTACTACACAACGACATTAACAAAACTTAATATCCTTCCTGAAGGGATTAATTGGGCAATTACAATATAACTGAATAGCATCAAAGCCCTTACAGTGTAGTAACACGTCATCATACGTAATACGACAGAGGAAGAGATGGATATTATTTAGCTATCTCTATGGGTGAAAATGCTAATTTCATAACCTTAACGATCCAGCATTTAGAGAAAACATTTAATTATATGTGCCCAAATCAGACACACTTGCTATGACTTATATCATTTATGCAAGTTATAATAAATAAGATTCTCAAAAATCACGCGAGACACAATCACCATAGAGCTACAACAGTAAACGGACTAAAACTTTTTTCATTGGAATCTCTTCCTCCGTTTACAACTTCATCTGCTTATGGACCGCCTCCGGTCCCCGAAGAAACATGAAAAAGAGAATTTATTTAAAGTACACAAATATTAACCACAGACATAGGATACTAGTATTAAAACTCTTCTGTGAAAATAAACATAAATAGGTAATCATATCCGCAAATAAAAAGGTTTTAATCTATTTACATGAACTATGTCCCTATACCTATTACTACCTAACCTTTTTTCCTGTTTTTGTTCCTTTTTAATAAAAGATCTAGTTTATTCAGATTTCTTTTCCTATAATCTACACAGAATCGGCATGTACTATCGCCGTCTACTTTCGGAACTAATACTACTGGAGAAATATATGCACTTCTGGACTCTCCGATGATACCACAATCAAACATTTCTCTCTCTTGAATATTAACTATCTCCAACTCTTTCGATGAAGCACGGTATGGCGGACAATGTACAGGGATATCGTCAGTTGTTTTGATATTAATATCCACCACGTCGCATCGCCCTATCTCCTTCGAAGTAAATGCAAAACAATCACGATAGTCATGTAAAAGTTCGGCCAAATTAGATTTATCTTCAAGATCAAGATTTAGATTAATATTTGAAGATTCCACATTATTATTATTTTTTCCAAAATCACATACTTTATTTTCATTTTCATTCGATTTATTTACAAAATATTCATCTTTGGTCAAAATTCCATGTTGACTTTCCGTTATCATTTCACTATTCTGTTCGCTGACAGAATCTTGACAAGCTGGCAAACTTGACAATTCACTACCATTCAAAAAGTTTCTATCATAAAAATTTACTTTGAAGCGTTCCTTCAAAATCATTTGCTTACGTTTCATGTCAATCAACACATCATGTCTATGCATAAAATCCATTCCAATCACCATATCATGCTTGATATTTTTCATTACCAATAATTCAATCTTAAATGCACACGAATTCATTATAACATACGTATTTATTTTTCCGAGTACATCCATATACGAATCCGAAATAGATTTTACATCCTCTCTCATCGCAAAACTTTTATCAACATTCATATTTAATTCACCTGCGAGTTTTTCCGATATACATGAAATTGATGCGCCCGTATCTACTAACGCAATCTGTTTGTTGTTATAGATTTCTAGCTCAATAATTGGAAATGACTGACCGGATTTATCACTGTCTGGGAGTGACCTATCTTCAGACACAGCTTTACACTCCTTCATCATTTTAATTGTTCGGACAGCCTGTTGTGGCTGCTGCTGCTGTGGAGCATTATACATATTAGTTTTAAGTTCAAAATTGTCATACCGCCTCGGTTGTAAATTATACTTCGGGGTAATAAATTCTTGCGGTGTAGAAATAGGCGTATGATCTACTGTCGACGTTATTGGAATCGACATCTTTCTCGGTGGCGTTGACGACCACGGTCCAGGGTAACTACATTTTTCTACATTACCTGGAGGAATCAATTTAATATTAACACAATCAGATGATTCATGTTCAAAAACTTCCTTTACTTGTATGAGAGTATCTCTCAATTCTATTTTCGACGCATACAGCCTGTTTGCATAAATTTGTTTATCTGCAACTTGTAGGCCCTTTAAAAATGCTTTAATAAAAATATTATCATTATTAATGTTTGCTTTGTGAGCTAGTTCAGACAATCTATAAAAATATGTTATGACATCCTCTTGATCGCCTGCTTTGGCGTTATAAAATTTCTCAACAGGATCGCTCCTCTCCGGAAACTCATTTTTTAATAATTCTATCACTTCGGTGATAGTGATACCATCTTTATAGGCAAATTTATAAAAACTTAGGGCAGGACCCTCTAAATATGCTCCTAAGATTAGAGCTTTGCTCTCTTCCGGCCATTTATTAATAGCTGCAACCACACGAAATTGTCGAGCAAACTCATCGACGGATTGACTTCCCAATCCACTAAAGAAACTCGCCATAGTGTTTTAATAAATAATACTCATCTTTAAATTGGCTCCTTTCTCCCATTGGACTCGTCTTTTTTCAATCTAAAAAATTCGTCCTATACGAAAATACTTTCACGACTCTATGCGGTTAAAAATTCGCGATTTGCACGCCTAGGGTACCAAATACAATATACTTTATGCGAGTGCTACCCGGCGCCTCCACCATGTGACGACGGGGGGGTTCGTCGTTGATTTAAACTGTATTCGGTACTTGGGAAATCGTTTTTATTTAATACTTCTTTTAGAAATTACAAATTATATCGTGACTTGATGTTTCATCCGTAGAAGACCCTTCAATTCTCTATCTATCAAACTTCTTCCTAAATATTTTAAATCATTCAAATATTGATCGAATGCCAAAGTGGCCAGAGGTAGAAACATCAAACCTCTACAGTACTCATAGATTTAATTTGTGTATTCGCGTTAATTTAATAGTTTCCATATGGCACACCACCGCATCCGCAGTTGCCGGAGATGGAGACGGCGCCAGCAGCTGGCAAGTTGCCGCTGAAGCTTACAGCGCCAAGCACTGGCACGGCGCCAGTGACGACCGTGGTGCCAGCAACTGGCAGCTCTCCGGCGACAGCGAGCGCGCCGTTACCCACACCGCCGTAGCCGCCAGCGAGGCCTAGGCCGCCGAGTCCGCCAAGTCCAGCAGCGCCAAGGCCAAGACCAAGTCCAGTGTTGAGGCCAAGTCCAGAGTTGAGGCCAAGTCCAGAGTTGATGCCAAGTCCAGCTCCGGCCACTCCTAAGCCACCAGCGCCAGCCCACCCTAAGCCATTAGCACCAGCTAATCCTAAGGCACCAGCGTTAGCAAGTCCCAAGCTACCAAGTCCAGCCAAGCCATTGTTGCAGCCACAGCCGCTAATGGAGTCAAGGATAGCCTGGCTATATGCTTGCTGGAAGTAAAGTAAATTTTTATTAAAAAATAGGTATAAATGTGAGACAATTTTTTTTATTAAAATAAAAAAAAGAAAAGGTCTATTTGTTTAAAATAAAACTAGTAAATAATACCTGGATGAGGCAAGCTTGGATGCACAGCAACAAGAAAGCAAAAGTCGACATGTTTACTGCAATGGATGCTCAGTAAATGATATTCTTCATATTTTCCTCCCTCGTTTTATACTAAATTCTCATAACAGCTATCACAAAATGTACTAAGTTTAATGTCATACAATTTATTTCGTAAGAAACAAGAGTATAATTGAAAAATATTGATAAGATTGATTCGCAGGTGGAACGTGAATTTCATGCTTGTATTAATCGAAATAAAATATGGCGTAATTAATTAGGTCACTATAGCTAAACTGATAAAGTTGGCATATAAATAGGTACTATTTTTATTTAAAACACATTCAAGTGAAGCAGAATCAAATACAATGGCATCCAAAGCTCTCTTCGTATTCGTGGCCCAAGTCCTGCTGATCCAGGCAGCGTTTGCCCAGTGTATTGGCAACTCTGTGGTTGACAACAATGTTGTGGTCAACAGTGGAGCTAATGGACTTGGCTGGGCTGGTGGTCTTGGCCTGAACACCGGTCTGGCTGGAGGTCTGGGTGTAGCTGGACTTGGCAACGGACTTGGCTTGGGTGCTGGTCTTGGTTTGGGCAACGCTTTGGTGGGAGGCCCCGCTTTCATCGACCTTGTCAGCGTTTCTGGCGGAGGAGTGGTGCCGATCTCCAGTGTAGGCCCCGTGGTGCCAGCCGGCCTCACCGTAGTGTCAGACAACGCGATCGAAGGCGCTGTGCTGGTCAGCGGTCAGCTGCCGTTCTTGAGCGCTGTGGCCTTCGAAGGAGCCCTGGCTTCAGCTGGTTCTGGAGCGTCTTCTTGCGGCTGCGGTAATGGCAACATTGGCATCGTCAGCGAGACCGGATCTGCCGCTCTCCTGCCAGCTGCTGGCGGACTTGGCCTTGGACTCGGTGGTCTTGGTGGAATCACCGGATACGGATTGGGAGGACGTTACCTATAAGTTTCAGATAAAAGCTTTTGGAGTCAATAAAACTAACAAATTTTGAATTTATTTTGTCCTATTAATTATTTTCTACGAGATGCTGTACCTGTATCTTTTCCTCAAGATTGTAAATTACATACCTACCTAATTGATTCCATAGATCATACAGCAGTAGTTTTCTAACGTTTAAAATGTTGAAATTGGCGTATGCCAAGGGTCAAACTTAGAACCTTTCCTTTTCATGAATTTTAGCAAAAGAATTTCTTACTCGAACAGCTTTGTAAATTAGGCATATAAAATTAAATCTTTGTGAAAATCTGATTTCTAATTTGTACATTTCATTAAATAAATTAAGGTCCGAATACATTTGATATACACGCTATATTTAGGTCATAACAAAATGATTATTGCAGTTATACCTATGAGAAAATTGTTAAAATGTGTTCTTTTATCAGTAACAAGCTTTTGCCCGCGGCTTCGTTCGCCTGAATTTCCCACGGGAACAGTGCTTTATCCCAGGATGAAAGGTGCCCTATTATCAATACTTCTAACTATGTGAAATGTGAAATTTCAGGAAGATTGGTTCAGTAGATAAATCGTGAAGAGGAAACAAACAAATAAACAAACTCACTTTCGCATTTATAATACGAGTTAGGATTCCAATACCAAAATCACTGAGAATCACTGCAGTATGCGGTATAGAAAATATCTATCTTTAGCTTCTTAGTTTTCTTTCATAAATATTTGTTTTTTAATAGTTTCGTACTGTTTTTTAAGTACTTATATTTTGTATTAAATATTGGATAAAATAAGGAATTGGTTAATTTAAAAAAAAACTTTTTCGGGAGCTGGAAGTCCACTACTGACTTCGTTATTCAAAAATGTCGTTGATACAATGAGTGTGATATGATTTATTAAAGCATTTTGTAACCATGACCTACGCAACATTGCAATAAAATATAGGTTATCAACATATTCAACATCGTTAGAATGTCACGTATTACAAAATGCATTCATTTTATCGCACACGTGTTCTTTTATCAGTTAGAAAACCATTCGATTGTCAAACAGTTATCTAATTAGTTAACCATCATCGTCATAATAATAATCTCATACTCAGTCTTCTCTCTGCCGCATGTAAGCAGGAACTTTAGACAAAGTCAGAATTTGAAAACGAAAACGAAGTTCTAAAACGCTAAAATGTATGGGATGACATAAGGCCGCGCTAAATCACGTTGTCGCAAGTTCATAGAGAAAACGATTCGAAACCATAGAGTAACGAACTGTCTCATCGCTTACTTCCATACATTTGACGTTCGCTTTCGCTTTGATGACGGAATAAAATTGTTTTTGTCATCTGTCGAAACGATTACGAATTTAGATATGGTATCGCTACGAATCAAATGAAACTTTGCCTAAACTTTCAGGTCTCAACGCATTCCTGAACTAGGAGCCTGAATGTGATGTATTTGCGGATAGATGGAAGACGCTTGTCAGGAATTGTTTGCTGTTTTGTGAGAATGGTGAATGTGAGTCGACTTGCATGTGATAAAATGCAAATATTACTTTGTTTGTTTTTATTATTTTAATGTATATTTTATACTAGCTGTTGCCCGCGGCTTCGCCCGCGTGAGTTTCGCTTAAATGTCTTTTTGTGTTCCAAACTGTTTCAAATATTTCGGATCTTCGATTTTTATACGTCTACTGAAAATGCTCATCAGATTAATCAAGTTTTGCTAAGGCGCCATTTCCATATACGTTATAGTGTAGCTGGTCTCTTGGAGTTATTCATCAGATGTTCCAGATCTGCTATTTTTATACGTCAGCAGAAAATGCTCATTAGGTTGAATGACTTTTACTAAGGCGCCATTTTCATATATGTTATAGTGTAGCTGGTCTCTTGCAGTTCTTCATCAGATGTTCCAGATCTTCAATTTTTATACGTCAGCAGAAAATGCTCACCAGGTTGAACGACTTTTATTAAGGCACCATTTCCATATTTCTTATAGTTTAGCTGTTCTGTTATGGTTCTTGATCAGGTGTACCAGTTTTCAAAATCAATTATAGCCTATATGTTGCCTAGATTTAATAGCTATACAACAAAAAAAGTTTCATTTAAATCCGTCCAGTAGTTTTTGCGTGAAACGCGTACATACATACAGACAGACAGATAGACAGACAGACAAGAAATTCCAAAAAAATTTTTTTGCTTTCTATTGTTCTTTTTAAGTGTCCCTCTATCCATTTTAGTCAAAAATACTAAATGTATAGACAAAATATTTTTACTGTTTTATTATATGTATAGATAACTTATAAACTGTGATTGGATACGAACGATGTATAGTTGTAAAGAACTCTCATATAGAAATTAGATAAGGTGAAAAAATTCCATACGAGCAGGACTTGAACTCGCGACCAGGGTCTTTATACGACCTTGCTCTTCCAACTGAGCTATCGCATTTCAATCCTGCACATCGAAAATTTTCACCATATCCAATTTCTATTGAAACGAGTTAGGCATGCGTCACCTAACACATATACTCACTATACGAGTAAGGTATTCTAATTTCTATATGAGAGTACTTTAGTACTAATTGCATCCGAGATGTACAAAAATCCGAAAATAAATATGTATAGTTGTATTTAAATAAAAAAATAATTTTCTGACTACAGTAGCCCACTGCGAATCCACCCTTTTTAACGCTACCTACATTCCTATGCCAGATGACAATATGATCTGATCAGCGAGCTGGTGGTTTACCAACTGTCGTCATCCCTGACTCACACACCGTACTGCATTGTTCCATTAGTTACCTAATTGGTTAGTACATACATACATAGAAACACGTCTTTATCCCTTAAGGGTTAGACAGAGCTAAGAGTCTCAAAACTCGAAGCCCACGCTTAGCTGAATAGTAGGCTTCCTGATGTAATGGAGATTCAGATATAGTGACGGGTTGCTAGCCATCGCCTATGAGTGGAGGAATCCCCAGATCAAAGCCCTTTCCCTCGATTATCTCTTACAATCTTTGCGGGAAGAGAAGCAGTTGGCACATTCTATGTTTTTTCTTCGCTCCCAGACCAGCATGGAAGCTGAATGTTGTTGTTGCTGAATAGTTCCCTGAATTATTCATCTCCGTGTTTGAAGTGAGGAACTCCAGACCTCGTTGAAAGCAAATCTACCAGGTTTACCTTTACCAATAGGTTTTATCAAAGAATATGTTAGATCCATTGATTTGGTTAGGCATTGAAATGAATAAATGTCTCCATTCAGTAAATTATTTTCTTTATTTTATTTTATTGCAATTTTGGAATGTGTCCAATACCTCTTATTGACGTCAATATCAAAAGAAACCTATAAATATGAAGAAATAATACGACAAAATAGATTCAAAATTTGTTAGTTTTATTGATAGTGGGCGCGGTACACAGCGAATATGACACCGAATGCTTTCGTCCGAAAACTTATAGGTAACGTCCTCCCACTCCGTAACCGGCGTTTCCGCCAAGACCACCGAGTCCAAGTCCGCCAGCAGCTGGCAGGACAGCGGCAGATCCGGTCTCGCTGACGATGCCAATGTTGCCGTTACCGCAGCCGCAAGAAGACGCTCCAGAACCAGCAGAGGCCAGGGCTCCTTCGAAGGCCACAGCGCTCAAGAACGGCAGCTGACCGTTGACCAGTACAACGCCATCAATCGCGTTGTCTGACACCACGGTGAGGCCGGCTGGCACCACGAGGCCTACACTGGAGATCGGCAACAGTCCTCCGCCAGAAACGCTGACAAGGTCGATGAAAGCGGGACCTCCTACCAGAGCATTGCCCAAACCACGACCAGCACCCAAACCAAGTCCGTTGTTCAAGGCCAATCCTCCCAAGTTAGCGCCCACTTCAACTCCAGCTAATCCGTTGGTCAAGCCAAGTCCGTTGCCAAGTCCAGCTACACCCAGTCCTCCAGCCAGACCGGTGTTCAGGCCAAGACCAAAATATTATAGAATGGGTTAAGTGACGGAAAGGAAAAAATGGAAAATAAGGTCAAGGAAGTATGTATAAAACTGACAGACGGACAGACATATACTTATATAATAACAATAAATACTAGAATTAATTTATATTAGTGTAAGATTGTACCTAAAGAACTGTTTTGCATGATGGAAGAGCGGTGTCCCCTGTCACAGGCATTTATATGCTTAAAAGGGGACTCCAATCGATTGAATAATTTTTGTAAGCATGTGATTTTGAAATAAAGATTTATTATTATGTTGGTACGCTTTTCAGAGCCACGGGTCCATTAAGACTCGGTCCTTTGAGGCGTTCATGGGGCCAAAGCCAACATGAAAAGGCCTTTGTACCTTTTTAATCAAAAAGTGAGATGGCTGCATCTGCGGAGATCTGTCTCTTAGTGCACCATAGGGATATACTAACGGACAGTCCTCCACAGCTGCCGAACTATTGCCAGGTAGGGATTAACAAGGTTTGGTGTATGTGGATGGGATGCTAGTGGACCGGATTGCTGGGTTATGAAGTGAGATACGGACATCTACCTTTAAATCTCTCACAACAATTTAATTTAGGCAGATGGTGACTTGCTGCTCTTTGGCTGTACAGCCTGTGGGCCTCCCTAATTAAGCCACCAGTTGGTTATTATTATTATTATTATCGCAATAAATCAATTGTGTAGAACTTTATAAAGTAGGTATTCAAAATATTCAGACTTATTCCTCCATTATTTCGCTGATTAGCGAAATAAACGAGGTACATAGCTCAAGAAAACCAGTGTCTTACTTTTTGATTGTCTTATAAATAACACTAGAGTCAAATTTTGTTTTATTCCCATCTGTTCATAACAGTTTCATGTTAGAACTATGTAAAACTTCTGAAGGCATCATAAATGATTGAAAGACTACCGCTTTCTATCGATAACAACTGAACTACTTAATATTGAACGGATGCTAGTATTTTTAATGATAATTTTCTTCATAGAAATCTGATTGATAAAATGTTCATGAGTCATTAATCGACAGACATTTAAGTTGGTTGTAATACCGTGCCTGATGTTCGAACCTACTCCCCATTAGATCTAGATATTTTAACACTAAGTATGACGTAGCTATTTGAATTAGCTGGTCACCAAGCTGTTAAAAGAAATGAGGATCGCCTATTTTTCGGTCTTGAAGAGAAATGATACGACAAACTAGCCCAGTGATTGTTCATTTTATTCAGTTTCAATATGCTTTGTATAAAAACTTAAATGTAAAGCCCGTTTCCGATTCCACCATAACCTAGTCCAAGGCCACGGCCGGCACCTAAACCAAGTCCGGCGGCACCCAGACTAAGACCGCCAGCTGCTGGCGTCTCGCTGACGATGCCAATGTTGCCATTACCGCAGCCGCAAGAAGCCGCTCCAGAACCAGCTGAAGCCAGGGCTCCTTCGAAGGCAACAGCGCTCAAGAACGGCAGCTGACCGCTGACCAGCACAGCGCCTTCGATCGCATTGTCTGATACCACGTTAAGGCCAGCTGGGACGATGGAGCTCACGCTGGAGGTCGGCAACACTCCTCCAGCAGACACGCCGACAAGGTCGATGAACCCTGGGCCACCTACCGCGACGTTTCCTAGACCAGCACCCAAGCCAAGTCCGTTGTTCAAAGCCAATCCTCCCAAATTAGCGCCCAATCCAGCGTTGCCTAATCCATTGGCCAAACCAAGTCCTCCAGCCAGACCGGTGTTTAGGCCGAGACCAGCACCCAATCCAAGATTTCCAGCCCAGCCAAGTCTGTTGGCTCCACTGTTGACCACAACATTGTTGTCTACCACAGAGTTGCCAATCCACTGGGCAAACGCTGCCTGGATCAGCAGGGCTTGGGCTACAAATACGAAGAAAGCTTTGGATGCCATTGTATTTGATTATGCTTCACTTGAATGTGTATTAAATAATAAATAGGACCTATTTATATGCCAACTTTATCAGTTTAGTTATAGTGACCTAATTAATTACGCCATATTTTATTTCGATTAATACAAGCATGAAATTCACGTTCCACCTTCGAATCAATCTTATCAATATTTTTCAATTATACTCTTGTTTCTTACGAAAGAAATTGTATGACATTAAACTTGGTACATTGTGTGATAACTGTTATGAGAATCGAGTATAAAACGAGGGAGGAAAATATGAAGAATATCATTTACTGAGCATCCATTGCAGTAAACATGTCTACTTTTGCTTTCTTGTTTCTGTGCATCCAAGCTTGCCTCATCCAGGTATTATTAACAAGTTTTATTTTGAACAAATAGACCTTTTTTATTTTAATAGAAAATTTTGTCTCACATTTATACCTATTTTTTAATAAAAATATACTTTACTTCCAGCAAGCATTTAGCCAGGCTATCCTTAACTCCAATAGCGGCTGTGGCTGCAACAATGGCTTGGCCGGACTTGGTGGCTTGGGTCTGACTAACGCTGGTGGTTTAGGATTGGCTGGTGCTAATGGCTTAGGGTGGGCTGGCGCTGGTGGCTTAGGATTGGCCGGAGCTGGACTTGGCATCAACTCTGGACTTGGCCTCAACTCTGGGCTTGGTCTTGGACTTGGCAGTGCTGGACTTGGCGGCCTCGCCGGCGGCTACGGCGGTGTGGGTAACGGTGCGCTCAGCGTCGCCGGAGAGCTGCCAGTTGCTGGCACCACGGTCGTCACTGGCGCCGTGCCAGTGCTTGGCGCTGTGAGCTTCAGCGGCAACCTGCCAGCTGCCGGCGCCGTCTCCATCTCCGGCAACTGCGGATGCGGTGGTGTGCCATATGGAAGCTATTAAATTTACGCGAATACACAAAAATCTATGAGTACAACGCAATGATTCAAATCTGAATAAAAAGCTTTACATAATACTTTGTGCTTTAATCCCTCCGTAAATCATAGTTTATAAGTTATTATTTTTTTATTTCTTTTTATTTTGTGATATGTATGCTTTTATTTGATTTTAATATAAAAAAACTAGCCAAGCCCCGGGGTTTCGCTCCTGTGAGAATTTCGGGACAAAAAGTATCCTATGTGCTATTCCAGATAATTTTCTACCTGTATACCAATTTTTTTCAAATCAGTTCAGTAGTTTTGCCGTTTTTCCGTGATTGAGTAACAAACATCCTCCCAAACTTACATCCAAACATTAGCATTTATAAAATTAGTAGGATTTAATCTACATCAGATTAAATAAGTAATGACGAAATATGTTTGAATATGTATGATTCACATATACACTGTCTATACTAGATACCTAGTGGTTCTGTCAACAGGGGACTTGTACCTCGGGAACACCACCGGAACTCAAATCTTCGTCACCTCACCGTAACGCATAACAAACTTCCCTTCTTTTCTCCCCCTTTCCACCCTTTTGATTTTTTTTTTCACAACAACTTGTGGGGAATCAGGTAAGTACAATGTATTTCCTTTAAATATGATTGAAATCCATTCATAAATAACGCTACATAAACTTACCCCAATCAAAAAGCTAACAACGAAAAATCCTAACTAATATTATAAATGCGAAAGTGAGTTTCTTTGTTTGTTACCTCTTCACGGTTTATCTACTGAACCAATCTTCCTAAAATTTCGCGCACTTAGTTCAAAGTATTGAGAAGGACCTTTAATCCCGGGAAAAAGCACTGTTCCTGTGGGAATTGACGCAGGCGAAGCTAGTTTCAAATAAATCAACCATGTAACCATGACCTACGCTACATTGAAATAAATAAAGGTCATCAACATATTCAACATCGTTAAAATAATGACGTATTATAAAATGCATTGATTTTATCACGCACGTGTTCCTATAACAGTAAGACAACCATTCGATTAAAAAAAAAAACAGTACTTAATCAGATGATTACATCATCATCATAATTTACATACAACACTAGCCCATTGCTAATCCACCCTTTTTTCACGCTTCTTACTACGTTCCTGTATTAGTGCTAGATGATAATATTATCATTTGATCAGCGTAACTACGTTGTTCTACAGCGTACCTACTGGTCGTCATCCCTATCGTGTACACCCCTCCATTACTGTCTTGATCCATTAGTTATTAGTTTCGAAAAAATATGAAGTCTCCTGAGTGATCTAGATGCATTTACTCCGAGTTCGAAGTAAGGAACTCGTAAGCTCAATGGATAGAGTTTTCCTTTATCTATAGGTTTACCCAAAGAATATGTTAGATCCATTAGTTAAAAAAAAACATAGATTAAAAAAAAAAAAATCCATTGGTTAACTGAAACTGACTTAACGAAATATATTCACGAAATTCATTTTTTTTATTCTTTTTTGCAATTTCGGAATGTGTCCAATCCATAAACATGATGAAATAATACGACAAAATAGATTAATTTGTTAGTTTTATTGACGCCAAATGCTTTCATCTGAAAACTTATAGGTAACGTCCTCCCAATCCGTAACCGGTGTTTCCGCAAAGACCACCGAGTCCAAGGCCAAGTCCGCCAGCAGCTGGCAGGAGAGTGTTAGATCCGGTCTCGCTGACGATGCCAATGTTGCCATTACCGCAGCCGCAAGAAGACGCTCCAGAACCAGCAGAGGCCAAAGCTCCTTCGAAGGCCACAGCGCTCAAGAACGGCAGCTGACCGCTGACCAGCACAACGCCATCAATCGCGTTGTCTGACACCACGGTGAGGCCGGCTGGCACCACGGGGCCTACACTGGAGATCGGCAACACTCCTCCGCCAGAAACGCTGACAAGGTCGATAAAAGCGGGGCCTCCCACCAAAGAGTTGCCCAAACCAAGACCACCACCCAAGCCAAGTCCGTTGTTCAAGGCCAATCCTCCCAAGTTAGAGCCCAATCCAGCGTTGCCCACTTCAACTCCAGTTAATCCGTTGGCCAAGCCAAGTCCGTTGCCAAGTCCAGCTACACCCAGTCCTCCAGCCAGACCGGTGTTCAGGCCAAGACCACCAGCCCGACCAAGTCCATTGGCTCCACTATTGACCACAACATTGTTGTCTACTACAGAGTTGCCAATCCACTGGCAAAACGCTGCCTGGATCAGCAGGGCCTGAGCCACAAATACGAAGAAAGCTTTGGATGCCATTGTATTTGATTATGCTTCACTTGAATGTGAATTAAATAATAAATAGTACCTATTTATATTCCAACTTTATCAGTTTCGTTATAGTGACCTAATTAATTACGCCATATTTTGTTTCGATAAAAACAGGCATAAATTCACGTTCCACCGGCGAATCAATCTTATCAATATTTTTCAATTATACTCTTGTTTCTTACGAAAGAAATTGTATGACATTAAACTTGGTACATTGTGTGATAACTGTTATGAGAATCGAGTATAAAACGAGGGAGGAAAATATGAAGAATATCATTTACTGAGCATCCATTGCAGTAAACATGTCGACTTTTGCTTTCTTGTTGCTGTGCATCCAAGCTTGCCTCATCCAGGTATTATTAACAAGTTTTATTTTAAACAAATAGACCTTTTCTTTTTTTATTTTAATAAAATTTTTTGTCTCACATTTATACCCATTTTTTAATAAAAATATACTTTACTTCCAGCAAGCATTTAGCCAGGCTATCCTTAACTCCAATAGCGGCTGTGGCTGCAACAATGGCTTGGCCGGACTTGGTGGCTTGGGTCTGGCTAACGCTGGTGGTTTAGGATTGGCTGGTGCTAGTGGCTTAGGGTGGGCTGGCGCTGGTGGCTTAGGATTGGCCGGAGCTGGACTTGGCATCAACTCTGGACTTGGCTTCAACTCTGGGCTTGGTCTTGGACTTGGCACTGCTGGACTTGGCGGCCTCGCCGGCGGCTACGGCGGTGTGGGTAACGGCGCGCTCGCCGTCTCCGGAGAGCTGCCAGTTGCTGGCACCACGGTCGTCACCGGCGCCGTGCCAGTGCTTGGCGCTGTGAGCTTCAGCGGCAACCTGCCAGCTGCTGGCGCCGTCTCCATCTCCGGCAACTGCGGATGCGGTGGTGTGCCATATGGAGCTTACTAAATTTGAAAATAGATACTAAAATTAAATTTTGAAGACTACTATTAATATTTCACCAATTTTATTTTCCTTGTGGACCTTATTTGGGTTAATTCGAAATGGGTAGAGACAAAAGTGGTGCGTATAATGATTAACCGAACTAAATGAAAAATATACAAGTTAGATTCACAATCATTCCTATTCATATCACAAAAGGATTAGGTTCTACCATTGTCGATCATGAAGAATGTGCCACCTTTGCTCGTGCATGTTAGGGCTTGTAATATTTTCTAATACAAATTCTTCACAAATTCTAGATGTGAAAATCCTTGACTTGAACCTTCAATATGAAAATTCCTGTAAAATAAGATTTTGATGTTTGAAATTGAATTCAGGTGGATCCCAGTCAGAAAGGAATACTTATGTAGATAAATTATATAAAAAAAATTATATATTTAATGTAGATGAACATTAATGGGAGCTATCGTGTTCAAACATTCCACCAGATGGCAGGACCTTACTAATAAGAGCAGACATCTGTCAGATACAACGCTGTCAATGTCAATGTGTCAAATTCAAATGGTAGTATTGTACCACTGACATGACCATGCTCGCCAATTGCGCCAACTAGTGAGCGTAACAAGCTAAGTAATTTTATTAGAAAATAAAAAATATGACTGACAACTCACATAGCCTATGTCACTCGGAAGAATGCAAGAAATCTAAAAATAACTCTGAAATCAAAATCTGTTAAGCCGTTCAGGACTTATGGTAGAATAAAAAAAAACTGACATACATACAAACAAACATACATAGGTACATGAACCCTGAAAACATAACTCCTTTTTTGGTTAGTCGTGTAAAAACCCTTATTGGCCTAGGCTTAGGCCAGGAAGTAGGCCTCAAAAAGATCATTTATCATAGTAGAATCTCAAAAAGATCTTTTTCCATCTTGACCTGACCGGAGACCGAATCCGGGACCCCAAGTTTCAGAAGCTAGGTCTTCACCACTGCGCTACAGATGCCAAAATGCAAATAAAATCGTTTCTTTAGAACACAATTTCTCTTGCAAGTCTCGCGCGAAGGAAATCTATTTTCATTACGGAGAAAAAACAAATTGATTGTAGTTGTTTGTCTGTCTGTACGCCGAATTAAGATAAATGGACTTGACATTGGTACAAACAGACGGCTTATGCGCAAAATGTCGCTTTCGCGAAATGTCCCCTAGTCGCAAAATGCCTCTTTTGCGGAATGTCGCTTTCGCAAAATGTCGCTTTCGCGAAATGTCTCTTTCGCAGAATGTCGCTTTCGCAAAATGTCGCTTTCGCAAAATGTCGCGACAGGGACTTGGAATTTCGGTTTTCAAAGCAAAATCATTTATTAACGGGTTACTCCCCCTCCCCCCCCCCCCCAGATAAAACCTATTTTAGTGCGTCAGATCTGGTACAGTTCTACCACTTTAATAAAGGATTTGCTTTGAAAACCGAAATTTTATTCTAAGTCCCTGTCGCGACATTTTGCGAAAGCGACATTCTGTGGAAGAGACATTCTGCGAAAGCGACATTTCGCGAAAGCGACATTTCGCGAAAGCGACATTTTGCGCATGAGCCAAACAGACAAGTGGATACATCCTAGTCCAGTGACTAGGATCACACTTAACTCCTTAATTCAGTAATTAAGGATGTTACTCAAACAAGGATGGTCAAACAAATGGCGACTTGTGCTACAGGCTTCTTTGAAGCCTTTTTCAGGCACCAGCTTCTCACAAAATACTTATTTAGTCGATTTATTTATATTGTTAATCTGCATACTTGTTTAAAGAATTTTGTGAGAGGAAATAAACATTTATTATTATTAAAAAAATAATAATAATAATTTTGATTAGTTTTCCAATGAGCGATTTTTCTGAAAGCTAAAGTAAGAAAAAAAAAATCAGTATAAAAAAGTCCCAACAGATGGGGTTTTATTGAAAGCCGAGTCGTAATAATGGTTGTATCTATATATATTGTACGCTTTTTATTGTCAGCCAAAGGCAGAAAAAAATCACATAACAGTTTGACAGTTGCACAAATCACAATATTGATACTTTTTTGATGTTTTTTATTAGGTTTTTTTTTTTTTAAATGCCGATACCGTGCATTTTTGCTTTTTGAATGGTCTTGCCTTTGATTGAGCGCCAGCTATGAATTCATATTGAACTATTTTTTTTTAATTTGGGTCTCGGAAAATTCCTCATTCTTTTTTAAAAGTTTTTTTTATTTGACTTGCAATGTATGTAAGTCATGGAAGTAATAAGTACTTTGTACAACAAAGTACTTACTACTTCCATGATGTAAGTATGTTCGTTCGGGTGAAATCTTAAAACTCAATTTTGAAGTAGATAGCGCAGTAAATAGAGCGAACCTTCCTAGGGGTTAATTACGTGCGGTCCAGTAACTCAATTTTTTTATATTATTGTTTAGGATGGTTGTAAGTATTTAAAATAAATATGGCACAATTGACTAGCTTTTGCACTCGCCGCCAAATTAGAAAAATAAAAAAAAACACCACTTTGTTCGGTTTTTCGCTTATATTTTCTTTTAAGTGCATTTTCGCTAGAAAAGTGTTCTACACAATGTTGTAGAAAATTAAATTTGCCGTTATTTACATTTTATATTTTGTTTCTAGGACTGACAGTTTCCGAGAAAAATATCCTTTGCCTTAAAAAATCTCATTTTTCAAACATTCGTCAATCTTTTAATTTAAAACGATGTACTTAATCCAGTCATGACCTATTCTAGGAGAAAAAGTAGCAGAACAAACATCGTAGGGAATTTAATTACCTGCAAAACGCAATTGCATATTTCTTAACCAACCCTGCAAGGTGGAGAGTAAAACTAAATGATAAAACAACGGAAATTGTTTTTTGCTATAATATTTTACTTTTTACTAACTGAATCTCGGTCCCATGGAAATTTCGGGATATAAAGTACCTTATGTGCTAGTCCTGATATTTTTCTACTAGTATACCAAATTTAATCGAAATCCGTCTAGTAGATTTTGTGTGATTAAGCAACAAATATCACATCCAAACTTTCCCATTTATAGTGTGATTCATTGCAGGTGAGTAATCGGTACCTGATTGGGACACTGTAAAAGAGTCTGTGGACATTATCAAGTACAGATATTAGATAATATTTGCTTCATCAGCAATAAAGATTGGGAAAGAAACCCGATTTTAAAATGAAAAAGTTTGGGTGTGATATTTCTTGCTCAATCTAAAAAATCTACTGGACGGATTTCGATAAAATTTGGTATGCTAGTAGAAAAATATCAGGGCTAGCACATAAGGTACTTTTTATCCCAATATTCCTATGGGAGTAAAGCCCCGGCTGCAGCTAGTAGACAATAAAATATGATAGCAAAAACGTAATATTTTAACTTTTACTTTTACTGCCTACTCCGTAGGGTTGGTTAAAAAAAATTACATGTGTTTTGTAGGCAATTAAATTTCATTCAATTTTTATTCCAATTTATATTTTTCTAGAGTAGGCCATAAATGAATTACAGCGCTCTGAAGTAAAAACTTTGACAAATTTCCAAATGCGATTAAAAAATGCGATTTTTTTAAAGTGCACATCTCCATAAGTATTAGTCCTAGAAACAAAATATAAATTGCACATTATAGGAAATTTATTTTTACAACGTTGTGTAGAACTCTAATGTAGCTAAAATGCATTTAAACGAAGGTGAGAGCGCAAATCTGAATAAAGTGGCAATTTTTTTTGGTTTTTCCAACATATGGCGGGCGTGGAAGGGGGGAGAAATTGTGCCTCTTGCATTTTAAACACTTACTAACCATCCTAAATAACATATCCAAAAATTCAGAACTATTGAACCATTTGTAAGTAAACCCTACCCTTAGCTCTATTTTGGTCTTTATTCAATGAACTATGGACGGATTTGTATTAAATTTGGTATACTAGTAGAAAAATACCAGAAATAATACATAGGTTACTTTATATCCTGAAATTCCCACGGGAGCGAAGACCCGAGGCGCAGTTAGCAGAAAATAAAATATTATAACAAAAAAAGCAATATTCCGTAGTTTTAATATTGAGTTTTACTCCCCATTCTGCAGGGTTGGTTAAGAAAAATGAAAATGCGTTTTGTAGGTAATTAAATTCCCTACAAATTTTGTTCCAATACTTATTCTCCTAAAATATGCCATAACTAGATTACAGCGTTCTGAAGTGAAAAGTTTGACAAATTTCCGAAAAAGAAGATTCTTTTAATTTTTTTTATGAGCACACATCTCGGTAACTATCAGTCCTAGATACAAAATGTAAAATGTAAATAAAAGGAAATTTAATTATCTACAAGATTTTGTTGAACACTTTCCTAGCAAAAATGCATCTAAACGAAAATATGAGCCTAAATCTAAAAAAAGTTTTTTTTTTTTTTAGTTTTTTTAAGATTACCACGGATGCGGAAACTTGGCAATTGTGCCCTTTTTATTTTGAATACTCACAATAATCCTACACAACATTTTAAAAAAATCACAATTACTGGACCGTTTGTAATTCGATTCTCGTCTATTTACTGCGCTATAGATATCTTTAACCGATTGAGCGGAAATTTTGTACACACGTTTAGTTTGGATGACAATACATAAAAGCTTTTTTTAAAGTGTTTTACTATTAATTACAACTATTATAGCTTTCGCTCTCCCGCGTGAATCCTAACTAACTAATCCTAACTAATATTATAAATGCGAAAGTGAGTTTGTTTGTTACCTTTTCACGCATTATCTACTGAACCAACCTCCCTTAAATTTCACATCATCATCATTACAACCGCAAAATATCCACTGCTGGATAAAGGTCTCCCCAAGATTTTGGGGATTTGCCATACGCACCACGCTTGGTAGGCGGGTTGGCGAGCGCAGTTTTTTGGCTTTGTGAGCTTCCGACGCTGCTGCCCATCGGAAGCATTTCTCTTAGTCGCCTCTTACGACATCCATGGAATGAGATGGAGTGGTCCTATTCTAACCCGGGAACCACACGGGTTAAATTTCACATACACATAGTCAAAAGTACTGAATAGGACATAGGGTACCTTTCATCCCGGGAAAAAGCACTGTTCCCGTGGGAAATTCACGCGGGCGAAGCCGCGGGCAAAAGGTAGTATATTATACATTTCTTTCAAATGATTCTGCCTGAGATCCGAAGGTATTAAGTCCGATTAAAAAGCTGTTTTCTCATTGCCAGCAGAATACGGAGCAGAATGGAAACTTAATTGACTATAAAAACAATTGGCTCGACCGCGCTAAGCCAGGAATCGCAAACAATGGAGATTAAAACGAATGCGTTTTCGATATTAGCAACGGAAAAACATTTTATTTTATCTACGATCAGCGGTGTACAACGTTTTGAACATTTGAGCAGATGTTTTGTAAGACAGCCAATATTAGCGAGGACATCTAACCATTTTTTTTTTTCTAAGGATAATTTATGTCTTTTATCGAAATCCGTCCAGTAGATTTGGGTGATAAAGTAACAAACATTCTCACAAACTGACATCTACACTTTAAAAAGGACGGTTTATTTTTCAGCTCTATATTACAATTTAAAAATGCACAGATATTGTCATTGAAAATAATTTCGAGAGGTATGAAGTAAAGCCTGACCAGGAATATAAAAACCCTCGCCATGTTGCGGAAAAGCAATAGAACTAATTTCGTATACTTGCAACTAATTTTAAAACCCATTTAACTTTCAATCAAGTGCGGATCCAGTAGGTATTTTTTTCTGGGAAGGGCACCGTTTTCCATTCTCGTGAATATTTCCGAGAAATTTTTAAGAAAGTTTCCGCTTATTCTTTGAAAATTTCGAGAACGGCACATCATGACATCACTAATGGTGGCGGATTATTTTTTTGGAAATACTTACTTGTAAGAAACTATTAACTATTAAATCATGTTATTTTAACAACTCGAATCTAAACTTGATATGTAGGTACTGTTATGGAAGCTGCCTCCAAAGTGTGTACACAAAATAGCAGTCGGGGGAGGGGTACGTGCCCCCGTGCTTGCACCCTTTAAATCTGCTATTGCTTTCAATAATGTTGCAATATAAAACCCATAAGTGCTGCCTCTAATTCAGGGTTTTTATATTTCTGGTCAGGCTTTAAGTAATTTTTTTTTAAAGAAATGTAGCGCTTGCTGCCTACATAAATAATTAATTTCTCCATCGTCTATGAATGTAGCGCCAAGATTTGTTAATTTGAACAAAGACATAGAAAAAACCTTAATAACTACTATTAAGGTTTTTTACTAAATACTAAAATTCGTTCTTTTACAAAGATACATATTTATTATTTATTTATTTTATTTTTATTTATAACATAGGGCGGCAAACGAGCAAGCGAGTCACCTGATGGTAAGCGATCACCGCTGCCCATGGACTACTGCATATACATATTATCACGCCTTTTTCCGTGGGGGTAGGCAGAGACTAGCGATTTCCATAGTTTAGGCGATGTCTAAAGTTAAACATAACATTAACTTTAAGTAATTTTATGACGTCAACTAACTAAAAAAACAAGTACCTATACGACGATTTCAAAGTGCTATTTTTTATCCCATTTCAATAAAATCATTTTCATTTAATTTCAACTATGAATAGTGAAGAGGAACCGAGAGAGATCTGTAAGGATCGTAGCAAGTGGAAATCGCTTACTTCTATCTACAAACATTGGACTTCAAGAAGATCAGATATCCTGAATAATAAAATAGCTATAGCTAGCCATCGCTTCGCAGTGCACCAAATCCTAACGAAACAAATTGAATACTTGCCACGCGCTTTCAAACTTACAGTTGCTTTCAGTCAGCAGCTTTGCTCGGTACCGTGAACTTGTTCAAAAGCTCAAAGCTACTGAGCTCAAAGCTAATCGGAGTTTAAATCTTGTGTGGACTGTGTTTGTGTTACTCGAACGGTTATGTTTTTATCAGTAACAATTGCTTTTTAGTGTTGACGCGCGTTTTTTTTTCTTTGATCTTTACATAAAACTATAACTGGTCTATATACATAGGAGATATTTAAGAAAAAACGTTTGAGAAGTAGGGAGAGGCCTTTGTCTAGCAGTAGGGCACCTACAGCTAAAAGAAGCCAAAATGTTGTATATAGAATTTTTGACTGTCTTTCTGTATAATTATGTTTGTAGCGCATCACGCAAAAATTACTTACTTAATAAAGATTGATGCGGTTTTCTCAATTGTATTGCTAAAGGTCTAACTTTATTGGTGTCATCTGGATAGGCTGCTTGGAACTCTCTCTCTCTCAGCCGAAAGACGTCCACTGCTGGACAAAGGCCTCCCCCAAACATTTCCACGTTGACCGGTCCTGCGCTGCCCGCATCCATGCGCATCCCGCGACCTTCACCAGGTCGTCGGTCCAGCTTGGAACCTAGATAATAGTAAATAGTATATTCCACGCGGACGTTGTCACGGGCAAAAGCTAGTTGGAAAAAGATTATTTTTCTCCTTCGGTTAATTAAACTATTGACGTATGAATTCTCGGGGCATAGCTTTTTATACTTCACTCCTATGGGAATTTCATAGTACCAAATTTCATCAAAATATTCATCATTATATTTAGTAGATTTTGCGTGATTGAGTTACAAACAAAGTCATACACAAACATACATTTAAACATTCGTACCATTTTAGTCGTATGTACCATTTATTATATATAAACCACTTATACTATATATAAGTAGGAAATTAAATAATATTTTACGGATACTCGAACAGAAATAATTTTAATTTTTAACTTAATAATTAATTTAAATTTAATTTTGGTACACCACACTGGGTACATGTTTAACTGCACTTTTTTGTCACCTTTATGCTGTTTTGCAAATATGTAAATCAATCCTAACTAATATTATAAATGCGAAAGTGAGTTTGTTACCGCTTCACGCTGTATCTATTGAACCAATCTTTATTTTTGGATCTTTGAGCATCTCAGATGCAATTTGTACTTAAACTCTCTCAAATAGAAATTAGATATGGTGAATAAATCAACCAATATGGTGAACCAATCTTCCTGAAATTTCGCATACACATAGTTAGAAGTACTGGGAAGGACATAGGGTACCTTTCATCACGGGAAAAAGCACTATTCCCGTGGAAAATTCATGCGTACGAAATCGCGGACAAAAGCTAGTTATGAATAATTATTATAAATCTGTTAGCCACTTCTGGATATCAGCCAGATTTCATAAAAGCTTTTGTATCACCGCCTTATCACTGATATCAGCAACTTGTTAATTCCCCTGATTACAGATTGATAGGATTATTGATTTTTAACTCACTTTAGTTACTTACTACAAATTTTTTTTGTGTACCGTAAAATGTAACCCCTGGATAGTGTAATTATTGCCAGATGTCCCGTATTTTATTTTTTATTTTACTTTCTTATAAATTCTATAGGCAACAATTAATAAACAGATAGTCATTTACAGGTCCTCACATCTAGAAACGGAATAAAGTAACATTCAATGAGGGATTTTCCGAGACCCAAATTAAAAAAAAATAGTTCCAGGTGACTTCATAGATGCTGGCGCTTAAGCAAAGGCGAGAGAAAAAGTTCCATACAAAAAGCAAAAATTCACGGGCTGGCATTAAAAAAAAAATAGTAAAAAAACATCTAAAAAGTATCAATATTGTGATTTGTGCAACTGTCAAACTGTTAGGTGATTTTTTTCTGCCTCTGGTTGGCAAGAATAAGCGCACCATAAAGGTTTAGCCATTATTACGACTCGGCTGATTATATACCTATACTGATTTTTTTTCTTAATTTAGCTGTCAGAAAATCGCTCATTAGGATCTCTTAAGAAAACCAGAATAAAGACAATAAACAATAAAGAATATTAATTATAAAAAAAATAAGTTCTCTCTCTCACAGCGTTAAGTTTTAAACTAGTTAAATTTAATTAATTTTAAATTTAATTTTACGGGACATCCCACGGGACGTCCTGTCTTCTTCTTCTTATACTTTATGACCTTTTCCCTTTTTGTGGGGTTGGCACTAGAGTTGCAGGATTATCGATAATTTGACAATCAATAGTTGACCTTACAAAATAGTCATACTATCGATAGTATTGACATGTATTGATGGTATCGATAGCCAATAGTTAGCAATACTATTGATGATAACCAAAACTATCGATGCTATCGATAGTATTGACAGTATCAATACTATCGATAGGCTTATCGATAGTGGTACTATTTTTCACAAGGTCACAACACTATTGACAATACTATCGATAGTCAACACTATTGCTGCAACACTAGTCGTCACAGTATAGATAGATAGATAAAGTCTTTATTTTCAACTACAAAACACACATACAGTACAGTATGTTAAGTTGCTCCAGTTCGATCGGTTGCTTGCAATCTCATTTGATACTCCCTACCAATGCACTCCTTGACACAATACATTCATCTTTTTATGAGTCTTCCTCTTTTTCTGTCCCCTTACTTGCGAATTAAGGGCTCTTCTAGTAATATGGTTTTCGTCTATTGGTTTTATTTTATTCCGTGTTTATGGCATACTAGCTGTTGCCCGCGGCTTCGCCCGCGTGAATTTCCCACGGGAACAGTGCTTTTTCCCGGGACGAAAAGCACCCTATGTCCATTTCAGTACTTCTAACTATGTGTATGCGAAATTTCAGGAAGATTGGTTCAGTAGATAGAGCGTGAAGAGGTAACAAACAAACAAACTCACTTTCGCATTTATAATATTAGTTAGGTTTATTAAATGTCCGGGACTTACCTACTTTGTCCCGTAATATATTCATTAGGTAAATCGATTAGTCTAAACAATTAACAATTTCACTATGCGCGAAGCTGGGGCTGCTGCTCGTGCGGCTGCCGGACAAAAGTATAACAAATATTCAATTCTGTCACGGAATTATGAATTTGTTCCGGTAGCCGTTGAGACAGCTGGCCCTTGGTGTGCGGAAGCAAAATCTTTTGTGAAGGATTTAGGACGCCGTTTAAGGGACCGAGGGCATGACATTCGCTCTGGATGGTACCTGATTCAAAGGATATCCCTTGCTATTCAGAGAGGAAACTCTGCCAGCGTAATGGGTACCTTTGAACCAGGCTCTGTCCAGGGTGGTATTTTTGATTAAATTAATTTTAATATATTTAATAATTTTATGGGTGGCCTGTGGTGTGGCCCTAGAATAGCACCAACCCATCTCTTCCCTGTGGGTGTCGTAAGAGGCGACTAAGGGATTTAAAACACCGGAGGATGGGCAGCAGCATCTTTCCGCGTACTATGCCATCACACTGCGATCGCCAACCCGCCTGCCAAGCGTGGCGATTACGGCAAAACCCCGGTTAATACACCCACAACACGGCCCCTAGTCCCCGGCGGCCCCGCTATCCCGGACTCTGGTAGCGGTCACGGTAACGGCGGGGCAGGGGGTGCTAAGAATCCCCGGCAGATGCCAGGCTACTTCAACCCCGACGACCCTTGGCCCTGGCAACGTACAACACGTGCACACTGCGGACCGACGAGAAGCTCGCTGAACTGGAGGAATAATTGAGCAGGTTACGATGGGATATTGTAGGATTATGTGAAGTCCGAAGAGAGGGGGAGGACACCATGATCCTCAAATCCGGAAACCTGCTCTATTTCCGGGAGGGCGACCAACTGTCCCAGGGTGGTGTCGGGTTTATCGTCCACAGGTCCCTCGTCAACAACGTGGTCCAGGTCGAGAGTGTTTCGGCGAGGGTAGCGTACCTTGTACTCAGAATTACCAAACGGTATTCGTTGAAGGTAATACAAGTGTACGCACCGACCGCAAATCACTCCGACGACGAGGTGGAGACTATGTATGAGGATATTTCTAAAGCCATACATAGCTCCCAGACCCACTATACCGTTGTGATGGGGGACTTTAACGCGAAACTGGGCAAACGAAGCGATAATGAGCTGAGAGTGGGGAATTTTGGATATGGAAGGAGAAATGCACGCGGTCATCTGCTGGCCGGCTTTATGGAGAAGGAGGGCCTCTTTATGATGAACTCCTTCTTCAAAAAGCCAAAACAGCGAAAGTGGACGTGGTTACATCCTAATGGCGTCATAAAAAATGAGATAGACTTCATCTTATCGACAAAGAGGCACATATTCAATGATGTCTCTGTGATCAATGCCGTAAAAACAGGAAGCGATCACCGAATGGTAAGAGGCACATTGAATCTGAGAACGAAACTTGAAAGGTGTCGACTGATGAAGTCTACGCTCCGACCAGCGCCCATCCAGCTCCAAAACCCCGAGAGCTTTCAGCTCGAGTTGCAGAATCGCTTTGAATGCCTGGGAGACTGCGAAAATCTGGACGATTATAATGACAGGTTCGTGCAAATTGTCCAAACAGCTGGGTCTAAAGCCTTCAAAACCCGCTGCTCAAAAGGAACCAAAAGATCTCGGACCTCACCAACAAACTCATGGAAGAAAGACGAAACTTGGTTCTGCAGTCCTCTGATGATGCTGCTCAGTATCGACGTCTAAACAGACAGATCTCCAAGTCCCTAACTCACGATTTGCGCCAATTCAATACCGACCGTATTGAAGAGGCGATTAAGCGTAATAAGGGCTCAAAAGTTTTTGCAAGGGATCTGTCTGTTGGTCAAAGTCAACTGACCAAGCTGAAGACTGAGGAAGGCAGAATCATTTCGTCGAAGCCGGAGCTGTTGGAAGAGGTTGAGAAGTTCTACGGGCAATTATACGCGAGCGTACGCGCACCTGTCATAAATCTGGCCAAAGATCCAAGAGCCAGATTGACCCGACACTACACCGAAGATATCCCAGACGTCAGCCTATACGAGATTAGAATGGCTCTCAAACAGTTAAAAAACAATAAGGCACCGGGTGACGATGGAATCACGGCTGAGCTTCTGAAAGCAGGTGGAACGCCGGTATTAAAAGCTCTTCAGAAGCTATTTGATTCCGTCATACTCGAGGGACGAACGCCTACGGCATGGCACAGAAGTGTGGTGGTACTTTTCTTCAAAAAAGGGGACAAAACCTTATTGAAGAATTATAGGCCTATCTCACTTCTGAGCCATGTCTACAAACTGTTTTCGAGAGTCATTACGAATCGTCTCGCTCGCAGGTTTGACGACTTCCAGCCTCCCGAACAAGCCGGTTTCCGAAAAGGCTTTAGTACCGTGGACCACTTACATACGCTGCGGCAGATTATACAGAAGACTGAGGAGTATAATCAGCCATTATGCTTGGCGTTTGTGGACTACGAGAAAGCCTTCGATTCGATCGAGACCTGGGCTGTGCTACAGTCTCTCCAACGGTGCCAAATTGACTATCGATATATCGAAGCGCTGAAGTGTTTGTACGAAAACGCCACCATGTCGGTCCGCCTCCAGGATCAAGGCTCGAAACCTATCCAGTTGAAGCGAGGGGTGAGACAGGGAGACGTTATATCTCCAAAACTGTTCACCGCCGCCCTGGAAGATGTTTTCAAGCTTCTGGACTGGAGCGGACTCGGCATCAATATCAACGGCGAGTACCTCACTCACCTTCGATTCGCTGACGATATCGTAGTCATGGCTGAGACCTTGGAAGACCTAGGCACAATGCTCGATGGCCTCTGTAGAGCCTCTCAACAAGTGGGTCTAAAAATGAACATGGACAAGACGAAAATCATGTCTAATATCCGTGTCGCACCCACTCCTCTAAAGGTTGGAGACTCTATACTCGAAGTTGTTGACAATTATGTATACCTGGGACAAACAGTTCAGTTAGGTAAGTCCAACTTCGAGAAAGAGGTCAACCGTCGAATCCAACTCGGCTGGGCAGCGTTCGGGAAGCTTCGCGATATCTTCTCGTCCAAAATACCGCAGTGTCTCAAGACTAAGGTCTTTAACCAGTGTGTGTTGCCAGTAATGACATACGGAACAGAGACGTGGTCGCTTACTATGGGCCTCATAAGAAGGCTCAATGTCACCCAAAGGGCGATGGAGCGCGCTATGCTCGGAGTGTCCCTGCGTGATCGAATCAGAAATGAGGAGATCCGTAGGAGAACTAAAGTAACCGACATAGCCCGCAGAATCGCCAAACTTAAGTGGCAATGGGCGGGGCACATAGCTCGCAGAACAGATAGCCGTTGGGGCAGAAAAGTTCTCGAGTGGCGACCACGAACCGGAAAACGTAGTGTTGGCAGGCCTCCCACTCGGTGGACCGACGACCTGGTGAAGGTCGCGGGTTGCGCATGGTTGCGGGCAGCGCAGGACCGGTCGTTGTGGAAATCCTTGGGGGAGGCCTTTGTCCAGCAGTGGACGTCTTTCGGCTGAGAGAGAGAATAATTTTATAGGTAGTATTATTTAGTTTAGTATATTAATATTTTTAATTTAGTTTAGTTTTAGTAGTTAATTTTATACCATATGTTTTTTTTACAATTTGTTGAGAAATAAAAAAAATCACAAATAAATAAATTGTGGAAATCCTTGGGGGAGGCCTTTGTCCAGCAGTGGACGTCTTTCGGCTGAGAGAAGAGAAATAAAATATTAATATTTATTTATTTTTTAAAAAGTTCGAATGAAATGACACCAGAGCCACCAAGAAAATGGATAAAACAACCCTTCTAGTGCTTCTATTGAAATTTCAAGTCTACTTGTGCTATGAAAACGTTGATGATTTCTTTCAAAATGTCAACGAGAAAATAGTGAAATTAAACCAGCTGTCTTCAGAAATAGCATGGAAATCCTCTATAGAACCAGACGATCCTATCTTGCCACAAATATCTGCTGAGTACCAGAAAAAAAGGATCATATGGCAACAAAATGTGTGCGATGAACTGGCAATACCCCGTCATTTGCTGAATAGCACTCATAGGAGAATGACGTACCTTTTGTGCCGGGGGCCTAGATTTAATTTTAAGGAAGCAAGGTGCGTGCTACAATAACAACGTTATACTTTTTGACACTGAATCTGCTAGAGAAAAAGTTATTCAAATTCCGGACTAACATGACCTAATTCTCTGCCTATTTTAGAACTATGCTCTTTTCCGTTTAACTACGTTTTCTCATTTATTTTCTTCATTTCACACACTAGCAACTAGGGTGCAGATTTCCGTACATAAAAAGTCTACTTCGTTCACCCAGGTGATATCACCCAGGTAAACAGAGTGGAATATACCTCTTTTTCTTTACCTGAAGCGGAGGTCTATGCTCAGACAGATTGGTATACAAACTCAGAAGGCATGAGTAAGATTCGAATCTGGGACCACAGGTGAAAGTCTTTAACATTCGACCACCACCGCAACAACCAACCCAATTACAGACCCTAAACCTGGATCCTTTTAAGCACTCATTAATAAATATGGTTAACAATTTACCATTAATTTTATTCTTTTAGATATCTAACGGCCTTGTACAACAAACTTCAGTCTACATACTCAAATTTCAAAGTATGTTTGCCTGCAGAAAGTGCTATACCAAAATCAAACTTATCGGAAATCGAAAACATAATTTACAACAATTTAAAAGCCGAAAATAAAATAAATATCGAAAAAAAAGCAATCAATTCATTGAACGAAATTGTGTGTCTCAATGGTGAAAATGATTTCGAGAATTTGATGTCATTTTCCAAAAATCATGAAGTTTTGAAATGGCTTTGGTTGACTTGGAGAGAAATGGGACCAATGATGAAGAGACCATATGGAGAATTGGTTGCAATTGAAAATACAGCCTCCCGTAGAAATGGTACGTAGAAAATAAATTTTCTTTCTAGTTGATTCTCTCGTTGCTTTTCTTTGTTTCCTAAATAAGGGTTGACGTATATGTGGAATAAACATGACGAATTTTTTGGCAATATCAGTGAATGTATTCAACCGTAATATCAAACTTTCTCACGATGTTTTTACGATGATTCACAAGTCAACGTTTTAAATTCGATCATTTCAAAGCATCGAGATGTAATTCAAAGTCAAATTATTTCATTAAAACTTGTCCTTCAAAAAAAGCTTTTTCTCGTCGAACACTAATTATAAAATCATATCATTATTATAAGTCACAAAGCTAAAAACTACTATTATTTTTGAAACGGCTCTACTGAGAAGAAATGCCGAAAGAAACTCATTAAATAGTCATGGTTGCAAGCTCTAGCAGTTTGTTTGAGATTTAGGTATACGACGACATTTCGGAACGAAATGACCACTGCTGAGAAGAACCACTTAGAAATAATATAACTATAGCCACATTTCTAGGATACTCCGACATTGGCGAAGCATGGCGTGACGAACTCGAGGTTCCAAACCTGAGATCTCTCTGTCGTCATCTGTACAGCAAAATCAAACCGTTTTACAAGCTCCTTCATGGAGTAGTAAGGTTCTTTCTGAGGAGGAGGTATGGGGAGCTTGTGCCGAAGAAGGGATATATACCAGCTCATTTATTTGGTAAATTTTTGCCTAACTTTTCTCTAAATATTTCGACTTTAGAATTCAATTATAAAAGACAAGCATACAGCGTTTTTTAATTTTGATCTACGAATATTTTCACGTTCATTCTAGCGAACTCCGTGGTCAAAGAATATATGTGACAGTCCACAAGGTACCTTATGGGCGTTGGCACTTACTTCATTGTGCTTATTATAAGCCTAGTAAACCTGTACAATTTGTATTTCTGAATGACTTATGCGCTAATGACTATAAGTTACCTTTTCCCGTGGATTGACACATATTCTTTACAAAGATGTTGAGACTTCACGGTCGCATTTGCTCCCAAAATTATTTTAAGCTCAAGCAAAAGTTTACAATGCAAAGTTACTTACGTCTTAGTCTTAGTCGTACTAGAATATTTGCTGACTAAAATGCTCATTATACGTAAGTACTTAAGTAAGTCTATCATCGCCTTAATACTAACATTAGTTCGGATAATAATTAACTTTCTCAGGAGAATAATTTATTTTGTTATTTCAGGCAATCTGTGGTCACAAAGCTGGGACTCCATCATTGATCTTATAACTCCACAGACTATAGATCTGAACGAAAGTATCAGGCGACAAAATTGGACTGTGTTTCATATGGTAATTGTAAAAAAATCATTTATCGAGTCTCGTGCTGTCTCTGTCTTGCTACAAATTTCAAATATGCTAGTAAATAGTGATATATTTGATTTCAAAAAGTTATATTTTTATTTAAAACTTGTTGAATGTTTCAAGAATTTTTTAAGGGACAATTAACACAGACTGAGCTAGCCCCAAAATAGGTTTCCTTGTGTCATGGGATACTCGTTCAACGATACTATATTTTAGAACAGATACATTAAGTATAGATAAACCTCCAAAACCCAGGCTTGATCTGATCTGAAAAAGACAGGCTTAATCTAAAATTACCATTTTCCATCTTGACCTTAATCAGACCCGGGACCCCGTGGATCAGAGGCAAGAACTTTAATTGAATCCTAATCTTTTTAGTCCAAAGCGATTTATATCTTTGATTTTGCGGTTTAAAACATTGTTTGTAATAGAATAAAATTTGTTTGTAGATAAATAATGATTGTATGAGATTTTAGTTGATTAGCTGATTTAAAAATTATAAGTCTCAATTTGTATCCTTTACGTGCAATAAACCTTTTTTACACCCCACAATACAGCACTTCATTGTTTAATGAGCACAATCTAAAATTTCGCGTAACTTTGACACATCTGCGGCACGTGTTAACACTGTGAAGTGAACTCCGCGAATGCGACAATAGTGACGTCTGGTGGCAAATAGTTAGAAACCTCAAGTAGGTCGACTGGGGACAGGTCTACTAGCTTATGAACAGCTCTTCTTCATATGTACTCTGTGATTTTTACTTACTTAATATATTTGCATGCCTAGCTAGGTTAAGAGTGAGGAGACTTATGTAACTGTACTACCTATTTGTTTATGTATTGTATGAATATTACACTACCGCACAAGCCAACGAGAGAGTGTCTTATTTTAAGTAAAATAAACTTGTATTAAGCATAAAAAAATATTAATTACAGGTGAAAAGAGCAGAAGACTTCTACCAGTCTCTCGGACTGCCCGCCATGACAGATTCGTTTTGGCGGGAATCCGTTTTTTCGCGGGAAAGCGACGCCACGAGGTGCCATGGCGCTGCTGCAGACATGTTTCGGAATGGCGACTATAGGTGACGTCATTGAAGTTTGGAATAATTAACCAAATGAGGGTTACCGTTACCGTCCGTCGGTCTATTAGATGGTATAATACTGTCATTTTAATTTGACAACTGATACCAGCAGAAAACCAATGCTTTGCTCATCACAGCTGTGAGCAAAGATTTTCACTGAGTTTTGGCCTTCTTGAATTGCTGCAGCGCACACTTGCTGAATCTGTGTATTGTTAGTTTTAGTTCTTATAAGCATGTGTGTGCTAAGCTTTTCCAAATAAAATTTTCATTCATTCATTCATACCAGTATTGTACCATCTGACAGACCTCACTCGCCAGTAGTATCACCTAGTGAGCGGAAAAAGGTTAACCCTCATTGATGTGTCATCATCAAGTGTAAATGATTTGCCATATATTGTTCATCATTGCGGCTAACCCTCATTGAGGTGTCATCATCAAAGTGTAAATGATTTGCCACTGATGTCGCCATTTCACAAATTGTTTCCAATTTAGATACTGCAACGTGCGTAATAACCATATTACGTACCTATGTTGTTAACAACTTGTTCTTCATTGAAAATCAGATATGGGTCTTTATATTGTTCATCATCAAACTCACTTTTAAAGGTATCTTCTTGCAAGAGAATTCCAACCGTACTCTTTAAAAGACACTTCTTGGCCACTTCCACAACTTCCTGAGGCGGTGTTTCCGATACCGATACGACATTGGAACCTTCAAGAAACGAGTCTACGTCTTCTTGTTCTTATTATATTACAGGCTAATCTACTGCTCGGGAACAACAATGCAAGATTTCTACGTCCTCCACCATGAAATGGGACACATCCAGTATTACATGGCTTACGAAGATCAGCCTGGATTATTTAGGGTAAGACTCGTGAATGTAGCTATTAGAATTAATTACATTATTATCTTTGATATCTGAGGACGCTAGTTACAGTTGAGGCGATCCGAGGGCAGGCAACTACTTTGCACAGCGAATTGCTATAGCGGTGCAGAGGGATGAGCCTTCTGGGAACTCTTCCTCGCGGCGACGTGCTGGAACCTCTATATTATTTATGATATTAGGAAATACTGTACTTTTTAGTTTTAACAGTTGATGATTAATTGATAACAAAGACAAATAAATTACATTATTTGAGCGTTTTAACCCGTGGTTTTAACCTTTAGCTCATCAGCTTTTTAGGCTTTTATCTAAAACGCTTATTGATACGGGACCAAATTTTCTGGCAAACATCAGGCTCAAAGGATCTGCCATTCAACTTGGCAATACTACCAACCTTCTAGGCACATTACAAGTTTTACTAAGACTCATTGATATTGTTAATTTGTGCCATTACTTTGAAAACCTTTCTGTACAAACTACAATGCTACTTGATTTGAAACTACTAATAGTTGAACTTTCGAATACACATTATTTCATACAGAATAATATATTTATATTGATTTAAAAATGTGTCCTTGAAATTGTTTCAGCAAGCCAACACGGCATTGCACGAGAGCATTGGAGACGCTATTATGTATGGCGTGATGACACCTCAGCACTTACATAGACTTGGCTTAATAAATGATACTATATTATATAATAATGGCATGGAAAGAGAGATCCCTAATTTTGATAACAATATAAACCTTGATACTGAAAACATAGCAAATTTTGAATCAGCACTTGATAATAATGAACAAATGGGAAGTGAAAATATTGATTCAAGTGTTGTTAAAAATGATGGCATAGAATTTGATACAACAGATGATATACTGATGCTAAAACAAGCTTTAAATAAAATACCACAGATACCATTCTCGCTTGTAATAGATGAGTATCGATGGGAGTATTTTGAAGGAAGTATTCGAAGAGGTGATGAAAATCGTGTCTTTTGGGAGATGGTGGAAGATTTGAGTGGAATAACCTCTCCCAGTGAGAGAGGCGAGGAATATTTTGATGCAGCAGCGAAATTTCATGTTCCTGATAATACGCCATATATACGGTAAGATAATTCATATGTCTTTGCCGTTCATATAATCCGCCATCTGTGTGGCCGCCACTGGTGGACAGTGGCAAATTTTTGACAAAGTTGTGCTACACCAATGGTAGACACCATTGGTGTTCAATGATTCATATCATGTGATTCTTTTAAAATTAATAAATAAACGTCAATCATACTTTCAGGTACTTCCTGAGCAGCTTCCTCCAGCACCAGATCTTCGAGTCGCTGTGCAAAGCAGCAGTGTTTGGCAGGCGTGTCGTCACCGAGGATATCCCTGACACGATCGCCCTTAACCGGTGTGATATTTACGGGTCTAAGATTGCGGGAAGGATGCTGAAGTAAGTCATAAACATTTTGAACCCTCAATCATAATACAGTACAGAGCAGTGATTCCAGACAATTTTCAGAAAAAGGAATAAATTAATGTCAAAGAAATGTATTCCTTTTCCTGACAATTGTCTGGAATCACTGCTATGTACTGTTTTCTGTTTCTGAGTTTTATTTATGCAATTAAATTGAGGTCTATGATAAAGAGACATATTGTGGAGATGGAGAAGCGAAATATGTTCAAAACTTTGACACTTTTAATTTTTTTCCTCTTAAGGGCTATTGTTATGCAACTATTTCAGGCTTCTTGTTACCCATGGGCACCATATAATTTATATAACTGATATGGCGGTAACTACGCCCCTGAAGTCAGCATTAGAAAAAAACAATGTGTTGGCGCTGAATCCTGGATAATGTGTATGAGTAGGACTGTAATTTTATAGGCGTTGAATAGAGAAGAACTTTGTAAATTGTGACAAGTTAGAGAGCTTCGTGAGTGGCTCGTAGGTGGACAAGGATGGAATCGCTAAGATGGCTGTGTTTCCTTCCACAGTTCGGAAAGTTGCCAGGATTCGGCCTCAACACAAAGAGACCATTGATAAAACTGAATCCTGATCAATAATTAGTTTAATATTTTATTATATTACTTTATTAGTTTTATTATTAATATAATTAGTAATTTTGATCTTTCCAGAGACCTAATGTCACAAGGTCACTCAGAACATTGGAAAGATATATTGTCCACTTCGATTGGCGTGGACGAAATATCAGCTTCGTCGCTTCTGCGATACTACCGTCCTCTACAGAAGCAACTAGAGAGATTCGTCGAAAAATACCATATACCGATCGGCTGGTAATGAGTTAATGTTTACCACAAAGCAGATAAAACTAAAAGTCATGTATAAATAACATATCAAAAGTCACAAATTTTCTTTCAAAACTTCACCACCGTCCAGAATGGCTGGTTGCCAGCGGCGCGCCTGAAACTGAGTACATTTATTCAATAATTGCTACCTATATGCAAATATTTGTTACTTTTTGCAAAAAAATGCTATCTATAACATATCCTGAGAAATGTTACTGTCTTGGTGAACAGCAAAGACTTTAACTTGTTTTTTTTAAAGAATGAATTAAATTAATCAACGCTGTCTTTTATAGAATAGAGACGTTTTGTGGTAAGATTGGTAGCATTTTATTGGATTATATTGCTTCGCTGTGTACTTTTCAATTTAATAAATGATAAAAAAATGCAAATGTTGACAATTACGTTTTTCAGTATTTCCTCCAGTAAAATTTTCCTACAGTAAAATTATTTTATACTCTGTAGCGTTTAAGTAACTTATTTTCTTACTTTATTTTTTTTTTCAAATCATTACTTGACGATTACCGCCATCTAACGGCAGTAGTCCTATACACATTAGTAACCGAATATTTATCAAACTTATTCGGATCTAAACTCGAAAATTCAGGAAAAAAAATAACAAACATATACAAACAATAAATACATTTTATTTAACTTAAATTAAATTATTACAAACGACAATTTGTTCACATACCTAAGAATAATAGTAATGAAAAAAAAAAGAAAACCATTAAAAAATAAATTAGAAGCGATTGGAATAATTTATTTAAAGCCTTCTTAATTATCCTTAATTTATTTACATTTAAACATAGAAAAGTATTTATAAAAGAAAAAAATGTAAAAAAATATTTATTCTCTGTACAACTATTTAACAAATTATTTACAAAATGCTAAGGCACTTATGAATTAAGTATATGTATTTTCTGTCACTTGGTTAAAACTGGTAGTCTTCTCTTGAAATCAATATCACATTTAGCTAAGTATAATGTCAAATATAATGGAAAAAAGTAAAAAATGTACTATAATGTACTTTCGTATACGTTTTTGTTTTGATTTTCGGTAAAGATATAACAGTTTTTTTCTCTCTCCCAATTTTGGGATTGTATTCTTTTTGTTGGTTGTTTAAATCAATAAAATATGCATTGTACATACGATTTTTTTAGATCATTCCTTTCAACACTGAATTTGTAATATAAGCCAAATAGATAACAATATTTTCAGCCATATTTATTTGCGGTTATCAATATTTAGTTATTCAACTTTACAGTTAGATAACGTATGATATAGGTACTTTTGCCTGGTTTTGGACTCTTTAGTTCCGATTTTGACTATTTTGCGAACATTCTAGATAATCCTTTGACAGGTATATCCGGTTTTCTCCGTTAGGAGGCGCTAGTTTACTGGATTTATGTTAGTTTCTTAACTGCGCAGTGATTGGGTGCGTAGCGCATGTCAGTTAACAGTGACATAAATGTCGAATTTGACACACAGGACGACGACACTAGCGCCATCTACGTCAAGCTTTTCAGATTACCTGCTGTCTGTCGTGCTTTTCTTACCTTTTAGCTGGTAAGTTCAAGCTTTCTTTGATTAGGTAAATCAACAACCTGAATTACCGAAAAGCTGCAATTAAATTCGAGCTTCGTAAAAGCATATTCCACAAGTTGACTCGATAAAACCAGTGAATCGAGACCGCGTGAAATCGAGCTGACGTGAATCGTGCGATCATGTTTCAAGATTTAGAATCGGACTCATGTTTCCCTACAAAGTAATATAAAAATAATTTAGCGAAGAGGGCTACCACCAAGATTACCACTCATTCTACGCCTTCTGAACTGAGTTTTCATTCCACACCTCTAAGTAGCGACCATCTCTTTGCTAAAGTGGTAACGGTGGTAACGGTAATTAGTAATGGTGTTGGTTCGCGGTGAAAATGACTCGTGAAGAAGGTAGCAGTGTCGGTAACTTGTGACAGGGTAGTGCAGTGGTAATCTTGGTCATAGCCACAAGAATAAAGAAGCAATTTTGTTTAGTCAACTGATGGAATACGCCTTAATCAAGAACAGCACGGTTACGTCCCAATTTATTACTGCTACGAGAGGGTAGTAGCATGTGAGATCCAGTCTACAGTGTGCGCCACTCTGTGGTATATCCCTGGTTGTCCCCGACTTGCGCAGGAGTACCCGGCGGAGACCACTCCGATGAGGTACCATCTTCCTGCTCGCTCTAACATGAGAGGTCCCCCGCTGTCTCCCTGGCAGCTGTCCTTGCCTCCCCCTCGGTAGCCAGCGCAGAGCATCTCAGGGTATATGACTACGTTTATACCTGGAAACAAGTATGGAAAAATTACATTTTATGGGACAGACCAAAGTTTTCATAAAAATCAACCGGAAACGCAACTTTTAATGATGAATTGCCTCTGAATCACAAGGGTTCGATACTCGGTCAGGTAAAATAATCTTCAGCCGCAGTCGTGACCTAGGACTCAGTGCCTAGTACTGGTCCAGGAAGTCGAACCCTAGTTCTTGGAGGCAGAACTTTATTATTATTATTTATTATTATTATTATATTTATTTTCATATACACAACAATTTACAATATAAGTGAACAGTGTACAAGTGTGTATGATCTAAGATAAAGTAAAGCATCTCTTACCATTAGCTCTGTGCAACCCAGTGCCACCTCTCCAGCACTTTCCACTCTACTTGGTTTGGCTGGCTGGCTGGCCCAAGAAGACGACTCTTATTCTAGGTATTCTAGGAGACATTGACTTTACAATCTAAGAAAACTAATATTTCTCTTACGATTAGCTCTGTGCCACCTCTCGCAGACCCTTATCCAGCACTGGCACGTCCTTCGCCTGAAAACTCAGTGCCCAGAAAGTGTAACCCTCGTTCTGAGAGGCAGATAACTTTATGATCTAAGAAAAATTAAAGTATCTCTTACCATTAGCTCTGTTCCACCTCTAGCAGACCCAATTGTTCAGCACGGGCTCTGGACTCAGCGCTTCCCACTCTACTTGACCTGGCTGTCTGGCCCAAGAAGACGACTCTCATTCTAGGAGACAGATTGACTCAATCTAAGAAAAACTAATATTTCTCTTACCATCAGCTTTATACCATCTCTCGCAGACCTAGTTATTCAGCACGGGCTCTGGACTCAGCGCTTCCCACTCTACTTGGCCTGGCTGGCACAAGACGACTCCCATTCTAGGAGACAGATTGACTTGACAATCTAAGAAAAACTAATATTTATTTTACCATTAGCTCTGTGCCACCTCTCGCAGACCCTATTATCCAGCACTGGTACGTCGACCGCCTGAAGACTCAGTGCCCAGTAATAGTCTAAGCGGTCACGGGAATTTTCGTAACGATCAGGGAAACGGATAGACTTGCTTTTATGGGTTGTAGAGTAGTCCCCTAATGTGAATGATGTCGGTCTGCCGGCTCTCAGTGGTAGCTTCTTCGAGCTATAGGGCCTGGAAAGTGCTTCATTGTTGCGAAAAAAAAACGATCTGAGAAATGGTTAGTTTAAGTACATATTCAAAGTATGGCATCTCCGCATGTGAAACAAGTTGGTCTGCCGGCTGTCAGTGGTTGCATTTCAGAGCTATGAGGCGCGCAAGTCACTGCATAGTTACAAAAAAAAACGATAAGAGAAATGGTTAGTTTTAGTACCAATTGGAAGAATGGTGTATCCACAGATGAAACGAGTTGGTCTGCCGGCTGTCAGTGGTTGTATTTCAGGAGCTATCATCGTTCACGTAAGTCGCTTATTTAAGGAAAAAGTCTAAAAAAACATTGAAAAGCGGGAAAATAGGCAAATTTTTCTAGTTCATGCCAGCCGCTGTCGTATCTGCGTATGTTTGACCCAACCTCAAACTTGCGCCGCGCACCACCGCACTGTGGGGAAAAAAATCGCCTCTAGAGAAAAAAGGTTTTCTTCAGAAAATCTACGTCGATTTTGGTAAAAACTGATTATGTATTTCATTTTTGATCTTAATAAGAAGACTTTTTATTAATACTATTTTTGCTAACATTGCATTCTTTTAATAGGTACTAAAACTGACCATTTCTCTTACCGTTTTTTTCGTAACTAAGCAGTGACTTTCGCGCCTCATAGCTCTGAAATGCAACCACTGACAGCCGGCAGACCAACTTGTTTCACATGCGGAGATGCCATACTTTAAATATGTACTAAAACTAACCATTCCCCAGATCGTTTTCTATTTTTTGCAACAATGAAGCTCCTTCTAGCCTTAAAAGCTCAAAGTGGCAACCACTGATAGCCGGCAGACCAACTTGTTTCACATGAGGAGATGCCATATTTTGAATATGTACTAAAACTAACCATTTCTCTGATATGTTTTTTTTTCAACAATGAAGCCCCTTCCAGGCCCTAGGTATAGCTCGAAGTGGCAACCACTGAAGGCCGGCAGACCAACTTGTTTCACCTGTGGAGACACCATTCTTTCAATAAGAACTAAAACTGACCATTTCTTTTACCGTTTTATTTCGTAACTATGCAGTGACTTTCGCGCCTCATAGCTCTGAAATGCAACCACTGACAGCCGGCAGACCAACTCGTTTCACATGCGGAGATACCATACTTTGAATATGTACTAAAACTAACCATTCCTCGGATCGTTTTCTATTTTTTGCAACAATGAAGCTCCTTCTAGCCTTTATAGCTCAAAGTGGCAACTACTGACAGCCGGCAGACCAACTTGTTTCACATACGGAGATGCCATACTTTGAATATGTAATAAATCTCAAAATCGAAAAACAATTTCTCTGATCATTTTTTTTTCGCAACAAGCTCGAAGTGGCAACCACTGAGAGCCGGCAGACCAACTCGTTTCACCTTTACTTATTCAAAGTATGGCATCTCCGCATGTGAAACGAGTTGGTCTGCCGGCTGTTAGTAGTTGCCACTTTGAGCTATAGGGGCTGGAAGGGGCTTCATTGTTGCGAAAAAAAAAACGATAGAGAAATGGTTAGTTTTAGTATATATTCAAAGTATGGCATCTCCGCATGTGAAACAAGTTGGTCTGCTGGCTGTCAGTGGTTGCATTTCAGAGCTATGAGGCGAGAAAGTCACTGCATAGTTACGAAAAAAAAACGGTAAGAGAAATGGTCAGTTTTAGTACCTATTGAAAGAATGGTGTCTCCACAGGTGAAACAAGTTGGTCTGCCGGCCTTCAGTGGTTGCCACTTCGAGCTATACCTAGGGCCTGGAAGGGGCTTTATTGTTGCGAAAAAAAATTATCAGATAAATGGTTAGTTTTAGTATATATTCAAAATATGGTATCTCCGCATGTGAAACAAGTTGGTCCGCCGGCTGTCAGTGGTTGCCACTTTGAGCTATACCTAGGGCCTGGAAGGAGCTTCATTGTTGCAAAAAATAGAAAACGATCTGAGAAATGGTTAGTTTTAGTACATATTCAAAGTATGGCATCTCCGCATGTGAAACAAGTTGGTCTGCCGGCTATCAGTGGTTGCCACTTTGAGCTATACCTAGGGCCTGGAAGGAGCTTCATTGTTGCAAAAAATAGAAAACGATCTGAGGAATGGTTAGTTTTAGTACATATTCAAAGTATGGTATCTCCGCATGTGAAACAAGTTGGTCTGCCGGCTGTCAGTGGTTGCATTTCAGAGCTATGAGGCGCGAAAGTCACTGCATAGTTACAAAAAAAAACCGTAAAAGTAATGGTCAGTTTTAGTACTTATTGAAAGAATGGTGTCTCCACAGGTGAAACAAGTTGGTCTGCCGGCCTTCAGTGGTTGCCACTTCGAGCTATACCTAGGGCCTTCATTGTTGCGAAAAAAAATGCTTAGAGAAATGGTTAGTTTTAGTACATATTCAAAGTATGGCATCTCCGTATGTGAAACAAGTTGGTCTGCCGGCTGTCAGTGGTTGTCACTTTGAGCTATAGGGGCTGAAAGGGGCTTCATTGTAGCGAAAAAAAAAACGATCAGAGAAATGGTTAGTTTTAGTATATATTCAAAGTATGGCATCTCCGTATGTGAAACAAGTTGGTCTGCCGGCTGTCAGCGGTTGCCACTTTGAGCTATAAAGGCTAGAAGGAGCTTCATTGTTGCAAAAATAGAAAACGATCTGAGTAATGGTTAGTTTTAGTATATATTCAAAGTATGGCATCTCCGTATGTGAAACAAGTTGGTCTGCCGGCTGTTAGCGGTTGCCACTTTGAGCTATAAAGGCTAGAAGAAGCTTCATTGTTGCAAAAAATAGAAAACGATCTAAGGATTGGTTAGTTTTAGTACATATTCAAAGTATGGCAGCTATGAGGCGCGAAAGTCACTGCTTAGTTACGAAAAAAAACGGTATGAGAAATGGTCAGTTTTAGTACCTATTAAAAGAATGCAATGTTAGCAAAAATAGTATTAATAAAAAGTCTTCTTATTAAGATCAAAAATGAAATACATAATCAGTTTTTACCAAAATCGACGTAGATTTTCTGAAGAAAACCTTTTTTTCTCTACCCACAGTGCGGTGGTGCGCGGCGCAAGTTTGAGGTTGGGTCAAACATACGCAGATACGACAGCGGCTGGCATGAACTAGAAAAATTCGCCTATTTTCCCGCTTTTCAATGTTTTTTTAGACTTTTTCCTTAAATAAGCGACTTACGTGAACGATGATAGCTCTGAAATACAACCACTGACAGCCGGCAGACCAACTCGTTTCATCTGTGGATACACCATTCTTCCAATTGGTACCAAAACTAACCATTTCTCTTATCGTTTTTTTTTTTTGTAACTATGCAGTGACTTGCGCGCCTCATAGCTCTGAAATGCAACCACTGACAGCCGGCAGACCAACTTGTTTCACATGCGGAGATGCCATACTTTGAATATGTACTAAAACTAACCATTTCTCAGATCGTTTTTTTTCGCAACAATGAAGCACCTTCCAGGCCCTATAGCTCGAAGAAGCTACCACTGAGAGCCGGCAGACCGACATCATTCACATTAGGGGACTACTCTACAACCCATAAAAGCAAGTCTATCCGTTTCCCTGATCGTTACGAAAATTCCCGTGACCTCTCGGTCTATAAGTTGAACTCTCGTTCTGGGAGGCAGATTAACTTTATGATCTAAGAAAAATAAAGTATCTCTTATCATTAGCTCTGTGCCAACTTTTCGCAGACCCAATTGCTCAGCACGGGCTCTGGACTCAGCGCTTTCCAGTCTACTTGACCTGGCTGGCTGGCCCAAGAAGACGACTCTTATCCTAGGAGACAGATTGACTTGACAATCTAAGAAAACTAAGATTTCTCTTACCATTCGCTCTGTGCCACCTCTCACAGACCCAATTGTTCAGCACGTGCTCTGGACTCGGCGCTTCCCACTCTTCTCGGCCTGGCTGACTGGCACAAGAAGACGACTTCTCTAGGAGACAGATTGACTTGGCAATCAAAAAACTAATATTTCTCTTACCATTAGCTCTGTGCCACCTCTCGCAGACCCTATTATCCAGCACTGGCACATCCACCGCCTGGAGGGTCCGTGGCCGCAGTCGTGACCCCGGACTCAGTGCCCCCCACCCCGCCGCCCACCCGTACTGGCCCAGGAAGTCGGACCCTCGCTCTGGGAGGCAGATTGGAGCTGAAATAGACCAGTATGTTGATAAGATTCATGAAAAACCATCGACAGTTTTGGGGCTCTTCCGTTATCTACTTATACCAATGGCTTTCCATTGCCTTTACAATGAAAAATAATCTTGCTGAGTATTTGTAATAGTAAGGATCTGGAGCATTCTACTCCTTTTTTAATCTTCTAATTACATGGTCACCGTATACCCGAGTTCGGAGTTTCTATATCTCCTAAATACCAATAGTATGTAAACAATGACCTACAGCGTAAGTTTAGTGATAATTATTTATTGTTGGCTTTGGACAAGACGTAGGTAATACAGTCAGCTGACTGTACCTAAATACGGAATGTTACATGCGCAGGTGGAGCACGTAACCTTCATTTACATTCTTTCATCTAAAAATGATATTTAACCTGTTGTTAAAGCACCTGCCTTCTTGTCATCCGTCTGACTCAAGTTTTTTTTTTTTTTTTAATTATTGTTTCTATGTCTATGTTCTGATTTGTATCTAGAGTTACTAACAGTTCGGTAGAGAAAACTACGTACTTCTTCTTCTTATCGAGTGTGTTATTACTAACACTGGTGTCAGATTTTATTCAAGTCACCTAAAAAGTGTCTTTTACGACTACCGCCATCTAGTGGCAGTAGCCGTACACTCACTAGTAAACTAAATAGTCAGCCAATGTGCAGGTTTCCTCACGATGTTTTCCTTCACCGGAAGAAGGTGGGTCTATGAGAAAACTACCACACATGAGTCAGATTGGTCTACAAACTCATGTGATTTTGCACTTATATTACTTAAACAAGAATTGGCTTACACTAAGTAAAGAAAATACACATATTATACCCACCTATATGCGGCATATAGTGCACATTCCGATCCAACGTCAAAACAGCAACATCAAATCTATCCGCTTGAGGGGTGAATTTGAACAGGGGGTGGACTTTGATCGTCCGCACGCCGAATGTATACGCAGGGAGGGGTTCAGCCGCCGAGTTGATGACGTAGTCGCCGAGTGTGACTCGCACGTGACGCGGTTGCGCGCGCGCAACGCAGTGGCCCGCTGTGACAACATGGCGGCGGGATATAAGCGAGCCGCCGCATCTGAAATTAGGAAAATTTATATTTTAGCTTAGCTTATGAGATAGAATTTTGATATAGAATTTTAGGTACGGTATGCTTTAAAAATGAAGTTAGAGTCTACAAGGCAATATGATCTTTTAAGGTAAGGCCATTAAGATCTTTGAGGTATGACTCCACTTATAAATTATTGCATTTGGGAATTTAAACATTTGCCGGCAGTAATTCACATATTGAATAGATCTAAAAACATATAATTATTTATAATTTATGCAAAATATTTAAAAATGACATTAATTGAATCAGGATTGATGTTACACCAAAAACGAGACTAAATTTGTACATGGGATTTTTTCAAATTTTTGTATGCAAATTTCAGCCAAGATCTCAAAAACATATTATCGTATGTTTTTTTGTAGATATATATGTGGATCAACTTGTAGAATAATAAATTTGACATAGCTAAGCATATAAAATATTATGCACAGAGGATTACATACGAAGCAAAAAGCAGGGAAGTAAAATACTTATTACATGGCAAAAACTCAGTCAAGCGTTTTCGTCACATTAAGACATTGTTTCCATGTAACGTCTAAAAACTAGACAGTATGTAACGTCTGTCATAATCATGACAAGACAGACGACACGGACGACACACAATAACGCAAGAAATGTAGCAATAGCAACTCTTGCCGTAATCTAATTGGTAATCCGTAATCTAATTGGTGTACCTACGAGGAATAGTGTTGTGCGTGTTCCTCCTTCTTTAAAGTCGGTTAAAAATACAGCTAAATTACGCTGTATTTTTAGGTTCACTATTATCAAATACTAAAACAGCGACGCGCGGAGAGAATTCCATATCTTGGCGGTTCGATATATACGATAAAGCAGGAGGCGAACCGAGAGGTGCGATGAGATGGAACATCAACCTCATAAGGATGGAATCCCTGACCGCGCCGTGTCGTCCGATTGTGGAATGGATATTAATAATAATATAATAATTAAGGGAACTTCAAAGCAAGAGTGAATAGGCATTTTCGAGTTCGCGTGTACCACCCTAGATCTTATCTTTGTTATCATTTTTTTTTTGCTTCATCAGGCAAGATTTAGGTTAAACACACTAGAATTTTGAAAAAAAAAATACTTAAACACGTAAATAATATGATAATAAATTAACTTCTTAATTCTAAAACTTCTGGAAAAAATAGCATGCACATTTAGAAAATGTTATTATATCTTACCTCCTAAAAGGAGGTATATTTTGTAATTGATTCAATTTACTTTGCAAGTAAAAAGCAAAAGTATGTAAGTATGTAATGTTTTACGCAGGCACATACAATACATATATGTGTTTATTTACATCCTTTACACTAGACGAATATTCATGAAATTAGAGTGATTGGTAAACCAAATTATAGGTAAATCCATTTCTATCTAAAAATCCACTTTAAAAATGTGTTCATGATTTTTTTCCTTACTTAACCAATTTTTTTTTTTAGTTTGTTAAAGGTTGATTTACCATTCAGACTATGTACCTTTCAGTGTCCACGTGAACGAAGTCGCGGAGGCCAGTTGTCAATAAAGCTGATATTAACATACTTATGTACAAATTATGTTAATATATAGAAATGAGGAATGTGCGAAAAAGTCGGTGAAATCATTACAAAGATTTCTAAAAACAAAAATAGATTTAGCTATCTATATTAAATATAAAAATTGATTATACATTGTATACAGATTGTAACAAAATTTTAAAATATATATATATAGCAATATATATCACGAGAAGGGGTGGGATCTGACAATATACTTACAGAAAAAATACCTTTCACATAAGTGTTGAAAAAAATGTAGAAAATTGTTTCCCCATATTATAGTAATAGTTTTTATAGTACGACCACGTATTTTTGATAATTTATCATTCCCAAATTTGAATATTGTTTTCCAGAAAAATATATATGAATATAGGAAAACTAAACCGCATCAAAATAAGGTGCGTAGCTTAAAAAATTTAAGCGTGCAGACGCAGGATACGACTTTGTTTTATACCAAATGTATTAATTGATATGACCAAAAATGACCCATAGATTTATCCCAAATAAGTAAATTTTGAAGTTACATTCTATAAATCAAAAATTAAAGATACAAAGTGGTATATTACAAAATAACTCAAAAATTAAAGAAGGATAGTGATATATTACAAAACTATAATTATCTAGGTAGTTAAGAAAATTCATCATATTTTTCAATAAAAATTATTTAGAGTGAAGTCAAAACTAAAGGTCATCGCACATTTTACAGTACAGCACCATCTATTTTTCCATTTTGAACCATATTTACATTACTCTACTCGTATATTTGGTATATTATCTCTTAATGCCTCTGATCGTGGAAAAATATACCGTGAGTGATGTAAATAAGGTTTAAAATCACATGCATCCAGAAAAGGTGCATTCGGTAAGATGGTGCAGCGTTGTTAAATGAGCGATGACTACTAAAGTAGTATATAACAAAAGAAAACCTCTAAGAAACTACCCTCTACTCTATAGAAATAAAGCCTACTGAAGACTGAAACTACAGAACTCATGCTGTCTCTTTCTCGCACATTTACCTCTCTATCCAACACTGCTTCCACCCGATAAGCTCGAAAATTGACATAAGCATGTTGCATCTGCAAAATTAATGTATTAATTTGTATTAGTATTTATTAGTACACACATAGATGACATTTTCGTTCAATATGGAATGTTACGCAAAGCTTGACACAGATGGCAACACCAGCAGTAAACGTCATTTGTCATTCTTTGAAAGAATTGTCATTGTCAATGTCAAAATACTCTGTTTACTCTGTATGCTCGTACTGCCCTCTGGCGTGATAACTTCAGATATAGTTTTTATTGAATATTTAGTATAAATTATATTAATTTTTGCTCTACCTAAAAAGGTATAATATTAGAAATATTAATTAAATGATAGAAAATATCATCTCATTAGACAGGCTTTTTTCACACAAAAAAAAACGAAAAAATAACGTCTGCTTCGCTAAAACATTATCTAATTTTATCATTATAAATTATGTGAAAAGTTTTATCAGGTAATAATTTAGCAAAACAGACGATTGATTTAGTAAAATGTTAGTGATTTTAAGTTACACCGTGAAAAAAACAATTGCTCGATATTCTGTACAAGGTAAAGTACTTACTTGTGATTCAATTTTTTTTATTATGAAAAATCATAAATCAAATAATCAAAACATAAAAATTAAAATAAGAGGTACACCCAAAAATTTACCCTCTCTCCTATACTATAGTGACAACGTCTGATGCAAGTCACAGAAATATTTTTTTTTATATGTCTGTGGATGCAAGTAGACATGGGCTAGATAATGATGGCACGACCATGGAAATAATAATTACTTATAAATACTTATTACTTTCATGGGCACGACAGTCTTCCTAATATTATAACCTAAAAGTTTTTGAGAATGAGTGGGAGTGTATTAGTTGTTTTTTCACGCAAAATCTACGATGAATTTAGCAGTTCACTTATAGCTGAGCTATTGCAATTAGCAGTGGCGTAGCTACACCCTTAGGGGCCCTATATCAAACCCTGTCCAATTGAGACCAGAGGGGTCACTGAGCCTCTATAACCCGGAGGCCCTGTAAGGCGGTAGCTACGCCAATAGCGAACCAAGCTGTATAGTTAAAACCGTATGTTGTAACAGCCAATCTAGGGAAAGGACTTTAAACTGGGGATTCCTCCACTCATAGGCTAGCAACCTATCACTGTACCTAAATCTATTTTCCATCAATAAGCCCACTATTCAGCTAAGTGTGGCCTTCGAGTCTTACGACTCTTGGCTCTGCCTACCCCGTAAGGGATAAAGACGTGATTCTGTATCTGTATCAAGCTGTCTAGTACAGGCACACGAGTAGATAATCCAACAGAGGAAACTCTCTTTAAATTGTCCTCTAACTGAGACGGCGCAAACCAGGCCCTTAATTCTACAAGTTACAAACGTACTATATCGTGCCTCAGTTGTGTCTCAAAAGCCAAAGAAATCATAATAAGGCATAGAAATCTTACAGAGATCTTGTCGCTTTTGTTTAATTTCTTTGGATCTTGAGACACAATGGGGTAATTTTCCGAGACCATAAATATAAAAAAATTAAAAAAATCTTAGTAAAAGGCATCGAAATACAACTACTACGTATAAATATATACTGTCAAACTGTTAGATGATTTTTTCTGCCTCTGGTTGACAAGAAAAAGCGCACAAAATAGGTTCAGAAATTATTACGACTCTGTTTTGATAAAACGCCACCTGTTGAGACTTTTTTATACTGATTTTTTTCTTAATTTAGCTGTCAGAAAATCGCCCGTTTGTAATGAGAGATTTTCTGACAGCTAAATTAAGAAAAAAAAATCAGTATAAAAAAGTCTGTGCGCTTTTTCTTGTCAACCAGAGGTAAAAAAAAATCATCTAACAGTTTGACAGTTGCACAAATCACAATATTGATACTTTTTAGATGTTTTTTTTATTAGGTTTTATTTTTTTTTAAATGCCAATTCCCTGAATTTTTGCTTTTTGTATGGACTCGCCTTTTACTTAAGCGCCAATTAATGAAGTCATCTGGAACTTTTTTTTAATTTGGGTCTCGGAAAATCCCTCATTAGTAGAATCGGGCCCCAGTTTGTACTCTGACGACGCGTACGTGAACCGTGTCGGTAGAGGTCACGCACACTTCGCCGCGCGCCGTGTGAATGTACCTTCCTTTTTATGGAGGATTATCTACTCGTATGGTACAGGCGAATGCAGTTACCTTGAGGATCCGATTCTGATGTACGCCTGCCAGGGGAAGGTTCCGAAGCCAGCGTCGTCTCCTCCCACAATGCGTCGCTGGGCCGTCTGCTTGCCCACCGCTATGCCGCAGCCTGGAAGTGACAGAAATTCATTTAAGTGACTGTTTTTTTATGACATAAATATAGGATGCAAAAAAAGGGAGGGCTTTATAGGCACTTTATAAAAACGGGGCGTCATATATACCTACTACTACTACAAATGAAACTGCACATCCGTGAATACGTCAATGTGTGCCTTTTCATAGTCATAGCATCCGCAAACCAACGGGGAGAAGTGCGGGCTACTCTAGCGAGTCGGGGGTACGCCATTTTGCGGGAGGGGCAGGGAGATTATTTTTCTGTAGGCAGTACTTATATTAATTCTGTGCTTATACCCAGCAGTAGGTTGATATGGGCTGAATATGATGATCATGAGGGCGGCAAACGAGCAATCTTGTCACCTGTGGCCTAATTCTCGTGTTTAAAGTCGCTGTGATATCGTAGCGACTAGCAGTGTGTGAGTGCTAAGACACTATATAATACTATACTTTTGACTATTGTCGCACCGTTCACACACTGCAAGTTGCTAAGATGTCACAGCGACTTTTATTATAAGAATTAGACCAATGATTGTAAACGATCACCGCCGCCCATGGACAACTGCAACACTAGGGGTATCACAAGAGTGTTGCCGGCCTTTCAAGACGTAGACTCGTTTTTTGTAGGTTTCAATGTATTCTGTTAGGAAACACCGCCGCTGGAAGTTGATTCCACAGTTTGGTCGAACGTGGCAAGATGTGTCTTTTTTTTAAACGTACGGTGGTTGACAGCCAGTTATATTACTTTAACTTCTTTAAGAAATCGTATCAGCATTTACAGTTAAGTCTTATAAAGTCTTTATCGTAGAAATAATTCCTACAAAATATAACTTCGCGTGGCCACATGAAAAGGAATATGTCCTATGTAAACCTGGGCCCAGTTGCAGTACGCCAGTACATAATAAGTCAATGGTAAAATCCTTTTTCTTGTGTGAGCGAAATGGAACATAATAATATGGTGGGTCTATAGTTTACTCTGTCTTTCTACGGTCGGCAGCGTTTATAAGACCATATTTTACGTGATAAAGAAGCAAACAACAATAACAAAAAATATTTAACTACTAAAACTAACTTAAACTCTATTATCTATTTATCACCACGTCAAATCAAATAGCAAGCGCTTATCCGGCTTCCTGTTACGGACTACCGTCCCTTTTCACGAAATCACCTCCATAAATTGAAGGAAACCAGAAGGTAAAAGTTATATTTCACATCAAAATTAAAAACTTAAGGTCTTACCGCCAAAACTGTAGCTTCTATTTAAGTTTTGGAACTTCACTTTAAGATTATTTTTAGTCTTACTTTGCTTCTTATTAGACACTTCTAACAATATGAAAGACAAAAGAAAGCACAATAAAACCCATTTCATTCTTGTTTTGAAGAATCATACCAAAATTTTAAAAAAAAAGCATTGACCATCACAGATTAAAGGTACACTAATATATCCAAAGTAACGTAGTTATTTTAATACATCATACACTATTATATAAAATAATTTATATTTATAAACTAATCAATTTCTGTAAGTCGCACTAAAACACAAAAACCATAAGCTGGTATTATAAAAATTCACGTGTCGGAAGTTGCGGACACATCCAGTAACAAATATTTCCACTTAACACGCGTGTATTCTTCAATAATAGCGATTAATACTGGGGTTCATCGAATGGGTTACATAAAGAGGAACTGTGTTATATGAGTGCGTTATAATCGATTTTATTAGCGAAAGTTAACGAAAAAATCGGTCAAGCGTGAGTCGGGTTCACGCACTAAGAAATTTGTACCACTCACGGCCTCACGTGTACCACTCCTTCTGAAGAACTCTCACTCCTTTTTAACAACCATCAAAGGATTTGTACTTATATTCCACTCTGTTCACCTGGGTGAAAAGAGTCGACTCTTTAGTACCTTCAATTCACCTCGAACTCATTTCCGGCTATTAGCCGTGAACCCACCAACTATTCCCTCTGGCGGGTCTACTGGGAATTTTATTTACCCGTTGCCCCACCATTCTAGACTGGTCCCCTTGGTGGGTCAAAATTTCATCATTTGATTCGACAAATTTATGTTACTTATTCACCTTGCACTTAATTCACCTTGATAATGGGTGCAGTGAAACTTGAAGTTCAAAATAAAAGAATCACTGCTTGAAACACGAGTATAATTTTTGAACTAAAAAAAATTTGACCAATGTCCTTTAACAAAAAAAAATAATTGGACACACTAAAGAAATAAAAATAAAAGAAAGAAAAATTAACAACAGGAAAGGAATATTAACAGGTAAAATAAGAAATACGTGAATTTGCTTGTTATTTTAAAAAGAAAATTAAATGAGTGAAAGAAATGGATGAAATGATGTATAAAAATTCCAAATCAAAACCGAAACAAAAATTATCCCGACAAAAGGGGGGCCTTTAGAATTTAGAGGAAAAAGTTATCACAATATGTTTAAAAAGTCTATCTTAAAAGAACCACAGGCGCCACGGTTACAAACTAAACATTTCGTCGCTCTGTGACTCATTCTCATGTGCAGGCCGACTTTGCCGCGACTGAAGATTTCGGAGCGCGTTCAACCCGGCTGAGTCCCACATCTTGGTCCACAACCTGATTTACAACACGCTGACGAATATCCAGGTGCAGGCCGACGTTGCCCACTCTCGTCTAATAAACAATCCATACAATACATACATGAAATATTTCAGTGCCACTTCATATAATCCTTCTGGTTTTTTGACAACTAGATTCAACTTCGTCCCATTTTCAATAGGATACCCCTGAACGGTCTGATCGTCAACTTTTGATCTTCAATTGGAATCTTCAGATGTGAAGAAATCTGTCGTTTGATATCCAAAATAGATGTCGTTGGGAAAGCCTCTATTGTGCATTCCCCACCCTGAAGTTTTTTACCATAAACTTCATTGCTAGAGATCGATACTTGTATGTTAAGAATAATAAAAGCACATTAAAGATTTAATTCTGAATAAAAACATCAAAAGGAAAATCAACTCTCTAAAAAAATCTCAATTTTTTTACCCAATTGACAGCCCGTCAAAAAAATCGAACCAACCAAAATTTCAATTTCAAAAAACTTATCATAAAGAAAGAACACAGAAAAAAGTTTGCGTAGAAATAGAATCACAAACTAAAATAGACTTGTCTTTGTAGCGGTGTAACGCTACAGCATCTCCCTACCAAACAAAAAAAACAACAAAGCAAAACAAACAAACAAACAAACAAACAAACAAACAAACAAACCAACAAGACAAACAAACAAACCACAACAAACAACCAATAAAACATAACAACCGAACAACTAAAACAAAATCCGGACAAGATACCTACACAAAACCAACAAACAGCAAAACGCAACCAAATGCTAACCTAAAAACTAAACGAAATACTAAACCTTATTGCTATCCCTATGAATCAGAGACTTGGTCATACGAGTATACCTAACGAAGCGTCTGAAAATTCGAAGCGCGTTCAACCCGGCTGAGTTCCACATCTTGGTCCACAACCTGATTTTCAACACGCTGTCGAATATCCAGGTTGTCATAGCCAGGTAAATAATGTGAATATTTTAGAATTTTGAAAAAAAAAATAAGAAAACGGATTAAGCAAAAAATTATTTGAGAATGTCCTTAATATGATAAGTACCGACGTGCTCCGAACCCGTATCCGCCAACACGAAAGCCTGCGGGGATACTCGTCTAAACACGCGGCACTGAACAAAGCGTGGAGCACGAAGCGTCAAAAGATTAGAAGCGCGTTCAACCCGACTGAGTCCCACATCTTGGTCCACAGTCTGATTTTCAACACGCTGCAGAATCATCGACAACTCGCGACCGTACATTAAGAAATTCGGGGTGTAAGCAGTAGCCAATTTAATGCAAGAACCAGAGCAACCCGATGCAACACCGTACCGCAATATAACCTCCGACTCTAAAGCCATCAATTAAATGTGAATAATCCACAGTAAGGAGAATCGTCGGGTCGCAGCATAGGCAGCTTCGGCAGGCTAAAACAGAAAATCACAGGATGGAAAACCGCGACCGGTAAACGGTCACCGTCCCACAAAAACAACAAAAAAAAAAAAATTCAAGAAAAGTAATAAAAGGTGAAAACCAGGTAAAAAAACCAGGATTCTTTCCGCAAATCGGGCGCCATTTTTGCAGTGAAACTTGGGTTTCAAAATAAAAGAATCACTGCTTAAAACACGAGTATAATTTTTGAACTAAAAAAAATTTGACCAATGTCCTTTAACAAAAAAAATATCCGGACACACTAAAGAAATAAAAATAAAAGAAAGAAAAATTAACAACAGGAAAGGAATATTAACAGGTAAAATAAGAAATACATGAATTTGCTTGTTATTTTAAAAAGAAAATTAAATGAGTGAAAGAAATGGATGAAATGATGTATAAAAATTCCAAATCAAAACCGAAACAAAAATTATCCCGACAAAAGGGGGGCCTTTAGAATTTAGAGGAAAAAGTTATCACAATATGTTTAAAAAGTCTATCTTAAAAGAACCACAGGCGCCACGGTTACAAACTAAACATTTCGTCGTTCTGTGACTCATTCTCACGTGCAGGCCGACTTTGCCGCGACTGAAGATTTCGGAGCGCGTTCAACCCGGCTGAGTCCCACATCTTGGTCCACAACCTGATTTACAACACGCTGACGAATATCCAGGTGCAGGCCGACGTTGCCCACTCTCGTCTAATAAACAATCCATACAATACATACATGAAATATTTCAGTGCCACTTCATATAATCCTTCTGGTTTTTTTGACAACTAGATTCAACTTCGTCCCATTTTCAATAGGATACCCCTGAACGGTCTGATCGTCAACTTTTGATCTTCAATTGGAATCTTCAGATGTGAAGAAATCTGTCGTTTGATATCCAAAATAGATGTCGTTGGGAAAGCCTCTATTGTGCATTCCCCACCCTGAAGTTTTTTACCATAAACTTCATTGCTAGAGATCGATACTTGTATGTTAAGAATAATAAAAGCACATTAAAGATTTAATTCTGAATAAAAACATCAAAAGGAAAATCAACTCTCTAAAAAAATCTCAATTTTTTTACCCAATTGACAGCCCGTCAAAAAAATCGAACCAACCAAAATTTCAATTTCAAAAAACTTATCATAAAAGAAAGAACACAGAAAAAAAGTTTGCGTAGAAATAGAATCACAAACTAAAATAGACTTGTCTTTGTAGCGGTGTAACGCTACATGGGCCAATCTTTCGTTTATCCATACATACATATTATCACGCCTTTTTCCCGTGGGGGTACGCAGAGACTAGCGATTTCCACTTGCTACGATCCTTACAGATCTCTCTCGCTTCCTCTACACTCATCACTCTCATCGCTCATACATGCTCGCCGGTTATGGGTGCTCCTAATATCTTTCTTTTTAGGGGGACCGCAGTCTGTGGCCTAATTCTCGTATTAAAGTCACTGCGACATCGTCGCGATTTGCAGTTTGCAGTGTTGGCACCTTAATAATTAAGGTGGACGTAAATTAAATTAAATAATATATTTTTTAGAAGGGTGGCGCGATATAGCCTTGGATCGGGAGTCTTGGAAGAGGGAGAGAGGCCTTTGCCCAGTACTGAGACATTAATGGCTATTAAATAAATAAATAAAATTAGTTTGGGCCGAAGTAAGCATATAGTTTGGTACGAACCCAGAATTTTTGATTCGGGCCGTACGAAGAATAAATCATATTTTCAGGGCTGGCTCCAGGTGGCTAAATAAACGTATTGGATATTATTTTTTAAAACTCGATACGCTAGTAACCCACAACAATTAAATGATGACATTTAATATCATACTGTACACATATGTTAGGTACATATGCTTTCGTTATTTTGTGATCTTGCAATATGAAACGCAAAGCTGTATACATGAGATGTTATAATGTTACTGTTTTTGAAAATCATAAATGACTCGGAAACTAGTCCTTTCTAACAACAATTCTAAGTAATAACAGTAATTAGGCATGAAAATATTTGTAGTTAATTTGCGTCCACCTTGTATAATGTCTCACCGCTCACACACTGGGTTGCTATCGCTACGATATCACAGCGAGTTTGACTACAAGAATCAGGCCTCTGGTCATTCATAGTGCGTTGTAACAAAAGGCGATCTTTTAAACCACAATACATAAGCTAACGAGAATGAATTTGAATCTGGGACTTTAATCTTAACAACCACAACTCCCATCTATTTAGACATCCATGAAGCCATAAATATTCGCAAATATGACGCTGTAGGAAATCGAATCATGGACCCGTGCACTTCCTAACCACAAAACCACTGGGAGAAAGTTCTAGTTGGTAACACAATGATATCATGGCTTTCCATACAAAAGAGAGATTTTAAATGATGTATGGAGTTTTTTTTAAACTGCAAATATAGTTTTAATGATTTTAGCGGTCCCGGCTCCCGGCTAACAATAACGAACGTGAGTTCTTCATGAAGTGTTCCATAGATATAGGTAGAAGTACTAAGAAGGACATAGGGTACTGTTACGATGTGAAGATTGTAACGTAAGGCGCCGGGTACCGATCCCGGTACCTCTCGCACCATGGACAGCTTTACTTCTAAAAAAAGAATTATTAGCGGCATTTATTCCCAGCTCCATATCCAAAGCCAACTGTGGATCTTCACATCGTAATAGTACCTTTCATCCCGGGAAAAAGTACTGTTCCCGTGGGTAATTCACGCGGGCGAAGCCGCGGGTAAAATCTAGAATTAGTATAATTAAAATACACGTTCCTCGCGAGGTTTGCATATAAAACCTTCAATATAGGATATATTAAAGGTTTTATAAGAATATAGTATTTACTATGACAAACAACCAAATTATTGGTTGTACACTCTTTAGCAACATCCTTCACCAAATAATTGCTTTGAAACAGTCATTAAAAAGTCCCTTTGTTGACAGAGCCATGTGGTTATTTACCTGTATAAATGTCTATACTTGGTCTACATGAATAGAAGCGGTGGTGGCCGAGTGGTAGGCGGTAGGGCGCCCGCCTGTGGCCGCAAAGGTCCTAGGTTCGAATCCTGCCCGTGCTACATGAGTTTGTATACCAGTCTGACTCATGTACCTACGTTAGTTTTCATCGACCACCACTTGCTTCCGGTGAAGGAAAACATCGTGAGGAAACCTGCACTCTGGTTGATGATTATCAGCTAGTGTGTGAAATGGAGAAGGCAATGACAAGCCACTCCATTAAAATTGCCAAGATAGGTAGTCGTTGTGTGTGTTTCAATTAATATAATGATCACGACCCTCAGTCATGAGGAATACGACTAAAGAGAGAGATGTCTAATGTCTGTGTGTCTATACTACCTAATGCTGCAAACTACTAGCATTAAGAATAGGCTGCTGAGATTAATTCGAATTCGTTGAAGGAGACTCAGTTGAGTACGAGTCCCAATGTTTTTTGCTCTAAGAACGCGGCCTGACATTTTCGCACGCCTCATTTTCGGGAACAGGGATGAAAGGTACCCTATGTTCTTCTCAGTACGTCTAACTACGGGTATGCGTTTCAGGAAGATTGGTTCAGTTGATAAAGCGTGAAGAGGTTTACAAACAAACTCACTTTCGCATTTAAAATATTAGTTGGTATGTGATCTAGTTAGGTAAACATGTGTACTTTACTATAGTCACAGGGCGGGCGCTTCATAGAAACGGCGCGTCAAATATGCCTACTACTACTACAAATGAAACTGTATATCCGTGAACACGTCAGTAACACGTCAATGTGTGCGTTTTCATAGTCGAACGTCCCATAGTTACACAAGAACAGGGGAGAAGTGCGGAAGGAGCGTGGGGGTGCCATATTGCGAGAGGGGCAGGGAGTTTCCTTTCTGTACGTAGTACTAATATTAATTCTGTGCTATAGTGTCAGGTATACTAAATTATCTAACGGCATCCGATACTATAACTTCTGATAATTCTACTAAAACATGAACCCTGAAACATAACACTCCCTTTTTGGGCAGTCGAGTAAAAATAATGATAAGAACAAGTTAATTATGAAAAATATTAAGAAACACGACTGACAACTTTTTATTCAAAAAGTACAAACAAACATAAGTTATATACATTTTCGAAATCGCCTTTTAAAGCCCTTCATCAAATCAAATTTTATTTTTTTGGTCTCCTATTTATCGCATATATAATCCGCCATTTTGTTTTTATGATGACGTCATATAGCCTATGTCACTCGGAGGAATGCAAGGAATCTAAAAATACCTCTCACATCAAAATCTGTTCAGACTTTCAGGACTTATGGTGCAATAAAGAAACTTACATACATGAACCCTGAAAACATAACACTCCTTTTTTGGTCAGTCGTGTAAAAAGCCTACTCTGCATATCCTTAACAGATAAACAGAGATAGCATTATAAACCGTCATACATAAGAGCGAGACGCAAGTCCTTGCTTAGCAAGAGAAAGCGACATTATATAATTCTCCTGGCCAATGTTTTACCCGGCTATTTTGTAATGTTTGGCTTTCGATTAGTGTGTGTATGTTGCAAGATAACCCCTGAATTTTACAGGATAACATGTGAATTGTTAATTGCATTCTGCAAGCTATATTGCATTTGTATCTTGCAACTACAAGTATAGACGCAAAAACGCGACGCAAAATCGCAAAGATGCAAATATAATGTTTTTTTTTTTCAAAATAAATAGTAGAATAGATGATTTAAGGAACATTTTTTTTTTGTTTTTCAATAGGAAAAATTCAGTGATGGGGCGATAGAATTCACAACCAAAAACCACCACCAATCGCTACCGAAAAATAGAGCTTTCAAAAATGAATATTTGAAGCACTACTTGCGATTCGGGACTCCACTCCCTTGGGAATTCAGGATAAAAAGTACCCTATTTGTTATAGATAGAGGTATTCAAATTAAAATCATTTATTCAGAAATTAGTCCTTTACAGGCACTTTATTACGTCAAATTTTAATAAAACCACTATTCAGCTTAAGCGTGGCCTTCGAGTTTCACGACTCTTGGCTCTGTCTACCCCGTAAGGAATAAAGTCATGATATCTGTAACAAGCTACAAACTACTAGCATTACGGAACGACTACTGCTGAGAAGAAATTCCGAAAGAAACTCATTGTTATTGGTCTTTTACTTTTGAATTTTGTAAAGCTACAATAAAAGGTAAAATAAATATAGATTATAGAAATCACACTGCTTCCATGCTGGTCTGGGAGCAAAGAAAAAACATAGGATGTGCCAGCTGCTTCTCTTTCCGCGCAGATTGTAAAAGTCAATCGAGGGAAAGGGCTTTAAACTGGGGATTCCTCCACTCATAGGCGATGGGCTAGCAACCAGTCACTGTACCTGAATCTCCATTCCATCAGAGAGCCCACTATTCAGCTAAGCGTGGCCTTCGAGTCTCACGACTCTTGGCTCTGTCTACCCCGTAAGGGATGAAGACGTGATTCTATGTATGTATGTATGTAGAAATCACAAATTCTTTATTGAAACTTGGCCTTCAAATAAGGCTCTTTTTCACGTCAAAAACTAACTATATAATCATAGTATATCTCCAAGCTACAAACTACTAGCATTTCGTAACCACAGCTGAGAAGAAATGCCGAAAGAAACTCAAGAAACAGTCTTGGTCGCCTAACATGTCAGAGGGGCTATTTATTATACTTTATACGTACACATACATTTATTTTCTTAAAAGTATGTTTTAAACATTAATTTTATCTGATCTAAGTTATGTTTCTTACCACTGCTCTTAAGTTATTCCGTTAATTACATCACTGTAATCCAAGCCGTATAAGTTACCTGACCTACTAAGTCACCTACTAAGTTGGTCTTGTCACGTGAATATTACGTCAATGTACATAGAATATCGTGAATACCAATACAAGAAAGTAGGCCCACGGTATTTAATATGTATGTGGTCTATGCTAATATTTGCGACCTTGGGAATTGTGACCTTGTTATTAGAAAATTATATAATAAACTAACATAGGGATATTATATAGTAACCATTAGTATTTTTTTAAATTTAGATAATAGGTACCATTGCTGGGCAAAAGCTTCCACCTTATCTCTCCAACCTCTATCGCTCGCTATCTGCTGCCACTGCCTATCAAAGGCCGACAATTCGTCAGACCACCTCATTTCCGGCTTGCCTCTTGCTCTTTTGCCATCAGACGGGACCCAAGATGTGACTATTTTTGTCAATCTTTCCATTCCCATACGGCTGATAAAATATATAATTAAGAATATAAAAAATCCCCTCTAGCATGTTAGGTGGTTTTTATCGACCACCACTTGCATCCGGTGAAGGAAAACATCGTGAGGAAACCTGTACTCTGGTTGATGATTATCAGTTAGGGTGAGAAATAGAGAAGGCAATGACAAACTACTCCATTAACATTGCCAAGATAGTCGTTGTGTGTGTTGCATTCCATATAATGACATCATGGAATTTCAGTTTATGCCCCTTACCATTTAGTTTTAGTTTAGTTTTGTTTCATATTTTGTAACATGCTTGTTATCTATACATATAATAAAACAGTAAAAATATTTTGTCTGTACATTTAGTATTTTTGACTAAAATGGATAGAGGGACACTTAAAAAGAACAATAGAAAGCAAAAAAATTTTTTTGGAATTTCTTGTCTGTCTGTCTGTATGTATGTACGCGTTTCACGCAAAAACTACTGGACGGATTTGAATGAAACTTTTTTTGTTGTATAGCTATTAAGTCTGGGCAACATATAGGTTATAATTGATTTTGAAAACTGGAACACCTGATGGAGAACCATAACAGAACAGCTAAACTATAAGAAATATGGAAATGGTGCCTTGAGAAAAATCATTCAACCTGATGAGCATTTTCTGCTGACGTATAAAAATTGAAGATCTGGAACATCTGATGAATAATTCCAATAGACCAGCTACACTATAACGTATATAGAAAAGGCGCCTTAGCTTAAAACTTGATTAATCTGATGAGCATTTTCTGTAGACATATAAAAATCGAAGATCCGAAACATCTGAAACAGTTTGGAACACAAAAAGACTTTTCATCTAAGCGAAACTCACGCGGGCGAAGCCGCAGGCAACAGCTAGTTTTATCAAATAAAACCAATTAACACACTTTGATTAAATTTAACACAAAATTACCGTATGACCTGGGCTAACATATAAGTTCTATTTCCGTGAAGCCCCAAGCTAGCGAAACGAATTTATAATTCGTTTCTCATGCCGCGTAATACCTTTTACTAATTTTCTACGCATGCTCGGCATATTCGGAAGTATACCGAATTACGCATTGTAATTGTTTTGTTGTAATTCGTTACATAAAATGTAATTGAATTTAATTTGTTGTTGGCTATTTGTTGCTGAGATTCTTTACGGTTTACTTTCAATCTATTAATATATCTATTTTTGGGAACAATTGATTCCAAAAATAGATTTTGAAAGTGAACCGTAAAAAATACTCAAGTCTTTTTTACAAATTGTTTACATCTTTGCCATGGGTCATTTAACGTTCTAATGCTGTTAGTCTTCTGGGTACGTTACCCTAGGACATCAAATTACCGGGACTGGCAATATTTATTACCTATACTCAAAAAACTCCATAGAAATATATCCAGCAACACGCTTCGTCAAAAAGTTTACAGAAAACATCCGCAATAAGCTTCGTCAAAACAAAAAACACTTGGGTACTTAGACCCTGTGTCGAACCTGGCCCAAAGGTCCCCATAATGCTGGCCGCATTCCCACGCTGAATAGCTAAGGAGAGCCTCTGAGCCAGAAACGACACAGAGCGTAACCTACCGGTACCTAGCGTTTACCTATATTTAATTTAAAAAAGTGGAAGAAACGCCAGAGAGGTGACTTCCAAAAAATAAAGTGTAAAACTACTTTATCTATTCTGTGTTAAAACCAAAAGTTAATGTATATATAACTGTAAAATTGTTTTTTGAAGGCTTTTTTATTTTATTTAATTTATACTTAATTTAATTGCCATTCTTTTAAGTACCTAATTTTAAGTTATACTTAGACAGTGTGTTAAATAAATCTTGTATCGCAATTGCGGATCACGCTAGCTGGGCGATGATGACGAGGTCTTAGATTTATCAATTTAAAAAAACAAGAAACACACCCTAAGTAAGATCGATACAAAAAGTCTGAACTTAGTTATTCACTAACTAATATTATAAATGAGAAAGTGAGTTTGTTTGTTTGTTTGTTGGTTTGTTTGTTTGTTACCTCTTAACGCTTTATCTACTGAACCAATCTTCCTGAAATTTCGCATTCACATAGCTGTAAGTACGGAGAAGGACATAGGGTACTTTTAATCCCGTGAAAAAGCTGTTCCCGTGGGAAATTCACGCGGGCGAAGCCGCGGGCAAAAGCTAGTGAGAGTATAAATATAAAGTAAGACACGTTAGAAAGTTCTTTTTTTTTAGTTCTTATTCAGCATGCACAGGCGAAACTAGATTGGCAATGAACTTTGATCGATCAAAATTGCTATATTAGATACTGATTGATCGAGTGGCGGCCACGAACCGGAAAACGTAGTGTTGGCAGGCCTCCCTCTCGGTGGACCGACGACCTGGTGAAGGTCGCGGAATGCGCATGGATACGGACAGCGCAGGACCGGTCGTTATGGAAATCCTTGGGGGAGGCCTTTATCCAGCAGTGGACGTTTTTCGGCTGAGAGAGAGATATTGATTAAAAGATTTTGCATGCCTAGATAGGATAAAAGTGAGATACACGCATATTTTTTAACAACTGTACCACTTTTACTGCAAATAAACAAACCATCATTCATTCATTCGGACACTTTTGAGCAGGACAGGCCACAGTGGCCATCTATGCTACTGAATGTTTAAGTACGAAATCTCGATGTAAGTACGTTACCTCTAAAATACCCAACCAATGTCGTAATATGCGAGTACGATGTACGTTAGTTCTAAAGTATTCTGGTACTACGTAGGTATTCCAGTGCTAAAGTATATGAGAGCGAAGTATGAAATGCTGATGTATGGTAGTTCTAAAGTACCCAATGTCATAGTATGGGCGTACGATGTATATTAGTTCAAAAATATCTGAGTTAAATAAATAAATATATACGGACAAATCACACAGATTGAGCTAGCCCCAAAGTAAGACTTATGTTATATGGGATACTAACTCAACGATACTATATTTTACAACAACTCAAAGGTGACTGACTGATTGATGACTAACTGACTGACATAGTGATCTATCAACGCACAGCCCAAACCACTGGACGGATCGGGCTGAAATTTGGCATGCAGATAGATGTTATGACGTAGGTATCCGCTAAGAAAGGATTACCGCGAGCGAAGCTGCGGGCAAAAGCTAGTAGACTTATAAATAGGTTTATGGTCCAGATTTACCACTACTCTGCTAAAACCATTGTTCACGCACATATTCTATTTCATTACGTTACTCGGAACGTACGCGCACTGACAGCTGTCAGTGCGATGATAGTCAAATTTGAATTCCAATAACTACCGAAAATCTTCTCTAACGACGACGATCGTCCGCTGTTTGCTATTTTAATTCCTTTATTTGTAAAGTAAAGATCGTAGCAAGTGGAAATCGCTAGTCTCTGCCTACCCCAACGGGAAAAAGGCGTGATAATATGTATGTATGTATTATTTGTAAATTCCATTTAAGTTCGTAATTCAAAGCCAAGTTCTTTGCGGTTTGTAATTTGTTTACATCACAAAGTAATTGTTTATCATCAAAAAACATCATTTGTATCAAGATCCCGTCTCCTCACATGCACCTGAGCATCCTTGAAGAGTGGCCGCTAGCGACTCCGCCACGGAATGTCTAAGTACTAAATGTCTATGTACGTTACTTCTAAAGTATCCAATGTCGAAGTATGCAAGTACGAAGTACGTTAGCTCTAAAGTATCCTAGTACTACGTACTCCAGTGCTAAAGTTTACGATGTCTAAGTACTAAATGTCTATGTACGTTACTTCTAAAGTATCCAATGTACTACGTACTCCAGTGCTAAAGTATACGAGAGCGAAGTATGAAATGCCGATGTATGGTAGGTCTAAAGTACCCAATGTCGTGGTACGGACAGACGGACTACAAAGTGATCTTATAAGGGTTCCGTTTTTACCTGTTGAGCTACGGAACCCTAGCACAGGCGGCGACAACTATCATGAGATAACAAAGAACCTTGGCCCTTTTACTCCCAAGCCGGCCACCGGAAAAGCAAGCAGCTGTTACGCGTGTCGTCCCACTTTCACTCTGACATAATGTCTATGCCTAATATGCCACTCACGTATATAGGCAGAGTCACATTAGTCTAAGATGGCGGTTCCTGGGTGGCCGGTGTTTTACTGATTTTTTATTTATTATCATCATCATCAATAACATCATCATATCATAATTATCATCAATATATCATTGCATTAATACATATAATAAAACTAACTAGCCTGTGTCTGTACATAGAAGATATTTAAGAAAAAAAACTCGTTCGAGAACTCATTCCATGCGCAATTGACATAAACAAAATACAGATAACGAATTTCGATTTAAAAAAACAATGGCGCGAAAGTTTTTTTATTGGCTTATCAGTGCGTTGGCGTCGAAATCGAAAGCCGGTATTGTTCCAATAAGGATATAGAGCTTAATACAATGATATCATCGGCTTTTGGCCATATTCATTATTTCTGACGGGCTAGACAGAGCCAGGAGTCGTGAGACTCGAAGGCCACGCTTAGCTGAATAGTGGGCTTATTATTATTACACCTGAATCACATCAACGCACTTCGACCAGATTGCAGACCTTCTTAAAAAGGGAGATATTAGGAGCACCCATAACCGGAGAGCATGTATGCAGAGAGTGATGAGTGTAGAGGAAGCGAGAGAGATCTGTAAGGATCGTAGCAAGTGGAAATCGCTAGTCTCTCTGCCTACTCACACGGGAAAAAGGCGTGATAATATGTATGTATGTACATGTCATTCGATTTATATTTTGTACAGCTATATACTATTACGTTATACGGACGTAGCGTTACTACAAGAACTAATGTATGGCAGAAAACTAATGAACAGGAAATAAATTATCCACCTCCCGCACTTCTCCCCCGTTCTTGTGTGGTTGTGGGACGTTTGACCATGAAAACGCACTCATTGACGTGTTACTGACGTGTTCACGGATATACAGTTTCATTTGTAGTAGTAAGTAGTAGGTATATTTGACGCGCCGTTTCTATGAAGCGCCCGCCCTGTGCTAAGGTGTAGAGTTTATTATGAAGTTAGGGCTCGTAGAGTTAGAGTAGTAGAGTTAGAAGCTTGGCTCTACATGAGATCTTATAAATTTTTGACAGTGCGAGCCTCCTCTTGGCAACACTTTACATAAAAATATTTTTGGTGGGATTACTATTTATATTTATAAGCTAATTTTCATTAAATTTCTATTCACGCTTTATCTACTGAACCAATCTTCCTGAAATTTCGCATGCACATAGTTAAACGTACTAAGAAGGACATAGGGGACGCGGGCGAAGCCGCGGACATAAGCTAGTTTTATATTATACTAGCTTTTGCTCGCGGCTTCGCCTGCGTAAATTTCCCATGGGAACAGTGCTTTTTCCCGGGATGAATGATACCATAAGCCCTTCTCAGTACTTCTAACTATATGTATGCGAAATTTCAGGAAGATTGGTTCAGTAGATAAAGCGTGTAGAGGTAACAAACACACTTTTTCATTTATAGGATAGGATTAGAATTGATTTAAAAAAAAACGTTTTTCGAATACGTAATTAAAAAGTCGAGGAGGTTGTATGCAAGTAGGTAGAATGTTTTGATTGCTACCGGAAAATGTATGCTTGAGCGGCTGTTCATCTTAGCGGATGGTGCAAGTCACAGGCGACAGCGATTTTAAACTCAAAAGCTTTTAGGTTAGATTGCACCATTACTTTGACAGTAATAGTAACTTTAACTGAACCGAGAATCCAGTTAAAGTACCGGTTAGGCAAGATATGAGTTGCACAAATTGTACAATAGTATGTCAAAAGTCAACGTTACTGTTAACATTCACATTAACTTCAATTTTGGTGCAATCCAGCCTTTCATTGTCTCTACATAATATGTAATGTAGAGGTATTACAATGAAAAATTTACAACACAGTGGCGTTACGCAAATTAAATTTATAGTTGGGTACCTTTGCATAAATCTAAGTGAATTATTATCATTTTTAAAAAGTATCTTATTTTTATTTATTCACCCGCGTGAATGTAATTTTTACGCTATATAAAGGAACCTCACTGCATTTCATGGGCACACACAGATTTTCCAATTTGACCGGTAATTCCAGAGACAAGTGCGTTCAAACAAACAAATAAACTACCTTTATAATAATTTGATTAACTAACGTGTGACATATACATTATAATTTTAAACTAGCGGGAGGTGAGAGTCTGTATTTAAATCAAAATAGCTTTATAATTATTATTTTTAAGATAAGACATATGTTGTAAAGTGACGTCTTTGGAGAAAATGCAGCAGTGGAGTTTTTTGCGCCGCCTCTTCTCCACTTGCGTTTGGAGGCGGTGATAACCTTAGCTTTAAGTAATTTTATGACGTCAACTAACTAAAAAACAAGAATGTGACGATTTATAATTGCTATTTTTAAGCCTATATAAATAAAAATAATTGACTTTATTGCTATCGCTGCGGCATACAGGTTTAATTTTCTTGTTTTTATTTAATTTTTTGTCATACTGTTGTGTTGTAACGTGTGTGTCGTTTTTATATCAATAAACAAATTATCAATCTATCTATCTATAATTTCAGTATTGATCACAGTAATCGCTGTCGCTTATGACCTACACTGCTAGCTAATCGCCACAACCGTTGGCGCGTTATTTCCGGAGAGTCTGCCTGCTCCTTTCACTGTTTGCCATTGCTTAACCGCCTAACTGCCTCCGTGGTGCAGTGGTCTAGACCGCCTTATCCCCTCTCAGCTCGTGAGTTCGGATATGAGTGATAATTCCCATCACTTTAATTACGTCTCAATCATTAAACGTCGTAAATTTCAAGTCAATTTAACTAGTGGTTCGCCGCGAACTTAGACCTCGCGATTATTGTTTTAAAAATACTGTTCTAAAGTTATGGAGCAATATTTATTTTCATAAAAATGCGTATATCTCAAAAACGGCTGAACCGATTTTGTTACGCAACAAACTTAAAAATTCTATGGATAGTTGCTACACTTATCTATACACTAGCTGTCGCCCGCGGCTTCGCCCGCGTGAGTTTCGCTTAGATGAAAAATCTCTCTTGGAGCTTTTCATCAGATGTTTCAGATCTTCAATTTTTATACGTCAGCAGAAAATGCTCATCAGGTTGAACGACTTTTAATAAGGCGCCATTTCCATATATGTTATAGTATAGCTGGTCTCTTGCAGTTCTTCATCAGATGTTCCAGATCTTCAATTTTTATACGTCATCAGAAAATGCTCATCAGGTTGAACGATTTTTGTTAAGGCACCATTTCCATATTTCTTATAGTTTAGCTGTTCTGTTAAGGTTCTTCATCAGGTGTTCGAGTTTTCAAAATAAATTATAGCCTATATGTTGCCCAGGCTTAATAGCAATACAACAAAAAAAGTTTCATTCAAATCCGTCCAGTAGTTTTTGCGTGAAACGCGTACATACATACAGACAGACAGACAGACAGACAGACAGACAGACAGACAGACAGACAGACAAGAAATTCCAAAAAATTTTTTTGCGTTCTATTGTTCTTTTTAAGTGTCCCTCTATCCATTTTAGTCAAAAATACTAAATGTACAGACAAAATATTTTTACTGTTTTATTATATGTATAGATATAATAAAACAGTAAAAATATTTTGTCTGTACATTTAGTATTTTTGACTAAAATAGATAGAGGGACACTTAAAAAGAACAATAGAAAGCAAAAAAAAATTTTTGGAATTTCTTGTCTGTCTGTCTGTCTGTCTGTCTGTATGTATGTACGCGTTTCACGCAAAAACTACTGGACGGATTTGAATGAAACTTTTTTTGTTGTATAGCTATTAAGTCTGGGCAACATATAGGCTATAATTCATTTTGAAAACTGGAACACCTGATGAAGAACCATAACAGAACAGCTAAACTATAAGAAATATGGAAATGGTGCCTTAACAAAAGTCGTTCAACCTGATGAGCATTTTCTGCTGACGTATAAAAATTGAAGATCTGGAACATCTGATGAAAAGCTCTAAGAGACCAACTACACTATAACATATATGGAAATGGCGCCTTAGCAAAAATCGTTCAACCTGATGAGCATTTTCTGCTGACATATAAAAATTTAAGATCTGGAACATCTGATGAAAAGCTCCAAGAGACCAGCTACACTATAACATATATGGAAATGGCGCCTTAGCAAAAACCGTTCGACCTGATGAGCATTTTCTGCTGACGTATAAAAATTGAAGATCTGGAACATCTGATGAATAACTTCAAGAGACCAGCTACACTATAACATATACGGAAATGGCGCCTTAGCAAAACTTGGTTAATCTGATGAGCATTTTCTGTAGACGTATAAAAATCGAAGATTGGAACACAGGAAACAGTTTGGAACACAAAAAGACTTTTCATCTAAGCCAAAGTCACGCGGGCGAAGCCGCGGGCTAACAGCTAGTACATAATATCATCTAAATTAATTCAACGGTTCGAGAGTTATCGCGGAACAAACATACATACATACATACAAACAATGTGTTTTCGCCCCAACTTGAATTATAGCCGTAATGACAATACAAACTTATCTAACACAGGCAGATTTGAACCTGGGACCTTTGCAGCCACAGGTGGGCGCCCTACCACTCAGCCACCACCGCTTCAATATATAATAATAAGTAAACAATCATAAATAAGTACTCTCTCTCTCAGCCAAAAGACGTCCACTGCTGGACAAAGGCCGCCCCCAAGGATTTCCACAACGACCGGTCCTGCGCTGCCCGCATCCATGCGCAACCCGCGACCTTCACCAGGTCGTCGGTCCACCGAGTGGGAGGCCTGCCAACACTACGTTTTCCGGTTCGTGGTCGCCACTCGAGAACTTTTCCGCCCCAACGGCTATCTGTTCTGCGAGCTATGTGCCCCGCCCACCAGTAAGTGAAAACGGCAATATTGGCTGTTTTCTATAAGCTGCTGTTTAAAGAATTGAAGAGTTTTCGTCCTGAAATTTCTGATATGTATTGTAGAACGTATGTTTAAAGGGAGGACTGTTTCCAAAACACGATGGGAAAAATTTTGCTCGATAGAAAAAAATCCTGAAGTTACCTCTAAAATTTCATATGAATACAGATAACATCCGTGTTTTATAATAAAAAACCCAACTAGCACACAAGCGCTATAAGAAGCGGTACAGTAGCCAGATAGAGGATTTCAGTTACGGCATGGGCTTCTTAGTAAGAAATATAGTACATCTATAAGCTGCTAAAGATCTCTTGTAGCGCGAAATAGGCCACAAATTATACAACTATAAGCTCTGCAATTGATCTAAAGTGGCCGCTTATGTAAGTTAGAATAGAGCTACAAAGGCTGCTTAAAGGCCGTAATGTGCCCTCAAAGCATCCAAAGTTTCTCGTGCAGCGCTTTTCTGCTACCTTCACCTTATTTCGGAGCTCCTGTATTTTAAAATTAACTGCCATCGCTTTAAAGTAAGTTTATTGTTGATTTATAATTTTACGTGTACAAGATATGTTATAATTTTTATTAAATGAATTGAATGCGTGCTATGTGTAGTGAAAGGATCCATAACTAATACGAAGGATTTATCAAAACGGTAAGTAATATGGTGTTTTATTTCTATATGTACGTGAAATTGCAGTGCGAGTACCAGTTCATTGTGAATGTTTATATGAATTATCGTCAAAATTTTCACGCGCCCTCTGAATGTTAAGTTTTTAATGCAAAAATAAAATAAATGATTATGGTGAGGAATTAGGTTTCAACTTAAATAATAGTTTTTAGTACTTTTTAGTTTACAAAAAAGTTTAATTAGGGCTATACGTAAAAAAATAGACTTAATTTACATTTTAAATTACGAGTTTATGTCTTCAAAACGTAGTAATAACCTTAAAAACATCCATTTTTTAAAACAGTATAATGGCGTCTCCATAAGAGCAGCTCCCAGTGTTGGTTATATCTATTTTATCTGCTTGAACCGTAAAAAGGCTCTAGTATTTGCTGCTGTAGATGTTTAGGTTTCACGGTTGTAGTACTAGTGCGCTATCCAACTATTTTGCATGTACATCAGCGTTTTACAGTTACTATTTAGAGCCTCAGGTGGTCTTAACACAGGTTCTTCTATTTGAGATATGCAGTAAAAATACTACTTAGGGATCCGTCATTAAATTTTAAAGTTTTATTTTCCTATTATTCAATACCTACCTATAAATTACTATTATCTTTACCTATACAGATTAACTGATATAGATAGATAGATAGATAATACGTTTATTTGTATAGACAATTTCAAGTACATAGGTACCCATATTTTTAATGTGTAAAACTATCAGCAGTGTGACCAAGGGTAGGCTTTAGGTATTTATTCGAGGTATTCCATTTTTTGTTTCTAATTATCATACTTTATGTTTTTCAGTTACTGCCTGTGACAAATACCTACTCAGAAGCAGAGCTAAACCAGGAATCATCATCTCAAGAAATATACCTCGTAGTTCAGATTAATCCTGAGAATCAAACGCCAGAACAAATCTCTAATATTCAACAGTTTATATTACAGACATTGCCGAAAGTAATAAAAGAATCATAAATAATTATGTGTTTCATTTATGGCTTCTTCACTTGCTGTAAGACTGTCGTCCTCACAAATATCAGCTTTAGTAGTACTACAAGATGCAATATCGTTGTGCATTAAATTAATAATTAAATTGGAAACTACGGAACCCTACCCGTACCGAAATCGCACTCGGTCATAGGCTGAATAAAAAAATTATAATATTATCATACAGCTTTAGGTTACATTTTTAGCACATCAGTTGCGAATATGGCGCTGTTAGCACTAGTATGAAGTCATGTCCCTTCCCTGTAGATGTAAAGCTATGAGAAATCTAGTGAACACCATTAAAATACTAAAAATGTTACTGCACCGTTTTGTAACTCTCACGGCTATATAAAATATTTCATGTGATTTCTTAGACAACTATTAACCGTTTAGTTTCTATATAATTCTCATATATAGCGCTCAAGGCGCTATTTCAAAGTTACACAACTTTGCAATAGATATAGTGTTACAACATAAGTAATAAAATATGCTAAAGAGCGTAAGCCTTTACAAAATGTCTCTATACGGTCTTGAGTGCTATAGAGGTAAGTTAAAACTCTTTGCAAACTGCCCTGCCTACTAAAGTATTCTTTTACATCTTACAGTGGTATAAAATACTCCATTAACTCCATTTTATGTCCAATAGTAGTTTAGTGAAGCCAGTACTTGTTTTTGTATTACCATAAGATATTTTTTTGCTACAAAACATGTCCTGTAGCACCTAGCTGTTCAATAGTATGAAAGTACTCTACTGTTCAACTTTAGGAAAAATTTACAGCACTTTAACAGCTGCTATATTACACTTAGGCTGTATAAAGCCTGTATTAGCAGCTTGTGTGCTAGTTGGGAATGTTTTAAAATCACCAACACAAAGGTATTTTACCTTTTCGATTTCGTGACTGATTTAAATTTTTGAAAAACTAAACATTTCTATTAACTTTTTGATAAAAATGTGAATGGCGCGCAACCGGGACGTCCCCCCGCCTCAGCCGCTTCATATGAATTTTCGCTGACCGCCTAACCCCCCTTAAGTTTCGCGATTCTGCGGGCTATGTCGGTTACTTTAGTTCTCCTACGGATCTCCTCATTTCTGATTCGATCAAGCAGGGAAACTCCGAGCATAGCGCGCTACATAAATAAGTACTAAGGTTCAGAAAATTGAAGTTTTTTGTCAAACTTATAGCTACGTCGTCTCGTCGGTCGTATTTGGCTACCACAGGACAGGCATGTTGCCTAATGTGGAGCCAACGGATATCTTTAGTGTAAAATGTAAGTGTGTCAATAAATCATTCATTCATCATCATTCATTCATGTGTACGATGCGAAAACAGCCATGCCCTTATATGGGCATGGATTTATGTGAAAATTCGCAACGGGTTGTAATAAAGGCATAATGAGGGATTTTCCGAGACCCAAATTAAAATAAAAATAGTTCCAGATGAATTCATATGTGGCGCTTAGTAAAAGGCGAGACCATTCAAAAAGCAAAAATGCACGGGATTCGCATTAAAAAAAAAAACTAATAAAAAACATCTAAAAATTTATCAATATTGTAATTTGTGCAACTGTCAAACTGTTATGTTATTTTTTTTCTGCCTCTGGCTGACAATAAAAAGCACACAATATAGGTACAGCCATTATTACAACTCGGCTTTCAATAAAACTCCATCTGTTGAGATTTTTTTATACTGATTTTTTTTTCTTAATTAGCTGTCAGAAAAATCGCTCATTGTTGTGTTTGTGTTTACGTTTACCTTTGTCATACTATTTGACAACTAGAGGCCGATTCCACTAATTAAAAACCTCGATATCATGTCTCAATTGTGTCTCAAGAGCCAAAGAATTTGAAATAAAGTGACAAGATCTCTGTAAGACTTCTATGTTTTATTACGATTTCTTTGGCTTTTAAGACACAACTGAGGCACGACATCTACTTTTGTAATTTGTAGAATCAAGGGCCAGGGGCAAGTCCATTTATTAAAGTTACTGTTAACGTAAGATGGTGCAAATGCAACTCAGTCTAAAAATGTTCAAAAAACTATACAGGGATGTTTCCTTTACAGAAACATTTCGAAAACTACACGGATTTTACACAACAACTTGACCTAGCAACATATTATAAGCAAACACATTCACACCCGGATTTCAGCTGCAATATGACCAATATACGACCATTATATGACTCATAGTTGCAAAAGCGATTACTCGGCCGCGTTTGGGAAATACGTAAGCAATAATATGACGTTTATAGGCTTTTATGGAAGAGCTATGAGTAAACCGCTGCTGTAGATTATTACCTTATTATTACCTAATAAAAAGATGGGTGTCGCCTTTTTAGGGTTCCGTACCTCAAAAGGCAAAAACGGAACCCTTATAAGATCACTTTGTTGTCCGTCTGTCTGTCAAACTTTTTTTCTCAGGAACGCTTAAAGATATCAAGTTGAAATTAATATCGAATACTCGAATCCAGGGTCTCTTTCAGCATAAAAACAATCAAAATTATACGTCAACGCGATCAGAAGTTATTGCCGTAAATGTTGCGATTTTTTGCCATTTCAGACAGCAATCAAAACCTATGGAGTACTTCCCGTTGACCTAAAATTATGAATTTTGCCAAAAAGCAAGGTCTAACAGTAGTTTACAGGAATAAATCTGAAAGTTGTAAATATCTTTTTGGAAATTTAGAAAAAGTGTTACAAACTTATTTTTGCACTCGATGCAATAATATTCCTAGGAATCGAACAGCAAAGTTAAGTTTGCTTTTGAAACTAGTTGGTCTTTTAGTTAGAGCTATAATGTGAGATGCTTTGAGTGTACAGAACCCTGTGTGCGAGTTTGACTTGCACTTGGCCGGTTTTTTAATTGAGTAATTAAAATTGTAATTAAACATTAATTACTTCTTAAACTATTGATATTAATTTTATGTTCGTAGCATAGTATCATATCATACTAAGTATCCTAACTAATATTATAAATGCGAAAGTGAGTTTGTTTGTTTGCTACCTCTTCACGCTTTATCTACTGAACCAATCTTCCTGAAATTTCGCATACACATAGCTGGAAGTACGGAGAAGGACATAGGGTACCTTTCATCCCGGGAAAAAGAACTGTTCCCGTAAGAAATTCACGCGGGCGAAGCCGCGGGCGAAAGCTAGTAATGTAATAAACATAGATAAATCATAGTTAGATCTTCTTCTTCCTTCCTTTAGTCGTATTCTTCAAGATTGAGGGTCGTGGTCATTATATGGAATGAAACACACACAACGACTATCTTGGCAATGTTAGAGTTTGCCCCGTTTGCCATTGCCTTCTACATTTCACACACTAGCTGATAATCATCAACTAGAGTGAAGGTTTCCTCACGATGTTTTCCTTCACCGGAAGCAAGTAGTGGTCGATGAAAACTACCATATACATGAGTCAGATTGGTATACAAACTCACATAGCACGGGATTTAAACCTGGGACCTTTGCAGCCAACTAAACTCTAAGCAACTTCATAAACTCTACATCTAGGTCAAAATATGTGACTTGGCCGTTTCGTCCAATGGGTCTAAAATTATAAATATTTAGAAATGAACCTTATTTCACCACTATAAGGTTCATTTAAAAAAAAAAATATTAGCGGTCTAGACCACTCGTTGCGAATGCGAATAATTTATATCGAATAAAAAATCATTCGGCTCACGCTTTTTTGGTGAGTCACACTTTAAAAAATAGGGCTGCAAAAAACAAAATTCATATGCGCTTAACCGCGGCGTGTGCGCGTTGCAATAAGATACTTTCGTTGGCAGGATCGAACAGATTTTGTACCGATTTAGCAACTATTTCTCAAATATCTTTAAAAATATTAGTCTAAAAACAAAAGTGCTTTGTTAAAACTTTAATATAGTATATATATTAACTAATTATATAAAAATATATATAAGTTATCGCTGAAAATTTTAAGTTTCATGACTTGAAAGCTGAATTTTTTTCAAAATTTTCGGTGCCTTTATGAATTAATTAAGCCGAAAATATGTATTTTTATTAAAAAGTACACGGTTGAAACCTTAATAAAGATCATAATCTATATCCTGTATTATTTTTCCACTTCGTAATTAAACTCTAATGAGGTAAATTTCTTCATGAAAAATTACAATTTTTTTGAATGTGGGGTACGACATGGCCTTAAGGTAACTTTCAGTCGGTTCACTATTAAAAACCAATTTTCGAAATTCCACTTACTGATTCATTATATGTTGCAATTGAAGCGGTGGTCAAGTTATCACAAGATTTTACGTTTGTAAACCAATCTGACTCATACACGGCCTTCTCATACTTCCGGTGAAGAAAACCATCGTGAGGAAACCTGCACCAGTGCACACTAGTCGATGATTATCAGCAAGTGTGTAATGAATGTAAGCAACAGCAAATCTATGGAGTTAGAACGTCTACTCGTTCCGAATCAAATCATTACATTGCTGAAATGGGTCGTGGTCATTAAATGGAATGAAACACACACAACGACTATCTTGGCAATGTTAATGGAGTGGTTTGCCATTGCCTTCTCCATTTCACACACTAGCTGATATCTAATCATCAACCAAAGTCAAAGTAATTTTTTTTATTGAAACTTGGCCTTCAACGAAGGCTCTTTTTCACGTCGAAAACTAATTATTTATCATAATATATTATGTCTCAAAGCTACAAACTACTAGCATTTCGGAACGATCACTGCTGAGAAGAAATGCCGAAAGAAACTCATGAAACAGTCTTGGTCGCCTAACATGCCAGAGGGGCTATTTAGTAACTCTATACATACACTAGATTGTATACAGTCAAAAATAAAATATAAGTGAGTGCAGGTTTCCTCACGATGTTTTCCTGAAGGAAACCGTAAAGCGGTGAACCGTAAGCAAGTAGTGGTCGATGAAAACTAACTTAGGTACAAGAGTCAGATTGGTATACAAACTCATGTAGCACGGGCAGGATTCGAACCCGGGACCTTTGGCTTCGAACCAAGGAGTATAAGCATGTAATTAATAAATCACTAGCTTTTGCCCGCGGCTTCAACCGCGTGAATTTTCCACGGACTCAGTGCTTTTTTCTAGAATTAGCAGTGATGTAACATTTAGTTGTTAATTTTTATATGGTTTATGTGGGTAACGGAATAAAATCAGTCTTGGTCTAACATGCCTTTCATTCACAACATGGTGACAGCGGTGGGATCCTATGTCATTCTTAATACTTCTAGATATGTATATGCGAAATTTCAGTAAGATTGGTTCAGCAAATAAAGCGTGAAGAGGTAACAAATAAACAAACTCACTTTCGCATTTTCTTAATTTCGAAGGCAAAAAGGTACAAGGTTATTTTGTTTTATTGTAAATTAGCTGTGCCCCGGGGCTTCGCTGTCTTGGGAATTTCGGGATAAAAAGTACCTTATGTGCTATTCCCGGTATTTTTCTACACGTATACCAAATTTCATCAAAATCCGTCCAGTAGATTTTGCGTGATTGAGTAACAAACATCCTCACAAACTCACAAATTCACAAACTCACATCCCAACTTTCGCATTTATAGGATAGGATTCGTCTGGTACCTAAAAACTTCCGTAAATTCGTCCCTCGTTGTTGTTTTAATAGTAAATTCGGTACGTAAAATTCGTACAGACAGCAACAAAAATAAGGCACCCAATATTATTAAATCTATGTAATAATCTACTCTGTTCCTTTTAAAGAACTAAATACTACGATTTACTTGAAAAAACTTTCCGTTTTACATAATGTACTTTCACAGCTTACTTAGTGGTATTATTTATGTACTTATGCCGATTAATGTGTCAACGAATGTACTTTTTATGGTTTAATTACGAATAAGTGCATGTTCATATTATTAACACTTTACCGGACACAAAAAGTTTAATTGTTGTAACTGTTTAAATAAATAAATATATGCAAACAAATCACACAGATTGAGCTAACCCCAAAGTAAGTTTGAGACTTGTGTTATGGGATACTAACTCAACGATACTATATTTTATGACAAATACATATCCCAGAATCAATTTGAAAAAGATCATTATCCATCTTGACCCGACCGGGGATCGAACCCGGGACCCAGTGGCTTAGAGGCAACGTCTTTACCGCTGCGCCACGGAGGCCTTCAAAGTTTACTATCCTGCAATGTATGTCTATACCAATGACTTTAATAAAAAAAAAACCTAGACTAAGCATAGTAGAAAATCCCAAGTTCGGCAATGCTAAATAATTAAGTAGATTTAAATTTAGTAGTATTTAAATGATAAATAGAGGCGTCTTTTTGATTCTAACTTCAACTGTGTATTTTATATTTAAAAAAATATTGAATATTCGTTTTGTAATCGTAATAAAGCATAATTTGTCTTTATTTGACAGGCAGATATATGTTGTAAAGTGACGTCTTTGGAGAAAATGCAGCAGTGGAGTTTGTTGCACCGCCTCTTCTCCACTTGCGCTTTGGAGGCGGTGGTAACCTTAGCTTTCAGTAATTTTATGACGTCAACTAACTAAAAAACAAGAATATGACGATTTAGAAGTGCTATTTCTAGCCTATTTAAATAAAAACAATTGACTTTTTAGATATGTTCGTAATAACTTTTTGATGAATTAAGTTCACATCTCTGGATATTTTTTCAGGTATGGACTAAATGTCCATTTTAAAATTATAATAGCATGTACCATTTGAAATCCAGTCCCGTAAAATTAAAACAAGCACTCACCTTCCATGACCTGCGAAGCAAAATACATAAAATAAATACATAAAATACACCAAAATCCTGAAAGCACCATTAGTTAGTTAGTAAAAGTTGATGTGAGAAAGCAAGACATAGTTAGATAGAGCAGAATTAAAGAGGGAAGATATATTTACATATTATATACCTGATGACGTCACTGCCATATCCGGAGCATATACTTTTACTATCTATGTCTTGCCATTGACCACATCTGAGCTCAACATGTTTAGTCTTGTCACTTCGTGGCTACATTCACACCGATGAGTAATATTGGATCTGTGAAATGTGTTGAAGTGTTCTTGCAAAACTGGGTTCATTTTATGCAATATATTTTATATGGTTTGTAAGTTTATGGTGTATAATGATTCTTTTCATTTAGTGTTTCATATATTTTATATAAATCCGATGTCCCACACCTATGTACAATGTAAAAAATTAAATATGTTTATTATAAGAATACTTTTCAAATCTGAACATGCATACATAAACTAAATATAAGAAAAAAAGCGATAAATTTCCACTTCAACACAATTTTTCTACGTCCAAAGCTATATACAGCCAAATCCAATATTATCTCAACTGTGTGCCATCACGACTTTCCGACTACAATCCCATTGTCACTTACTTTCATCGTTTATTACCGGTCCATAACTCAATCCTTCATTCGACGCATAGTCTATGCTATTGGTGTCGTGTACTCCCAATATGCCAGCCTTTGCTACTCTATGGCAACATCCTTTTAACAAGCCACCGCAAGTTCCTTCAAGCAGGCCTCCGACCATCCAACAATATATGAAAAATTCGCATGTCCCGCCTTGTGGACATGACTTTTCATCTTGTCGATCATCAAGATTCGCGATCATAGTCGGCGCAACAGACATAGTCTCAGTTGACGTTGCACTAATGTGTAATAGGCGGCCATTTCTATTTGTACTCTTTGGTAACTCTTTCAGTATTTGGTTTACTTTTTGTAATCTGTTCGTCTGATATCGGTTTGAACTCTGGCAGTTTTTGTGTTGTATTCGGGAATATATAGTAGTCGTTTCTTTTCATATACTTTAATGTTGTACCATCAGTTTGTATGAACATTGGTTTTTGTAACATTGTCGTTGACTTATCCATTCGAGCTCGATGTAGGTCGTTGGCATCTGTTTGGATTAAAAAATAGAGATATGAATTATGTTAATATCTAGCATGAATATAGATTAAGAAAAGTAGTAAGTATGTACAGTGTAAACGATGATATTTGACAATGAAAAGATTTAATGAAAAGAAGTTAAAATGAAATGTAAAAGAAAAAGAATGAAAAGTGTATTTTTACATGTATGTTACAAATCTTTGTTTCCTTTGATTCAATTAGGTGTTCTCATCAAATTCTTATTTTTTCCATGGGTGTTCTGTCTGTCCTATTCTACCCAGTGTTGCTGGGTTTTCTAGGTCTCCCCCAAGATTTCATCGATAGCCCTCAATTTTTCCCAAATTGAAAACAAGACGATTTACATTTCTTCTCATCAACTAGATACCAAAAAACTCCAAATTTTGAGGGAATACCATCCACCTGGCAACACTGATCCTACAGCTGACGATGAGCTACATGATCTCCCCCGTTCGTTTGTGGATTGGGACGCTATGACTATGAAAACGTACACATTGACGTGTTATTGACGTGTTCACGGATGTACGTACAGTTTCATTTGTGTAGTTGGTATATAGTTGTAGTAGTTGGTATATATGACATCCCGTTTCTATGAAGTGCCCTCCCTGTGCCTTGGCTTCAGTTCCGATGGCAATGCAGTATTATAATAAGCATGATCTGGTTGTACATCCAATATGGGTTTCCAAAGATACTCGTCAACATGATATAACTTTAATGTCATAAGTTTAATGGACGAAGATCGCCAACAATAAAAAACTAGAGTTTAAAATAAAAATTTTGTAAAAAAAACATGTATTGATTATAACTAGAGATGGGCGGCGGTCAGTAAATACTAAATAGTATTTACTGAGTGAGTATGATAAATATGAGTATTTATCCGTTTTTACTCATTCTTACTGAGTATTTATCCAAAAGCATGAGTATAAACTTTTGTATGCAATGGAGCCCTAATTTAATACTTTATTTAAGTTAAACTTTCATTTTTAGTACTGAGAATGGGATCTGTTGATTATCGGGAAAAATAGTACTGAAAATTGCACATCAGAACAATTAATGTTCTTTTCAGGTAAAAAAAACTTGAATAAAAAAATACTTAGTACTGGCCGCGATACATTTATTGTTCTCGTCGGGTGAGATAAAATTCTTAGCACTAGCCGCGGCATATTTATTGTTCTCGACGGGTTAGAATAAAATAGTTAGGGTCCTTAACGTGAAATATGGTCTCATCCGGAAGAAAGCATGAAACTTGGCATGAATGTAGCTTTCATACCTATATGTGCTTGATATGGAAACACGTCGAGAAATGAATGTTCCCCCATCCCTTTCCCCCTTTTTATGTCCCAAATCATGGTTTTTCTCATTTTTTATGAAAACGGTAAAAGCTACGCAAAAACTGGCAAAGACTTTGTTCTTCATTAAATTCTCTATAATATTATTACCTTTGAATGTACGTTGATAGGACTTATAGTTTACAAATTATGCCCAATGCCCATGCTACAAGAATGTTTTGTTTTTAAAGCGAACTTTTTCTATTCGACTTCTAATATACATATTATTAAAGTGGTCCCAAACTTCGTGTCGACATATGTTACCATCGCCAACAAAGTACCTCTTTCAATTGGGGGAGGGGGAAGAGTACACCCCACGCGAGCGAAGAATTCCAACCTATTTTGTTGAAATATTTTATCGTGTCTGGTATCGTTTCCGTATAAATCAAGGACCATGAATTCATTTTTGATAATAGCTTGGCACCGTTTCATAGAAAAAAATCAATATTTTTTGCGAAAAAGTAAAAAAATAATTATTAATTTAATTTTTTGTTCAAAGTACGTTCAAAGTGCTTCAAGATTTTATAATTTAAGATTTTTTTATTCGCCTTCTGATGAAGTCGAATACTGTCCGTAATATTTAATACGAAATTCCACCAAGACCGTGCAGTCTTCTTCTTCTTGGCTCGTCGATGCCATTCCAATGATTCATTCAGATTGTACCCGCGAAAAGTGTTCCGCCACTTTTACGGCCGTGCAGTAATAGTAAAGTTCGCATTACATTCGACAGTTTTTGCGTAGCTTTTACCGTTTTCATAAAAAAAACCGGCCAAGTTCGAGTAAAACTCGCGTACCGAGGGTTCCGTACACACAAAGCATCTCAAAACCGCTTTTATCAACACAACTGTTTAAATCAACACAAAAAAATTACATCTAAGGGGGACCACACCTCTTAATTATTAATTATTTTTAATTTTAGTATTTGTTGTTATAGAGGCCATATTAATACACATCTTGTGTGAATTTCAAGCATCTACCCATTATGGTTATATATCGAAGCGCTGAAGTGTTTGTACGAAAACGCCACCATGTCGGTCAGTCTCCAGGATCAATGCTCAAAACCTATCCAGTTGCAGCGAGGGGTTAGACATGGAGATTTTATATCTCCGAAACTGTTCACCGCCGCCCTGGAAGATGTTTTCAAGCTCCTGGACTGGAGTGGACTCGTTATCAATATCAACGACGAGTACATCAATCACCTTCGATTCGCTGACGATATCAATAGTCATGGCTGAGACCTTGGAAGACCTAGGCACAATGCTCGATGGCCTCTGTAGAGCCTCTCAACAAGTGGGTCTAAAAATGAACATGGACAAGATGAAAATTATCTTTAATATCCGTGTCGCACCCACTCCTCTGAAGGTTGGAGACTACACTCGGAGTTGTTGACAATTATGAATACCTGGGACAAACAGTTCAGTTAGGTAAGTCCAACTTTGAGAAAGAGGTCAATCGTCGAATCCAACTCGGCTGGGCAGCGTTCGGGAAGCTTCGCGACATCTTCTCGTCCAAAATACCGCAGTGTCTCAAAACTAAGGTCTTTGACCAGTGTGTGTTGCCAGGAATGACATACGGAACAGAGACGTGGTCGCTTACTATGGGCCTCATAAGAAGGCTCAAGATCACCCAAACGGGCGATGGAGCGCGCTATGCTCGGAGTTTCCCTGCGTGATCTAATCAGAAATGAGGAGATCCGTAGGAGTAACTAAAGTAACCGACATAGCCCGCAGAATTGCCAAACTTAAGTGGCAGTGGGCGGGGCACATAGCTCGTAGAACAGATAGCCGTTGGGGCAGAAAAGTTCGCGAGTGGCGACCACGAACCGGAAAACGTAGTTGGCAGGCCTCACACTCGGTGGACCGACGACCTGGTGAAGGTCGCCGGACGCGCATAGATGCAGGCAGCGCAGGACCGGTCGTTGTGAAAATCCTTGGGGGAGGCCTTTGTCATGTGGACATCTTTCGGCTAGAGAGAGAGACCCATTATGGTTACAGAGATATAAAAATCCGAAGCATCGATCCGAAGCGTCGAAAGACAGACAGACGGGTACAGAATCCTAAAAACGAGTTTCAAAGCGAGTTGTGCACTAATTTGGATTTATCAAACTATTTTTTTTTTCTGAAAGATCCGTAGATCCGAGTATTCGATATTAATTTAAACTTCATACCTTTAAGCGTTCCTGAGAAAACAAGTTTGATAGACAGACGAACAACAAAGTGATCTTATAAGGGTTCCGTTTTTGCCTTTTGAGGTACAGAACCCCAAAAATGAGAAAAACCACGTTTTGGGATATAAAAGGGGAGGGGGAGGGGGGAAAACAATCATTTCTCGACGTGTTTCCATATTAATATTAAAATACATTTATTAAAGCTACATTTATGCCAAGTTTCATGCTTTCTTTCGGATGGGACCATAAAATCGATTTATGTAAGGACAAGGAGCCGTACTAGAATGGTTAACTAAACATTAAAATTCTAAGTACTTGCCACAGTACATTTATTGTTCTCGTCGGGTTAGAATGAAAGGTTAACTAAACATTAAGGTTAAGTCCAGTCCTTCACGCGTGCACTAATGCACTTTCTAGGACGGGTGAGAGCCAACTGTCATTTTCGAGGTACGCATAGTGTTGCAAGTATTAACAATGAAACCGGCCAAGTGCGAGTCGGACTCGCACTAAAAAAAGCAAAATACGGCAAAATGTAAAACAAGCATAACAAGTATGTTGTATGGGATAGGACATGGGATGTAAATATTTATTTTATTCTATTTTTAGTGTTTGTTGTTAAAGCGGCAACAGTAAGACATCATCTATGAAAATTTCAACTGTCAAGCTATCACTGTTCATGAGATACAGCCTGGTATCAGGCGGACGGACGGACAGACGGACAGCGGAATCTTAGTAATAGGGTCCCGTTTTTATTCTTTGTGACGGAACCCTAAAAAACACTATCCTACAGACGATTATTGACAGTATTTGTGGATTTAGAATAAATACATTGCAAGTTTTGTACTTTTCCATTAAATACTTATTAATTAATCACCCTAATAAGTTCAATATCCTTCATAGTTTTGTAAATTCACAGTTCCAATTCAATTTATGAGACTAACTAATTAAAAAATATTTACTGTCGATTATGGATAAAAACTCAGTAGAAATGGATATTTATGAGTATTTACTCATCCTTTGATAAATACTCAGTCCTTAACCCATCTCTAATTATAACAGTTCATATACCATTTCAATTTTATATCGAACTAACGCAAACAGTATAAAATTGTGTAATACTATATGATGGATGCTTCTTGACGCGTAAAATGGAGCGTAGGGTTTGCAAAAAAGGTTCGAAATATATTATTTACTAGTGGTTCTTTTACTTTTTACCCCGAATTTCCCACGGAAGCGAACTCTTCAAAGTTCATGATGGGAATGATTGCTGAAAAGCGTAGAGTGGGAGACTGAAAGATATTTTGGCTCAGGAACATCAGTGAGTGGACTTTCTCCGACTTTGATTTTTAACGACTTTGTCATTAAACGATGTATCGGACTGACTTCAATTCAATTCAATTCAATTCATTTATTGCGTTTCATATCATACATTCAGTTATAACTACTAGTACAGTAACTGGTTGGAGTAGGTACAATATGAACCCTGTCGGGTATTAGCAAATGTAGAAAGATGGAACGGCAGGCGGATTTATAATAAGAAATTTGTGATTAGGTGTAAATTTAGATTAAGTATTACAATTTATAATGAAGTCAAATAGATAATTTAATAGAAATTTGATACGATAAATACTTAAGTCCACTCTTTGATGACTCCCGTCAAACAGTAGAACAACTGTTCGACTGGCTCTGAACAAAGCTAAATAGCTGACGTGACGGTCATCATTCAGTGATGGATGACTGGTAAAGAATGCCTTATGGCGGTTAGTACATAATTTTTGTACAATAAAGTTTTAATTAATCCTACTATCCTCTCTCTCTCTCTCTCTCTCAGCCGAAAGACGTCCACTGCTGGACAAAGGCCTCCCCCAAGGATTTCCATAACGACCGGTCCTGCGCTGCCCGCATCCATGTGCACTATTTCACTATCCATTTTCCTACTATCCTACTTATGTTATAAATGCGAATGTTTGGATGTGAGTTTAAATTGTGAGAAATTTGTTACTCAATCACGCAAAATCTACTACACGGATTTCGATGAAATTTGGTACACGGATAAAAAAATATAGAGAACTAGCTTTTGCCCGCGGCTTCGCCCGCGTGAATTTCTTTTCCCACGGGAACAGTGCTTTTTCCCGGAATGAAAGGTACCCTATGTCCTTCTCGGTACTTCTAACTATGTGCATGCAAAATTTCAGGAAGATTGGTTCAGTAGATAGAGCGTGAAGAGGTAACAAACAAACTCGCTTTCGCATTTATAATATTAGTTAGGATAGCACATAGGGTACTTTTTACCCCGAAATTCCCACGGAAGCGAAGCTCCGGGGCGCAGCTAGTAAATAAGAAGCCCGCCTTTGCGCTCATTTATGGATTAACTTTCGTCACTACTTTGTATGGTATTTTCTGTAAATGGTGCAATAAAGTGTTGATATTTCTATATATCTAAAAGACTCAGGCGCTTGTAATATTATCACACACGCAGATGCGTTTGTTGCTGACCGTACTATCACTTTCACAAGCTGTTGCACAACCACAACTATTTCTCGGACGGTCAGCTGTACCAATTGGAACGTAAACAATCGTCATAACATCTTGCTGGTGACCGATTTAATGTTTCGTCTTGTTGCATCTGCTAAACGGATTTCGATTAAATTTGGTACACGGGTAGAAAAATACCGGGATTAGCACATAGGCTATTTTTGTTTTGAAATTCTCACGGGAGCGAAGCCCCGGGGCGCAGCTAACTAGACATTTAATTAAAAAAAAATCGTGAAAAAGTGAGTTTCAATGTTTAACTGATCTCAATTCTAGCCCTTTTTCTGCATTCATACTATGAGTAAAGTATTTTTGCTAGATTGGATGCAAAAACCTTGAAAATTAAGCTCACAAAATGAAAAATGACACAGTAGAAGTTCTTAAAATCCCTAAATCAGCATAACAATTAAAGCCGCTAAAGAGAAAACCAAGCATTCTGATGCTTTAAATACTCCTATTTAGCAAGAAAGTGTAATGTAAAGAGATACACTACTACAGACATAAAAGCAGAATTGTTTTTTAAAGATTTGCTAACTATTATGGCGCAGCGACCCAATTTTTTTTAAGAATGATACATTGGAAATTTCCTGATTTTATTTTTGCATATTTTGCGTATGTATTTACTCTGTTTACAAGAAGTTGTCATGCTGTGTACGCATGTTTTTGGGTTTCAGTCTAGCCCGTGTTGACTTATTTTCAACTAAAATATTGTTACGATTCAATACGATTCAAAAATCGACTAACGATAATAAAACTCGATTGTATGTTTCTATTTTTCATTCTACTAGGAATGATTTGTTAAAAATATTGCATGCCTGAAAGGGCAAACTGTTGAACTTTATTTTTGTATGGACCATCTATACCTGTATTTACACAGTTATCGCAATAAAGATGTTTGAGTTTGAGTTTTTGAGTTTACGATTATTGTGTTTACCTAAATAATTAAAAAAACATTTCTAACGTCTATGCCTATAGACAACATTTTTAAACTAGTTACACGTCTATTGAATAACGCTAGAAATATTTTTATTATTTACTAGCTTTTCCCGCGGCTTCGCCTGCGTGAATTTCCCACGGAAACAGTGCTTATTCCCGAGATGAAAGGTATCCTATGTCTTTCTCAGTACTTCTAGCTATGTGTATGCGAAATTTCAGGAAGATTGCTGCAGTAGATAAAGCGTGAAGAGGTTACAAACTATCAAGCAAGCAAACTCACTTTCGCATGTTAGTCTTTGACGCCAAGATTTAACTGCGTCTTTTAGTGAGCTCTTCAAATAGTAAACAAAATAAATTGTTCAAACCGTTCATTAGTCGCTGAGAGTTGCAGTATAGTGTCATATAAGTGATAGATCAAAGTTATTGTTGTGTTTATAGCGAAATAAGTGTATATTCAACCAAAACAATCAAGTTATATTGTTGTATTCCATTCTGCCACGAGAATCGTTTGCGGTACCATCGCGTAAGAGCAAGCGACTTTCACGGTTGTGTGCGGTGCGTTCGGGTCATAATAGCGTGCGGATCGGTCTGAGCGGCTTATCGCTAGATTGCAACGTCACTTGCCCAGCGAGTGACCATAGATCAGCTGTTACAGAAGATACATATTACCTGAGCGGCCGGTTTTGTCTCTGAGAGGTTCATTATGCATTGTATGGGGTGCAAACGCGAGTTGGTTGATAACAACTTATTGAAATGTAATATTTGCGAATCGCGTTACTGCTTAAAATGTCTGAATTTTGGGTCTTATGATAATATAAGCGATATTGACCCCGCCCTTCTATCTAGTTTGAAATGTCCCTCTTGCAGCAATGTCTCACACAGGAAAAGGGGCAACAACTCACCTGCTATGCTTTCGCCTAATGTGACCGGGCCATTTCCAAATGCTCAACTCACTATTGAAGAAATTAGTGCACTTCTTGATCAAAAGTTGGCTCCCACTTCTATCGTCATGAGCAACTTCCGTAAAATAATAATTGAAGAAGTAAATGGGTTAATTACAACAGAGATGAATAAATTATTTAATGGATTAAAAGAGGAAGTTACGAAAACTACTGACTACATTATGGAGGAAGTCAAGGATTTAAATAAAAAAATGGAAGAAAAGGATCTTATTATAAATTCCCTTCAAACTGAACAAGTACAGCTCAAGGGCGAGTTGGGAGCCCTTCGTAGTCGTTTGACCACTTTTGAAAAAATATCACGTGACCGGAATATTGAACTTCAGGCCGTTCCGGAGGACCGCTCGGAGAATGTTGTTACAATTTTTAAGACCTTATGTGATACCGTTAAATACCCTATTTCCGATAGGGACATCCAGGCGTGCCGTCGGGTCGCAAAAATGGACACAAAATCAAAGCGCCCCCGTAACATTGTAGTTACATTGAGCTCCCCGAGAATGCGCGACGAGATCATCTCTGCGACTCATCGCTTTAACAAGGAACATAAGGATAAAAAACTCAACAGTCTTCATTTAGGTATTGTGGGAGAAAGTTGCCAAATCTATGTCTCAGAACATCTATCTCCGGAGACTAAGCAGCTTTTTGCGGCAGTTCGAAAATATGCAAAAAGTAACAACTACGCATATTCATGGGTAAAATTTGGTCAAATATACTTACGTAAGACTGATACAACAAATGCTATTTTGGTGAAAAATTTAGAGACTTTGAAATCGCTGAAATGACTGTTAATTTACTATTTTTGCATTGGATTTATTATAAACTTAGTATATGTTATGGCTAAGCAACACTTAGTTTTGTTATTTTATGAAACTTTATGTACACACTTGTCAACAAAGGTTGTTGTTCTAATTGCATTAGAGAATTATTATTACTATATTGGTCTACTTGTACATTTACCTCATATTGTAATAACATCAAATATATTTTGCCCTGTGGCTCAGAAAGCGGTTAAGTTTCTCTTCTGTTCTCACTTTGTTTTGAAAAATATGTCATGCAATAAAATATGTTCTTATGAGTTTCCTCTAAGGTATTGTGCATTACTGTTATTATTTCATTATAAAGTTATTTTGTACAATTATAGAATAACCACGAATATCTTTTGTTCTCACTTTGTTTTGATTATTATGTCATGTAAGAAAACAGGTTCTTTTAAGTTTATTTTATATTATTGCGCATTACTGGTATTAATCTATTATAAAATTATTATTTGTAATTATAGAATAAACAATATTTATATAATTTATTCCTTTTTATACATATATATAGTAGATCTATACATGGGTAACATTTTTATATTTAACAGTGGATTCGGATGAGTTATTAATATATTACCAGAATGTGCAAGGGTTGAGAACTAAATGCTTGGATATTTATAATGGAATATTGAGTCAAAATTTTGATATGATTTTAATTACGGAAACTTGGTTACAAAGTGACATATTGGATTCAGAATTGTGTGATGAGCGATATGACATCTTTCGCTGCGATAGGAACCTGACACTATGTGGTAAATCTAAAGGGGGGAGCTATGATCTGTGCCCGTAGGGAGCTTGAGGCAACATTGGTGAGCGACTTTGGGAGCGGTACGGCCGAGTCCATCTGTGTACGGATCCCAGCGCGTACTATATCTTCACAAAATGACTTATTGGTATTTGTTGTGTATACACCTCCTGAAGAATACGAGTTCGAGACTCGTATGAACATTATTGTTAATAACATATCCAAATTAGTAGACTGTAATCCCGATTGTAATTTCTTATTCGCGGGAGATTTTAATTTACCCTGTATTCGTTGGGAGGATGGCGAATGCTCAGTTTTGCAGCAGGGTCCTGTATGTAAACAGAATAGTGCAACATTACTTCTTGAGACCGTTCAATATCTTGGCTTTGAACAATACAATCATATTCCCAACGCGAAGAAAAATATTTTGGACTTATGTTTCAGTAACCTTGCTATGAAAGTCACTCACACTTCGAACCCTTTGCTGAATGAAGTTCCTCATCATCCTTCGCTTCTTATTAATATCTCGGACTTAAAATGTTCTAAATTTAGCGAAAAATGTGAGACACGATTTAATTTTCACAAAGGCAATTACGATGCAATCAACCAATTTCTTGGCAATATAAACTGGTATGAATTGTTTTCAAATGAATCTGTGGAGGACGATGTCAAAGTATTTTATGATAAACTGGAGGAATGTTGCACTCTTTATATTCCACTTTCTAAGCGCTCAAATAAATCTCGTTATCCAATTTGGTACAGTAGGTCGTTAATTAAAATTAATAAACAGAAAAATACTTTGCATAAGAAATGGAAGCGTTTCGGTAATCCCCGTGACTACGATGAGTTTTCCTTGCTGAGAGATAGATTTAAGAGGGTTCACGATGAATGCTTTAGGAATTATATTAATAGAACTCAATCGTACATATGCCATTCACCTAAACACTTTTGGACATACGTAAAATCAAAAAGAGGTGGAACAAATCTCCCTAAGGTTTTTTCTCATAACGATGACACGTTCTCAGAGGGACAGAATATATGCAATGCATTCAATGAGTTCTTTAAAAGTGCGTTTTCTCAGACTTCCGGTTCAAGTTCTGCTATGCCTGCAGGTCTTCAGACTTGTGAAACTTCAAATAGCAATGACGTTATTTCTCAAATACATGTCTCACCGTCTGACGTACAAGAACATCTTGAAAACCTGGATACGTCAAAGGGCGCAGGATCCGATGGTATTCCTCCCATATTTTTGTCTAAATGCGCCTTAACTTTAGCCCTTCCTATATCTTTGCTTTTTTCTAAATCTTTATCTCAATGTGTTTTTCCTAGCGTATGGAAAACAGCACATATCATTCCTATACATAAGAAGGGTCCAAAAAATTTAATTTCTAATTATCGACAAGTTTCAATTCTGAATGCTATTGCTAAGCTATTTGAAAAAATAGTTTACGAACAAATTTATTCCGTGGTTACAAAAGGAATTCCTGCCTCACAGCATGGTTTTTTAAGGAATCGTTCTACCGTTTCTAATCTAGCACTTTTCACTAATTATGTTTTAGTGCAGATGGAGAATGGTGGACAGGTTGATGTGATCTACACGGACTTTGAAAAAGCCTTTGATCGTGTTGATCACATCATCCTGTTACATAAACTTGAGTCACTGGGAATTCACGGAGACCTTTTGAGATGGATCACGTCGTATCTTACTAATCGTTCCCAAGCCGTCGTATTGGGTGGGTACAGATCTGACTTTATTTCTGTGCCTTCAGGCGTTCCTCAAGGCTCGCATCTTGGCCCGTTGTTTTATAATGCTTATATCTACGATATTCATAAATGTATTAACAATGCTAACCATCTCTTATATGCAGATGATAAGAAAATCTACATGCGCGTTGATGCTGTCTCTGATTGCATGTTGATTCAGCAGGATCTTAATAACCTTATGTCTTACTACGCGACTAATAATATTACAGTTAGTATTCCCAAGTGTCATTGCATTAGTTTCACTCGGAAGAAAAATCCTGTAAGGTTTAATTATAAACTTAATAATATTGAGTTGAACAGAGTCGAGACGGTTCGTGATCTAGGAGTCTGTCTCGATTCTGAAATGACGTTCTCCTTTCATATAGATAACATCATAAATAGAGCCTTCCGCAACCTCGGTTTCGTAATGCGTACTTGTAAACCATTTACATCCGTTGTTAGTATTAAAATATTATACTGCTCATTTGTTCGGAGTATTCTAGAATATGCCTGTCCCATATGGTCACCGATGTATGCAATACACAAGAATAGATTAGAAAATATTCAAAAGAAGTTTCTCAATCATTTGTTATATAAATTTAAAGCTGACAGAGGAACGTACAAAGATAATTGTCAGGAGTTTAAATTGCTAACGCTTGAGGAGCGCCGTCTAGTCTTAGACATGGGTTTGCTGTTTGATCTGCTTCGTGGGCGCCTTGATTGCCCAGAGCTTCTAGAACAACTCAGATTTCGGGTTCCTTCCCGCCGCACGCGGCATACCCCTCTGTTTGCGGCTCCATCACATTCCACTAATTATGGTGGAAACGCTGTCATGACACGATTACTGGACCAATATAACTTATATTTCAGGGAATCTGACCCCTTTGTTGGTGGCAAAGACAGCTTTTTAAATGTGATCAGATCCATTTTATCGCAAAAATAGTATGTACGTATGTAATTTTAGATATCTTTTTTTTTTTATAATAATAGTCTTTAATTTTAGTCCTGTCAGCAGCACATCAACCTACTCAAATTCATTCTAATATAAACACGCAGAGTGGCTTGATTTGCAGTTGACTGTACAATAATTTAGTGCATAAGTGCGTTTCTATTTCTATTGTTGCATTGGAACATGTATTTTATTAATTTTTGATTATATTAATACACATATATATTTATGATATTAATTATGTATTTACACATATATATTTACTTACACTACCGCTATTTACTACATAACAATAAGAGTAATTAATTGTACCTATACCTGTAATTGTTAATTTAAGGCGTGTTATTTGGTTTTTTCTGTGAACAACTTTTTGGCCGGAAATGTATAGTCTAAATTAAGATAATTTGTATAATATTTAAGAATGGCTGTTGTTGTTTGATTAAATAAAATAAAAATAAAAATAAAATTATAATATTAGTTAGAATTTAATACAGCACTACAACAGGAACCTTAGAAATTCCACTCACGTGAACGAAGCCGCGGGCAAAAAAGCTGGTTTACGCCATAAAAATACATTTTCTATGTAGTTTCAAGTTCATAGACTTTTAAGTCCCTTCCTTAATATTGGAAAAGGCGTACGGTCCAACAAGTCAACGACACACGCACGAGCGAGACGGAAGACAAACGCATGGCGGGAGAGAGAGGGAGCATGTGCATTCGTGCTAGTGAACGTGTTTAGTGAAATCTATTAGTTAAGGGTTAGTTTACTAACTAGTTTAAAAAAAAAGAGGGATTAACGATAATTAAAATATGTATGTATAGTTTTTACATACATACATAGAATCACGTCTTTATCCCTTACGGGGTAGACTGAGTCGTGAGACTCGAAAGCCACGCTTAGCTGAATTGTGTAGTTTATTATGAAAATTACACATAATCACAAAGTAACTTACTTGTCCTATTATGAAAACAATCTTCATAGTACTTTTTTTAATTTTGTTGACAATAAATCAAAAATTAGTTCAAACCTAAACATCCTAAAGTAACAATAATAATTTCCTAAAAAGCCTATTTAAATTTATATTGTTGTAAAACCATTAAAAGACATGGTAAGATTGTTTACATAATATCTCTTGATCGCGTTGACGTATCATTTTGATTATTTTTTTGCTGAAAGAGACCGTGGATCCAAGTATTCGATATTAATTTCAACTTGAAACCTTTAAGACAGACGGACAGACAGACAGACGGACAACAAAGTGATCTTATAAGGGTTCCGTTTTTACCTTTTGAGGTACGGAACCCTACAAACCGAGTTTACATTTAAATATTTTTAGTCGAATGCATTTGTAGGCTTCCCCTTAAGTTGCATCTATGCAGTAAAGTCAATAAATTACGCACAGTGGTCACAAAAATGTCGGACAACGGTAAAGCGGCGTATAATATTTAACTCTTACGAAATGTCTTACATCATTTAAAAATGTACAGTTATTTTTAAGCTCATGTTTTTTTCCGATGTTCTTATCTTACCTGTCCCACTTAACTGTTTCCGATCGATAGGTTTTCAATAGTTTGGTAAATTAAATGTTTATATGTATCACAATATTGTTTATAGTAATAATAGCTTTCGCCCGCGTGAATTTCCCACGGGAACAGTGCTTTTTCCCGGGGTGAAAGGTACCCTATGTCCTTCTCCGTACTTCCAGCTATGTGTATGCGAAATTTCAGGAAGATTGGTTCAGTAGATAAAGCGTGAAGAGGTAACAAACAAACAAACACACTTTCGCATTTATAATATTCGTTAGGAAGTTAGAATATAGTGGTTAGGTAGGTACCCCAAGGTTCAGTGGTCATAGCCTTGTGATCCGAAGGTCACGGGTTCGAGTACCGCTGTATACTTTGTAAAAAGTATACAGCGGTATACTTTGTAAAAAGTATACAGCGGTAGTTGTATCCCGTTGTTAGATATTGCAGGCTTGAATTACCTTGAAGCGGTGATGGCCAAGTGGTAATGACACCCGCCTGAGGTCGGGTAGGACCCGGGTTCAAATCCTACCTGTGTCACATGAGTTTGTAGACCAATCTGACTCATGTATGGTAGTTTTCTCATAGACCACCACCTGCTTTCGGTGAAGGAATACATCGTGAGGAAACCTGCACATTGGCTGACTGTTTAGTTTACTAGTGTGTATACGGCTTCTGCCACTAGATGGCGGTAGTCGTAAAAGTCATGTCAAATGCCTTTAGGCGACTTGAATAAAAGCTGACACCAGTATTAGTAATAACACACTCGATAAGAAAGAAAGATCATCTGATTATCCGAAAAGAATGATGATTCTGTGCTTCGGAAGGCAAAAAAGCTGTGGGTCCCAAACGCCATCTAGCGTTTGCTTTTAAACCTACCCAAATGTTGGTTCTGGTCTACCCATTGGGCTGCAGAGGTCAGAGTGTAGTCGCTATGTGTAAAAAACAGTAACCTCGTCAAATCACCTAGGTTAGGTAGCGGACCCCGAGGTCTGAAACTTTACCGCTAAGGATGGAGGGAATAATACGCTAGGATGATGATGATTCCTAAACAATAAATCGTGGGAAGACAAAAACTAGCATATTTTAAATACTACAAGCTTTTGCCCGCGGCTTCGCTCACGTGAATTTCCCACGGGAACAGTCCTTCTCAGTAATTCTAACTGTGTGTATGCAAAATTTCAGGAAGATTGGTTCAGTAGATAAAACGTGAATAACAAACAAACAAACTTACTTTCGCATTTATAATAGAGTTTGACGACCTCCGTGGCCTAACGGTTATCACGCCAGACTGCCACACCGGAGGTCCCGGGTTCGATCCCCGGTCAGGTCAAGATGAAAAATGATCTTTTTCAGATTGGCCTGGGTCTTGGATGTTTATCTATATATGTATTTGTCATAAAAATATAGTATCGTTGAGTTATTATCCCATAACACAAGTCTCGAACTTACTTTGGGGCTAACTCAATCTGTGTGATTTGTCCGTATATATTTATTTATTTATTTAATATACTCGTATAGTTAGGATTAAGATAGTATTTCTCACAAAAATACTTTCTGTCCCATTTCTAAAGCTTATTCTTTTCCTGCCAGCATCGTTTATTTTTTTTTTGTATTTTTCAGTTTAAAATCGAATCGGCCAAGAGTTGCTACGCTAAAAAGAACCGGAAAATCCACCCACTTATTTGTTTGTCAGTTGCATCACAACACCTGACATTTGTATATGTTATGATATAATAGATACAAAAAGACCCACAATACTTCCGCTTACATAATTGTTTAACTGACCCGCGGGTCAGTTTGTCCAGTTAATCAACGATTTTGTTATTTAAACGGCTGCAATTAGGTCATAGTCTGACCTTTTCACCATGACATTTCATTAAAAAAAAAAATTTTTTTTTATTTACAAGGAAGACCAACAACTTTCATATATAAATTCTATAGACAACAACTTAAAAAAACTACACACATCTAAATTCACATCTATTTATTTTTGCTTTGTTACAACTTTTGTTTTTGTGTTTGCTCGACCTGCGATAGTGGCGGTTAAGCAACCCTCGTAACAGTCGGTCACGAGATGGGTATCCAAAAAAGTATTATCTAGAGCAAAGTCAAAATATTTTATTGAAATTATATTATTGGCCTTCAAAAAAGGCAATTTTTCACATCGAAAACTAATTATATAATCAAATTGTAATATAAATCTCAAAACTACAAACTACCAGCATTTTTGTGAGCTCCTCCGTGATTTGAAAAGCACGTAATGCCGTTGGTCCCTGCTGTCTTGAGGCTAGAAGGTCATAAGATTAAGGTCACAAAACAAGATTAAATTTGATTACTGAAGCTTACTCTCTAACGGCTGAACCGATTTTCAGGAATCTTTATAAGCCTAAACAACTTGCATAACCTAATCGTTTCTACTTCTCTAGATGTCATTGAACTCTGAAGGGCCTCCAAAGTGCAATGATCTTTTGACAATGTCAAACGATCTGATAACTTTTTGTCGGCGAGATTCGATCGGAGGATGTTGCAACCGTGACTTGGCGGGGCCAATATAAAAAATGTTTACGAATGTTTTTTTTCTTTTTGTGTTTTTCAGCCAGTAAAATGATTTAACGGAGCATCGTTAAAAAGTGTTTACAAATGTTTTCTTTTCTTTTTTATCATATTCAGCCAGTGCCAAATAAAAAATGTTGACGAATGTTTTTTTTTTTTTATTTTTTTTTATGTTTTTCAGACAGTGCCATGTTTAATATGAATTTTAGCCAGATAAAAAATGTTTATGAATGATTTTTTCTTTTTTTTTATGATTTTCAGACAGTAAAATGATTCAAGCTGAAGATGTTGCTGTCACTTGGTGTGACAAAGTGTTGACATATGTGTTTTCTTTTCTTCTTTATCAGCCAGTGCCGTGTGATATTAAAATTTAGTACATTCCGCGCAGACGAAGCCGTTGACAACAGCTAAGTATAACATAAATACCATACAATATTGCATTGCATTGGGAATATTATGCAGTAATAATTAGGCCCTGTTACTTTCATATTAGTAGTTTGTAGCTTTGAGACATACTATGCTTAACAGAGGGGTAAAGACCCAGAGGCCGCTCACCAACTAGATGGTCTGACCAAATAAAGAATCGAGACACACCGAAATTCTATACTGTCGCTAACATCGCAGCCGACAGGAGCCGTTGGAGACAGTTCGTCCGTTCCAGAATTTCATCCCACCATGACCACGATCTTCAGTCATGAAGGACCGACCGGAGAGAGAGATATAATTAGTTTTTTATGTGAAAAAGAGCCTTCTTTGAAAGTCAAGTTTCAATAAAGAATTTTGATTTTGATATTGCTACCTTGCTACCTCATCAACAAAGAGTCCAAAATGGTTGACTGGTAGAGAATGTCATATGGCGATAAGTCCACCATTGGTACTATAATTTTTGTAATTTTGTGCAATAAAGTTTCAAATAAAAAGTCTCAGAGATAGGAATCAGTAAAACAAATGAAAGTCAACGGCGGTTATATCGCAAACATCACAAGTTCATTGCAACGGGATGTGGTTTGTTTGCGGTTGATAATTGACTCACTGTGCAACAGGAGGGTGCTGTTTTGTACAACAATACAAGCCGCAGCTTTTAGACAAAGTCAGAATTTGAAAATGAAGTTCGAAAACGATAAAATAGTATGGGATTGACATAAGGCCACGCTAAATCACGTGGTCGATCGCCACCGTCATCGCAAGTTCATAGAAAAAACTAAGCGAAACCATAGAGTAACGAATTGTTTTATCGCTTACTTCTATACATTTGACGTTCGCTTTCGCTATGATGACGGAAGAAACTGTAGAAACGATTACGAATTTAGATATCGTATGCTTCGAATCAAATATAACTTCAGCTAAACGCCCAGGGTCTTAATACCTTGGAAATCTCTGAATAAAAGGTACTTTGTGTACTATTCTCGGTATTTTTCTACCCGTATACCAATTGTTTTTTTTTTCTAAAAGATGGGTTTGCTCTTGACCACAATCTTGCCCGAAGACAGAGATGAGGTCTAAGGTGTAGCGAGCTTACCCAGAAGCAGCCTATTCACTCAGGTTTTGAAGAGAGTCAGGTTGTATATGCTCGGGAACACAGACGCAGGCAGAGAGTTCATTCTAAGACTTGAATTTTTTTTCTGAAACTTGTTTTGAGAGAAATTTCTTTAAAAAAATAATTTTCTTTAAAAACAAACTCATATCCAGACTTTATACTAGTAGTGGGATAGTAGGATTGTTAAAATTAATAGTTAACTTTATGAAATACCTGATTGAAGGAAAAGTAGAAGCGATGAGAGGGAAAGGAAAGCCAAGAAGGGCATTTATAGACGAAATTAGAGAGAAGTTAGAGGCCGTGTCGTATAGAGAGGTCAAATCGATGGCAGAAGACAGGAATACATGAAAATTATTCCACCGACAAGAACGAAGTTCTTAAATTTATTGATTGATTGAGTAGGATTGTTAGGTGCGATTGAAATCGATTTGAAGCGAATTGAAGCTATTAGAATCGATGCTCTGAAAGGAAAATACGGTCCTCTTTATTACACGACTGACCAAAAAAAGAGTGTTATGTTTTCAGGGTTCATGTATGTAAGTTTCTTTATTCCACCATAAGTCCTGAACGGCTGTACAGATTTTGATGTGAGAGGTATTTTTAGATTCTTTGCATTCCTCCGAGTGACAGGCTATGTGAGTTATCAGTCGTGTTTTTTTATTTTTTAATAATTAGCTTGTTTAATTATTTGAGACGAAGTGTGTGTAGAGCTTTTTAAATAGCGTACCGTATGAATACAAGTAAGCTATAACAATTCTTCTTTGTTTATTAAAATTAATTATGCTTTCAGTGGATTATTCATACGCATTTTGGTGTGAGAGGCTATGTGAGTTGTCTGTCAGTCGTGTTTTTTTTTTTTTATAATGAGCTTGTGTTTAAATTTAACGGAGACAATGAATATTAAGATTTAACGTATCATTGCCCACTTTTTTTTTTAAACAGATAGGTACAGTCATGGGCCATAACTGAAATCATACCTCAAAGTCATTATTGGCTTGCCTTAAAGATCGTATTGCCTTGTAAATTCTGACTACACTTTTGACTCTTGATTGTACAAAATAGTGGATCCATGAACTCGAACTCCTAAGTATTATTTCCGTGATTTGTTTACACATCTCTCACGTTTTAATGATAATAACGAAAATAAACCAGTCACGAGTAGAAAAAATAACAATACACAATAATTTCCACATCTCTGCATCGTGGGAGCGAGCGGGGACGGGTGAAAACGCTAGTTTCACTGATGTGGACAAAAACTGTGGGAGCCTTAGTATTGTTCCCAAGAAAGTGTTTGTGGAAATTTAACATTTGAAAGTATTTCGAGGTTATAAATAAGTTTGTAATTAATTACGGTTGTATATTTATGTATTGTTAGAGGAGTTACATTATAAATTGTAATAGAGTTAGTACATATATACATATAATCACGTCGTTATCCCTTAAGGATTAGACAGAGCCAAGAGTAGTGAGATTAGAAGGCTATGCTTAGCTGAATAGTGGGCTCTCTGATGGAATGGAGATTCAGGCATAGTGACAGGTTGCTAGCCCATCGCCTATGTGTGGAGGAATCCCCAGTTTCAAGCCCTTTCCCTCGATTGACTTTTACAATCTGCGCAGGAAGAGAAGCAGCTGGTACATTCTATGTTTTTTCTTCGCTCCCAGACCAGCATGGAGTTAGTAGGTTAGTTTTATGCCCTAAGTGACATAAAAATAGTGCTTTTTCCTTAAAAATGAATAAATTACTTTTCATGTCGACTGTATTTATTTATTAACTAGCCTGTGCCCGCGACTTCGTCCGCGCGTAATTTACTATTATTTATATCTTAGGTTCTAGGCGGCTTATTGAAATGAAACCTACGCCAGATTTTAAATTAGACCTTCAACAATATAACAGTGAAAACCGCATCAAATTCGGTCCAGTAGTTTTTGTGTGATACGTGTACAAACATACAGACAGAAAGACAGACAAAAATTAAAAAAAAAAATGGTTTTGGCTTCTATTAGCCCTATGAAGATCCCTCATATTTTTTTTTCTTAAATATCTCCTATGTACACAGACCAGTTACAGTTTAATTATATGTATTGATGATGACAAGCGCCCGTGGCTCCATTTCCGTAGAAATTTCGGGATTAAAAGTATCCTATGTGTTATTCCTGATTATATTCTACCCGAGTACCAAATTTCATCGAAATCCGTACAGTAGATTTTGCATACTCGAGTAACAAACATATTCACACACATTCAAACTTTTGTATCCTACTTCCTACTAATATTATTAAATGCTAAAATTTGGATGTGAGTTTGTGAGTCTGTGAGTTTGTTACTCAATCACACACAATCCACTGGACGGATTTCAATGATATTTGGTATACGGGAGCAAAAAGGTGGAATCATTAAAATAAGAAAAGTCACGTCACCTTGGTCATATATTGAGAAACACGCAATACCATCTCCTTCAAACCATCATTATGGGAAAGATTGCTGGAAAGCGTAGAATGGAAGGACGGAAGATGTCTTGGCTCAGGAACATCAGAGAGTAGACGGGAATCAAAACAGCGGAACAACTGTTCAGACTGGCTTTGAACAAGGCTAAATTTAAGGAGCTTGACTGCCAACATTCAGTGATGAATAGGCACATAAAGAAGAAGAAGGTATACGGGTAGAAAAATACCGGGAATAGCACATAGGGTACTTTTTATCCCGAAATTCGCACGGGAGAGAAGCCCCGGGGCGCGACTAGTTAATAATATTAGTGAGAAGTTGTATGATAAGCTATTTAAAATATTTATTTAAATTTGTATATGTATAAATACAAATAAATACAATGCGATAGCTCAGTTGGAAGAGCAAGGTCGTATAAAGACCTGGTCGCGGGTTCAAGTCCTGCTCGCATGGAATTTTTTCACCATATCTAATTTCTATATGAGAGTACTAATTGCATCTGAGATGCTCAAAAATCCAAAAATAAATACAAATAAATACATTTGAATGACATTTCCTTCCAATTGCAAGTACTAAATAAAATGTGAATGTATTTAATATTCACTTTTTATTTTAAGTTATTTAACAGGATACCGTCAATCAACAGTGATGCACAAATGGATTTCAATTGAATTTTTGGTTACTACCAGAACTATTGTATAACAAAAAGTAATGCTTGGTAAGCCAGCCAATTTGCTTGCGATGCAAATTCTGTTAGTTGACATAGGTAAGTCAATCAGGATAATAATCATCGTAAGTCTTCAATGATCACGGTATAACTATTGTATAACAAAAAAAATGAACAGTAAATACTTTTTTTACCTTACGCCCGTGAGTGTGGTAGCGAAACGGCCAAGCCACATACATATTTGACTAAGGAGTAGTTTGTAAACGTTAGAGTTAGAGTGGTAGAGTTAGCTTGGCTCCACATGAGATCTGATAAATTTTTGACAGTGCGAGCCATACGGTCTCCTCTTGGCAACATTTTACATAAAAATGATTTTGATGCGATGGATACCTACTTATTACAGAACTCTGCTATGGAATGTCTAAGTATAACACGTATATGTACGTTAGTTCTAAAGTTTGCGAGTGCGATGTACGTTAGTTCTAAAGTATCCTAGTACTACGTATTCCAGTGCTAAAGTACCCAATGTCTAAGTATGCGAGTACGATGTATGTTAGTTCTAAAGTATCCGATTCTACGTATTCCAGTTCTAAAGTACCCAATGTCGAAGTATGCGAGGTCGATGTTTGCATGCAAAATAAGTAAACCACAAGAGGTAAAAGCTTTATAGGTACTTAGATATTTGGATATATATCATAAGCTTTCACCAGCGACTTCGTCCGCGTGTAATTTACTACTGTTAATAAAGATCTAAAACGGTTTAAGTTAAGAGTCAGCACTACAAACTGCGAAAACTCAATACCTCAAATTTTCTGTCTTAAACTCTATGGATTATTAGGTTACTCATCATCATCATCAAATTTAATAATAATAATATAATTTTATTTCGGAAAAGTCCATAGAAATGTTAGTTACAATGTCCTTAAAACTATGTTAATACCTTATCTACGTGTAATTGGGTCCAATATTTTAGTATGGGCCCATCTACCCTGCCAGCGATGACTTTGAGAAGGCTGTTGGAGCTAGCGCTCAGTCTCCGCATCAGGGAGGCCACCCTCAAAGTCAAAGTCAATTTTTTTTATTGAAACTTGGCCTTCAAAGAAGGTTCTTTTTCACATCGATAACTAATTATTTAATCATAATATATTATGTCTCAAAGCTACAAACTACTAGCATTCCGCACTATGGCTTGGAAGGTGTCCACACGAGCCTCTGCGAGCATTCCTAATGCGGAGCAGTGTCTTGGTAGCCCCAGCAGCGCTCTCAACCCGTTATTATATTGAATATAAATTTAAGAGCGAGGCACTTGTCGATGGAGTTCCTTCCATTTTACTGTTTCCATTGCCAACTGTTACACTTCCTGATAACTTTTTCCTTTATTTGTCTCATGTAACTCTGTCTTGGTCTTCCTGGGCCCCTTCTTCCTTTTACCTTTCCTTCTATGATGTTTCGTATTCGTTAGGTTACTATAATATCATTATTCTTTAGTCTTGTTAGCGAAATTGACTCTACAGCTATAAATAACTTTTGTAACAAAAATAGAACTGTCACAAACGAGGCATCAATCAACTTGGGAAGTTACTTCCTATCCGGTTGTCTCTTTCTCCCACAAAGCGTAAAAGCGAGACAATATATCGATCAGCAATTGGGGCCATTACATCATAATACTACTCCGAGTTACATCAAGCCATTTTGAGGTTATGCAACTTGAAAGTGGGTAGAAAGTTTGTTCTCCTTAACAGTGCATATAATAAAAATGTGAGTCACTTTTGTACTGACCCCAATTCGATTCTGGGGACGCATCTTCGTTTTAAACCCTTTTTACACGACTGACCAAAAAAGTGTTATGTTTTCTGCTTCCATGCTGGTCTGACATATAATGTGCCAGTTGCTTCTCTTCCCGAGCAGATTGTAAAAGTCAATCGAGGGAAAGGGCTTTTAACTGGGGATTCCTCCACTCATAGGCGATAGGCTAGCAACCTGTTACTATACCTGAATATCCATTCCATCAGAGAGCCCCCTAATTCAGCTAAGCGTGGCCTCCCGACTCTTGGCTCTGTCTACCCCGTAAGGGATAAAGACGTGATTCTATGTATGTATGTTTTCAGGGTTCATGTATGTTTGTACATACTCGTATGTATGTAAGTTATGTATCTCTTTTTTCACCATAAGTACTGAACGGCTTAACAGATTTTGATCTGAGAGATATTTTTAGATTTCTTGCATTCCTCCGAGTGACATAGGCTATGTGAGTTCTCAGTCGTGTTTTTTATTTTTTAATAATTAGCTTGTTTTCTTTCTTATTGAGTTTCAGCGCATGGAACACCTGGTGATGCAGGGTAGAGTGGATTGGGGTTGCAGGACTATCGATAGCTATCGGACAGATGTTTGTTAGTCAAACTATAGTTTGACTAACAAACATCCGTGTTGCAGCAATAGTGTTGACTATCGATAGTATTGTGACCTTGAAATAAAACTTTTTTCTAAAAAAATGAACCGACTTCCATCATAAAACTTAAAATCTTGAAATAACCATAAAGAAAAATGTATTAGCATGCTACCTACTGAATGAGGTGAAGTTGGTGCCAAATTGAAAATTAAATAATCTAAATTAACCACGGAAATTAACATTAGAATCATGTATAAAATGCCTAGCTAAACAATTACAATTAATGCAATGTTGATATGTCTATTTCTATATTTTGTTAGGTATCTTTTAAATTACGGAACAGATTCTGACGTGGTTAAAATGGGACCAAAAACTATTTTATATCGACACTATCGATAGACCTATCGATAGTGTGACTATTTTTCAAGGTCAACTATAGATAGTCCTACGTCCTACAACGCTAGTTTGACACATTGGATGCTCCCTTTCGTCTTATGCACTAAACGCTGTGTCAAAAAGAGATAAACAATTCTCAACAGCTTCGAAAGTCGTAGGGTTGTGTTTTTATCTATTTATTGTTTGTTTGTTTGTTTGTAATAACTTTATTGCACAATAACATAAATACAATAGATACTAATTACAAATCCAGAAAATGGCAACGGCGGACTTATCCCATGAAGGGATCTCTTCCAGTCAACCGGTACGAAAAAATATATATAATAACACAAAGGGCAGAGGCTGTGCAAACAATCAATACAATTATGACGATTGTGTTTTTAACTATTTATTGACGATTCAACAGAGTCAAAGAAAAATACACTACGTGAAATGAAACCGTAGGTAGAATCGCTTACGGCTAGCGATGTGCCGCCGAGAAATTTCCTGTTTTCAAAAATTTCTACTTAGGAAAATTTCCGTTCTCGAGAAGAGAGAATTTTCGAGAAATTTCCAAGAAACTTTCCGCTGTTTTTTTTGAAAATTACGGAAACAGCACATCACTACTTACGGCTGTGTATGGGTGACTGACAGAGTTACATCCGCCGTGGTCGCAAACAGTTCCAGTTACTCTTTCACGCAGAATCCACTGGACAGTTTTCGATGAATTTGGCACATTCAATTTGACCTACTTCCGTTTGTCCTACCAAATCCAATACTTGCGTAAGTCGACATGCGAAGTGAGGCATTTTTCAGAGCGTTACCGATGGCAAGCCTTTCTATTGTACGAGCAGTGACGTTTGTCCTTCAAGTATCGTTTATGAATAGGTTTTTGAGTCCCTGTGAGCTGACAGGCGCTATGAACCTTCCAAGTAACGTTGTAACGGGTGTCAGTCAAGTAAGTCACTACTCTTACAGCTTATCTCCTTATTTAGTAAGCATACATAACCGGCCCTTATCCTTCATTGGTTATTTAGCACACCATCTACCGGGTTCATGTCATACATAACATATGAGCGTGTTAACTGGGATTTGTTTACATAACTATCTTATCTGCAATTCTTGTGTAATTACTATTTAAGATACTTTTTTTCATCTTAATAATTTCATCATTATCATTGCAGCCTTTAGTTCGTCCGGCAAAATCAAAATCAAAAATTCTTTATTGAAATTTGGCCTACAAAGAAGGCTCTTTGTCACGTCAAAATCTAATTATTTAATCATAGTATATTATGTCTCAAAGTTACAAACTACTAGCATTTCGGAACGACCACTGCTGAGAAGAAATGCCGAAACTCATGAAACAGTCTTGGTCGCCTAACATGCCAGAGGGGCTATTTATTAACTTTATACATTATCATCGCAGCCTCTACTTCGTCAGTCTTCGGACATAGGCCTCCTCCATACTCTTCCATAACTCCCTGTCTCTAGCCTTCCTCATCCAGTTGTGACCGACATGCTTCCTGATATCGTTCACCCATCTCTCTGCTGGACGACCTCTATCTCAAACATAAATTTATTAATTTTTAAACGCAGCCTAGCCTGGAAGAGATTGATAACTGGCGATAATGCTACCAATTGAATTTAATTGCATTCACAAATTCGCAACATTCACGGTCTTCTAAATAGTTGTCGTATAATTTTGATTATTTTACTGTATGGGTCTTAAGAAACCTAAAATAAATAAATTTCAATTTTTAATTTAGTTTACTGCTGGAAGACACCGTGGTGGATCCGAGTATTTGATATGAATGACAACTTGAGAGAAAAATGATTAAAATATGTCATTAAATTAATTTAAATTATTGAGAGAAAAAAAATTTGACAGACAGACGGACAACAAAGTGATCTTATAAGGGTTCCGTTTTTGCCTATTTAGGTACGGAACCAGAAGGTTTTTATATAGAAAGAGTGGGAGACCAAGAACGAGATGGTCTGATGATTTAAAGGGATTCGATAAGAACGGATGGAAAAGACGAAGGACGGAGTTGAGTGGAGAGAATTAGGGGAGGCCTTTGCCCAGCTGTGGGATATAACAAGCTAGCTAAAATAAAGGAAAAAAATAGTACTTATTTCCTAACAAAGAAAAACATATAGCAACATGCTTGTATTTAAACTAATTGCCTCAATAATTAACTAAAACTGAGTAGTTTAAAACATGTGAATATCCAATTCCATTAAAATACGACGACAGTCACGCAAAAATAATAAAAATACAGTTTATTATACCCATCTCTTTTTATCTTACGAATCTTATTGTGTGTGCGACAAGGACAAACGCAACTTTCTCGCAGAAAAAATGCAATTTGCGTGATAATATAGACGTCAAAGCAAACAATCGTTAGTTCTTTATTACGTAAGGCGCAGGGTCCGAAATTGCGTAATTGCTATGTAAATCGCACAGGAAAAGTCTAACGATCATGATGAGCTATTTCAGTGTTCATTATAAATGTATCTACGTCTGTAGGTAATAAGGATGAAAATTGTGTGTTTAGTGATGAATGTCATTACCATATGAAAATGAGAGTTATATAGGAAAGAGTCATTACCGTACACATACATTGAATTACTTCACACTTTTTTTTTAAAGGCGAGTGAATAACGCGAATTCCATACGTCTGTACGTAAGTATATAATGTTTTATGCGTGTTTTATTACACGCATGTAACATATGTATATTGTTGACAAAAAAAACTGTTACCATTGCACGAAATACCAGTAGGTAAACTCCATTATTGAATTGTCCTATTATGTAAACAATCTTCACAGTACTTTTTGTTAAATTATGTTGAAAAAAAATGAAATATTAGTTCAAACCTAAACATTCTAAAGTAAAACAATTTTTAACCACTAAAGTAATTTCCTAAAAAGTCTATTTTAATTTATATTGTTGTAAAATCATAAAAAGACATGTAAGATTGTTTACATAATATGACAATTAGGAAAAAACGGACTTTAGACAATTATAATGAACTAGCTTTTGCCCGCGGCTTCGCCCGCGTGAATTTTAATGTTAATTTTGAAGTTTTGTAAGCATAATTAACTTATCACCTCGCCTTTCAAGATTAATATTCATATCAAGCAAAACCGGGCGTCAAACTTGTGAAGAAATGTGTTCTTGTCAGCAATGCCACATTACCACACAATTGAGTAAAAGTCCTATTGTTTGAAAGTGGAATTAGAGGCATGGAAGTGGCAACTCGCAAAGATAAATTATGTTTACATAATACTCAAGTATCCATAACAAGATATGAAGAGGTGGCGTCCTAGGTGAGCTTCAAATGCGGCAATAAGGCGCAATGCGCCTTGCTATGCTATGCCATGATTATGTTAATGACAAAAATGCGTGACCCGAGCCAGGTACAGTAACCTCCTAAGACTGTCATATTACTCTCTAGGTAAATTGTGTACTTTTACTTTTTTATTAATTTATAATTTTATTAATTTATGAATCAGACATTTCATATAAAAATTCAATGTATATTCGTCCACATAAATAGTCATTTAATTGTGAGACATTATGTTGTAAAGTGACGTCTTTAGAGAAAATGCAGCAGTGGAGTTTGTTGCGCCGCCGCCGCCTCTACTCCATTTGGCCTTTAGAGGCGGTGGTAACCTTAGCTTTAAGTAATTTTATGACGTCAACTAACTATAAAATAAGAATATGATGAATTAAAAGTGTTTCATTCCACACATTTTTCACACACAAATATAATATCATGTCACTCTTTTAAAAGCCAATTCAAATGTGTCACTCTAATCGAGAAGCTAAGCTAAATCGATTTTAAATGTAAATCGGATGATAATGCATTATTAATAATCATGTTACATATGTATGGCTTCGCTCCAGTGGAAATTTCGTGATAAAATTTGGGGTCGTAAATAAAATAAGGCATGTACTAATATATTGTTAAAATCCCACTAAAATTATAAATGCGAAAATTTGGAAAAATTGAATGGGTGTGTAAAATTTACTGGGCGGATTTCGATTAACTTTAGTACACGGGCAGGAAAATACTAACCTTATTTAATTGGAATGGATGGGGTTCGTTTTCAGTCAATATCAATGTCAAAAATACTTAATTGATACTGGCCCAATTATCACGTCAAAAACGAATGAGCGATTTTTCTGACAGCTAAATTTAAAAAAAAAAGTATAAAAAGGCTCAATAGACGGCGTTTTATTAAAAGCCAGGTCGTAAAAATGGCTGTACCTATATTGTGCGCTTTATTGTCAGCAAGAGGCAGAAAAAAAATCACATAACAGTTTGACAGTTGCACAAATCACAATATTGATACTTTTTATTAGATGTTTTTTTATTAGCTTTTTTTTTAAATGCCAATACCGTGCATTTTTGCTTTTTGAATGGTCTCGCCTTTTACTAGGCGCCACCTATGAATTCGTCTGGAACTATTTTTTTTTTATCACTTGGGTCTCGGAAAATCCCTCATTACATATTATATTGTACTATACGTGCCCGGGGCTTCGCTCCCGTGGGAATTTCAGGAAAAAAGTACCCTATGTGCTATTCCTGGTACTTTTCTACCAGTATACCAAATTTCATAGAAATCCGTCACAAACTCACAAACTTTCGCATTTATAATATTAAGTAAGCATGTAAAATAACTTTTTTTTTATTTAGCCAATAAGTCCCACTGCTGGACAAAAGCCTCCCCCTTATCTCTCCAACTACCTCTATCGCTCGCTAGCTGCTGTCACCGCCTATCAAAGGCCGACAATTCGTCAGACCACCTCATTTATTGCACAAAAAATTAAGGATTGTAATATTGTCACTTAATATTAATAGGATAATAAATCTCAAAGCTACAAACTACTAGCATTTTGGAAAGACTATTGTTGAGCCATTTAAATCGCAAGGCATATCTAGCATGTATGATAATATGAATATATCCGTGTATTGGGGAACATTGCGCGCTGGGCTGGCAATTTTTGCTGGTAATGTGTGAAAAGAGGTTTCTATTGCCTAACGTTACGGCTGTTCGTCAATCTGTCTGTTTGAATATATTTGTAACCGTTTGACACTCAAATATTTGTTTTTAGAAAATAAACCTAAGACAGAATCGAAATTTTATAAACAAACTAGATGAGTACTATTTTTTCCTGTATACACATAAATTATGTACAGTAGAAAATAAAATACAAAAATATAATAGACATGCTATGTATGAGATCGAGTCACTATAATGAAATGAATAACTAAAAAAATAATATAAATCGAGATAAAAAATATAGCCCGGATTTTTCTAGTAAACTCTCATTCATTATACATTTTATATTCATAAAAATTCTAGCTTTCGCCCGCGTGAATTTCCCACGGGAACAGAGCTTTTTCCCGGGATGAAAGGTACCCTATGTCCTTCTCCGTACTTCCAGCTATGTGTATGCAGAAATTTCAGGAAGATTGGTTCAGTAGATAAAGCGTGAAAAGGTAACAAACATACAAACAAACAAACAAACTCACTTTCGCATTTATAATATTAGTTAGGATTAGGATTACACTTGCTTTTTTGAACAGCCGAGTAAAAAGGTCAATTTGCCATGTCAGACGGATCATCCACAGATGATATAGCAATCCATGACAGATCAATTCCAACAAATTGAGCGATCAGCTGATCGATTCTCCATGTTGAATCAGTGTTTTGCAAAGCTTATGTAATTTGTTTATGTTGCATTTTACGTATGTTATTTTTTAATATGTAAAAATAAAATTTTAAATCAATCATCAATACATATAATAAAATCATCAATTTGTCATCAATCATCATCAATACGTATAATATAACTGTACCTAACTGGTCTGTGTCTGTACATTTTTTTAGAAATAAAATCTATGAGGGGTCATTTTTCATAGGGCCAATTGAAGCCAAAACCATTTTTTGTAGAATTTTTGCCTATCTTTCTTTCTTTCTACGCGCGTCACGCAAAAACTACTAGACGAAATTTGATACGGTTTTCACTGTTGTATTGTTGAAGGTCTAACTTAAAATCTGGCGTAGGTTTCATATTGATCCGTCACTTAGAACCTAAGATATTAACAATAGTAAATTACGCGCGGACGAAGTTTACGGAAACAGTCTAGTGTTGCATATATTATTTGTTTGTTTGTAAAAAAAAATTAAAATGTTAAATGCAACAACTGGCAAGCCATTGCGCAACAGAAGTCAACAACAACAACAACAAGAATTCTTTATTACCACACAAGAAATTACATTTTAAGATACATAAAGTAACTTACAACTAAAAAACAAGAAAGCAAGATGCGCAAAAGGCGGCCTTATCGCTGAAAGCAATTTCTTCCAGGCAACCAATTGAGAAATTGCTGAAGACGAAATATATGTTGTGCGAGTTGGGTTAAGGAGAAAAATTGTACTGACTGATTTTATACATATAAATACAATTAACTCATCATAAACATACATATATACATATAATATATATACATCACACAAAAGTGAAGTCGATGGCGCTCTCTCGTTTCGGAGCCCAAGATCCACTTTGAGGTTACTGAGCCAGCGGAGTATGTAAGTAAAATGTTAAATGCTATAAATGTATATTTGTTTATTCATATTTTTTGAAGTCTGAGATATGAATCTACGCTAGAATAAAATTAAGCAATGATTCTAAATCTATAGCGAAGGTTTAAATATACACAATGTAAAAAAAACAAAAGCCATCCTTATACTTAAAAAAAAAAAAATCATCAGAACTGATATTTTACTTAGTTTATAGATATAAAAAACAAATAAGTAATATTTAGTACGGGCAGCTTTCTCGACCAGCGATTAGCCATTGCTATTCAGCGCGGGAATGCTGCATGTGTGAGTGCACCTTGCCTAGGATAACTAATTTAGATTTTTAATTTATAATATTTATTTATAGGTAGTATTATTATTTAAGGTACCTATCTAGTTTTAGTTCTTTTTAATTTTAAAATAATTGCCCTTAGTTATATAAATTTTTGTAAACATTTGATTAAATAAATATTGAATAGTAATATTGATAAATAATATTTCTATTAATTATATCCAAACTGCATATGGAACAAATCTCATTAAATTAAATATTCGTTTGTGCAACAGTTTGTTAAGTATTGTGTAAAGTTCTAACCAAAAACCTATGATCATTATGGAAATGAATATAGCTTTTCTATTTTAATCAATTAAATTTCTAAATCAACCAAATAAGGCAAATATGCAATACTCTCTATATGATGACAAAGCTTAAGCTTCAAGGCTTAATTTCTTAATAATTTCGCGTAAACTAGTCTTTCCAAAATGATGACCATAAAAGTAAAAATTGCTTAGAAGTATTGAAATAGACGTCCTTAATAGTAAATGTACTATTTCTTAAGACAAATCTATAATTTTAAAACGAATCAGGGTTTGGACGTCCATTTCCCCCAAACGGCCACATCCCTAGACGGTCATTTCGTTCGAACGAATACATACTTAACTAATACATAAAGCTGAAGATTAAAATGTTTTTTTGACACGAATACGATTAGATGTGTGGATTTGGGTAACCTTAAGTGTCAGTCTGCGTGAAAATGTACCTTATGGGTCCAATGACCATAAGGTACATTTTCCTGTGGATTCAGTGGTGGATTAATTCAGAAGGAAATACAAATCGTATAAGTTAATTTAGCTTATGTGCGAAGGAATGGATCTCCCTGCCTGCGTCTGTGTTTCCGAGCACATGCAACCTGACTCTCTTCATAGTTTTATTGGTCTACGTAAGTTTGTCGGTTTTCTACCGATTGTACTTCGGTGTGTGTGCTCACGAGCTGCATGAGCTCATACCGCCTGCCCCTTTCTTCAATCGGACAACCAGACGCACTGCGGGCTATCATCCGTTCTTGGTTAATATTCCCCCCGCACGCACCAAGCGCTTTTCGTCATCATTCCTAATGCGCACAGCGGAGCAGAAGAACTCCCTGCCTGCGTCTGTGTTCCCGAGCACATACAACCTGACTCTCTTCAAAACCAGAGTGAATAGGCTGCTTCTGGGTAAGCTCGCTACATCGTAGACATCATCTCTGTCCTCGGACAAGATTGTGGTCAAGAGCAAACCCATCAACCCAAAAGTGTAAACCGAACGGTTTACACCAAATCCTACCATAACACTAGTTTACAGTATTTGTGTACCCTCAAAGCTACTAGGTTATTTGGATAGATCTATATATGTGGAATATAGGCCTGATTATAAATTTCCCCCATCACGTAAGATTTGCGAAAAAAAATGTGTCAAAAATTTAAAAATTAAATTTTCGCTACTATTTTGAGACAGAATTAAAATAAGTAGTTCTAAAATTTTCAACATGTTTTTTAGCTGTAAATGTTATAACACTCTTCAATTTTATTTCCCATAAAATGTGTGGAGAAATTAACACAACTTTGAAAAAATGTATTTTGCGATAAAAAAAAAAATTGTAAAATTTAAAATTGAATTGCTGTATATTATTGAAGA